>ML783584.1:548130-579760 GCA_009831015.1 Picea engelmannii
TTTACCTTTTAAAATCTCTTAAACCACTTTGACTACTTTGACCTTTTGGGGCTTCTAGATGACATATGAGGGTCCTCCAACTTCGTAAGGCCATAACTCTCAAACCGTGAAGAGTTATGTGACATTCCACATACCACCAAAAATGGAATGACATGTACTATCCATCTAGAATATTATTACCTTCAAATATAGAAAAAATCATACCATTATCCATCAAACAAACTTGGGTCCATAACCCAAACTTGGGTTCTCCAACTTCACATGGTCATAACTCTCTAACTGTGAGGAGTTATGTGATGTTCTACACACCACCGAAAATCGAATGACAAGCACTATCCATCTAGGATATTTTCCCTGACAAATTCATTATCCTTCATCTCATTATTCCACAATTAAGCATGGGTTCTCTTACTCCACAAAGCATCTTCCCATGATGGATTTCACCATAAGGGGACCACTTTGGAGTTCATCCATATTTACTTCTTATCAACCATGAAAAAAAATAATGATTCATATTTACATCAAACAATATTGGGTTGATTACCCAAACCTTTGTGCTATGGGGATTTCTTCAAGGGTTGACATCAATGACAACCAACTTTAATCAACAACAAATACGCCCATGGAATAACAATTCAAATATTTTCAAGACATTAATTGGATGAGAAAAGAGTAGTTCTATTAAAATGTAATCAACATAAGTTTATGAATGACAAACTTTTGTGTCGGCACGTTCAGAGCCGAGAAATTAAGTCCCTTCTAGATGGGCCTCCACCACTTCAATCCTCCACCAAAGGAAATCTTGTATAAGAGAGACAATGAGATTCTCCATCAAATAGGGAAGATCTTGGGGGATGAACAATGTGTTCGGACTTAAAAGGACAAAGGGATGCAGACTCAATATGAAGTGAATAATTTCTCCATAGTAACTTTTCTCTCAAATTTGAATTCTTTGTTCCTTTTCCACATCTCGGATATGGCTCATTTATAGCCTTCAAATGGAACTAAAGGGATGAGTTGGAACATTTCCAGTATATGGAAGGTCTAGGAGGATCTCGTGACGTGACATGGAAACCTGACACCATATTTTAATTTTGGGCACAAAACCCAATGTACACGGGTTGTAATGGTGCAACCTGCATATACGCATGTTGTATAGTTGTTAGGGCGTGCATATGTGGAAAAATACAATTTTTATCCCTGGGAACTGCAAAAAGGGACTTCAAGTCTGCATAGGGAAATGGAAAATGCCTTCTGAGCAAGTTGTGTGGGGTGAGGCAAATATTTCTATAAAAAAATGAATGATGATGATAGCATAACATCATACTTTGTAAGAATATAACAGTTAAGAGATCAACTACAATCTATTGAAGAAATCATTTCAGGAAAGGAACTAGTAAATATAGTACTCAATGGCCTTTTGAAGACATGGGATGCATTTTCCGCAAGCGTGAACACAAGAAATTTGTATCCCCCATTTGAAGAACTTTGGACTTGTTGTGCACAATAAGAATCAAGGATTAGCGCAAAAGAGAAATCCCAAAATAAAGATGATGATCAATCCTTCACAACAAAGTTCAAGAATTTTAGGAATAAGAGGAAGTTTGGCTTAAGGAAGAAACCAAATCAAGAAAAGGATATGTCAAAAATACAATGCTTTAACTATCGAAAATATGGTCATTATAGGAACCACTGTCCTGAGTTAAAGAAAAGGAAGGAAATAGACAAAGCAATAGTTTCAGAAGAAAGGGAACCCTCAAAGAAAGCCAAGCAAGATAAAACATACTTATTCTTCTAGTCAATGTAACAATATTATTCATAGTTCTTGTACATACCAGGTTTACATAGTTCATGTACATATCATGCATATCTATTTCTTATAATAAAATATGGTCAGTGAAACAATAGCAATGGAAGAATAACAAGATAAGGATTGTTATTACGATGACTACAATACACATGAAAAAGATGATGTATATTGACAATCTTTAGTGGAAATTCCTGTGGTAGCCATTATATAAGTAACAACTGCCAAATGGGCCACAATTAGAATCAAAATTGAAGAGACAAGAAAGAAGTTAGTAATCAAGAGGAAGTTAGAACTTGTGAGACCTTGCAGAAGGAAATAACGATGCAGACAGAAGCATGGAATCTCTTAGATGGAGGGAGATGATTGCAGAATTCCAAAAGAAGAGAATGCATTCAGGCATGAAGTTGGGATTAGGAGGTAGATAATCCTAAATGATATGATCCAATGAATAATTTTTGAATATTATAAAGTATATGTCCATTGAAAGTAGCAGCACGTGTTCAATTTGACTCTAGAAGAAGTTTTTCTTCTAAAAGAAGCCTTAAAATATCCTTGGTTGTCCATATACATCCATGTTCCTATGATGAAATGAAGAAGTTGGAATATTCAGGAAGGAAGGGAATGGAATCTATAGAAGACTCCATGGACCCAAAATCTAAGGAGGAACATGAATATTCCAAGAAAGAAAGAAAATCTAGAACAACCAGTTATTATACCGAGAATCATAAGACTACTAGCTTGGTTTGAAACTACTAGAAGAAATCAAGAAGAAGAAATGGAAGTTGTGATGAAGAACAGTATATGTGAAAAATAATTATGCATGGAAGCATTGAGAGATTCAAAACTAGAGGTTATCCTAGAAGGATGGAGAAGACAATGAAGACAGCTTGTTCCAGTCAACCAGATATACCTCTTGCAATATCCATGAATTGAAATTTACATGTAAAAGATTGTAAAGCAAATTGAGAAAGAAGCTTATACCAGAAAGAGACCCATGTATGAAAATGGAAGAATACATTGTACGGATTCAAGAAACTTGATGTAGAGTATCTCACATACAGTAGAAGCATGGTGAAAACTTTCTATGACAGAGAAAGTGTATCAGAATGGTTACTCATAAGTCTGGGATGATGGATTGCAAATCCATGGAAAATTCACATGATAACAGATCTAAATAAGTTGAAGAGACTCCAATCTAGTAGACCCATCTCTGTATTGACAACTGATTGTCTCGTTAATGTATTTGGAGAATGCTCATCCAAATATTTGTTTTGTGGGACGTTTAAATTATGACATACATTTGCATGAATTTATCGATTCAGATTGGGAAGGGAGTGCAGATGATAAAATAAGTGCTACTTGGATATGTTTCAGTTTGTGATTTGCCACAATGTCATGGGATAGCAGGAAACAAAAGTATGTTCAACTCAACACTACAAAAGCATAGTATATTGTATCTTATGATGCTTGTACAAAAGCAATGTGGCTCTGTAAGTTGGCTTTTGAACCATCTGTTCAGGTGTTGAATTCGACCATGATATATTAGAGCTATGTGAAGCTTTCAAAGAAAATGGTGTTCCATGAAATGACGAAGTACATTGAGATCAAGAATTGTATTATTCATGATAAATTCAAGAAGAGAGAAGTGGTTCTCCAGTATATATCCAAGATGAAAAGTTTGTGTACTTAAGAAACAAGCTGGGACTCGTGGAGAAAACTTCTTTATTGGAAAAGGAAGTGATTACTCCCATGTTGGGAGGGAGCACTGATAAGTTATTGATTTATGGACAACCATTTTCCAATTCAGAAAATGGTCCAGGATGAGTAGTTCCTTTCCAGTTCGGAAAGTGGTTCGAGATTTCTGACGGACATGCATTTTCCAGTTCAGATAATGGTCCAGATCAGACAGTCATTTTCATAATGAAAATGGTTTGATAGATTGTTATGTACCATAGATAGTGATTCCCCTTATGTCCAGTGTGGGGGAATGGTCTAGGACATTCATTCTTCTTTTTAGTCACTCTGAGTAGTGGTCAAGTAGAATGGTTCACCTCGTCAGGAAGTCATTCTTTTGAAGTTTACAGCTGTGAGCAGTTTCGAAGAATGGTATGTTTTGGAGATTGGTGCAGGATAGTCATTTCCATAGGAAATGGTTTGGGAATTCATTCCCTAGGGCATACTCATTATCTCTGGGTTTCATTGTGATTAGTGTTGGAGGAATGGCCTAGTTGGGTGAATGGTCTAGGTTCAGCAATCAGGGACAGGAATTCCCTAGGGCAGACTTGTTCTCTCTAGGTTGCATTGTGATTAGTGTCGTAGGAATGGCCCAATTAGGTGAATGGTCTAGGCTCATAAATTAGGGACAATTATTCTTCTATTCTTAGGAAGAATAATCCAAATATCCCATAGTTGATGTCTTTCTTTATGAGGGAATATGTTCTTCCATATCTCACAGATGTGAGTGGAAGAATAGACTAGATGACTCAGTTTGTATCATGATATTGTTTATGCAGGTTGATATCAGATGATTTAATTTTTGTGGAGATTGTATGTCTCTGGATAGTAATTGTATGCTACTGTGGTGGATGTGTTCCACTGGTTTTGACTATGTGTCATTGGTTAGTAGCTTTTTGCTACTAGGTGTGGTTGTGTACCACTGGATAGTAGTTTCATACTACTATGGATAGACATAGTTATGTTCTATTGAAATGGCATTGTTCTAATTTCCATGAAGACTATCACTAGTGTTGGAGATGATTACCATCCATATGGATAGTCAGTATGTGGATGGACATACATTCTCCCTATGGAAAATGGTCTAGGATAGTCATTCTTCTAGGATGTATGTCTAGATTAGATGAATAGTCCTTGTAGCCCATGGTGTGGTTTCCATCATCTGTTGGAACAAGAATTATTCTAGGACATATGTTTGGATTAGAATAATGGTTTTTGTATCAATATGTGGAGTGAGTGACTTATTCTGTTGAACAACTGAGAGGGGGAGGGGGTGAATCAGTTGTAATTGTACTTAAACAATTATGCCCATTTTAAACTCTTTACATAACACTCAATGATGATCACAATAATGCAGGGAAGTAAGCAATGGAATATTCAACATCAATCACACACATGAAATATACAAGGACAGATATTTCTTGAGGAAACCCATGAAGGGAAAAACCTCTTCTTCTTGATATGATAAGTAATCTTTATTTTCTATACATTATCATTATTAGGAGAAACAAATCCCTTTGAGGCTACCACCTCTGTTTTACAAGAAGAAACATGTTGAGAGCACCAACTCTCTGGTTTCTCTATCACCCACTAGAAGGAAGCACCAACTCCCTTTGTGTTCCAGCACCAACTGGATGGAAGCACCAACTTCCAGACACACAGGCACCAACCTGTACAAGCTGAAAATTGTTGAGAGCACCAACTCTCTAGTTTATATAGCACCCACTAGAAGGAAGAACCAACTCCCTGAGTGTTCCTGTACCAACTGGATGGAAGAACCAACTTCCAGTTACACAGGCACCAACCTGTATAACAGAGAACAATAGTTATCCCTTGCACCACCCTGCCACCCTGGTTTTTCTGCTGCAACCAGACGAAAGCTACAAATCCCTGTGTTCAATCACCCACTTGAAACTCAGAGGACAACATTCCTCCCTAGAAACTCCCTAACACCTTGAAATATAAATCTTTTCTTTTCATAAAGTTATTATAGTGATACAGGATTTATCAATGGCTTACCAGTCACATCACTGGTCTACTACATTGCTTGCTTATCAGTGTCTTCCTGCTTGCATCACCTTGCGCTTTATGTTCTTATGCATTTTATGCTCTATGAACATTTCCCTCCTATGCGCTATGCCTCTTCTGTGTGCTTCATCTCCTATGCATAAGATGTTTCTACCCACATGAATAACTCTCAAAACAAAAGCAACCATCTCTTCTATGTTCTGTGTATATTTATCATGCCTAGTCCTCTGCCAGATCATCCATCAAGTCATCATCTTCTCTAGTGGTTAAACTGAGTCTGTTCGTCATCAGTGGATTATCCTGAGATTCTCTACCTTCTTTGGTTGTGCGACTCTTCATCTTCTCTGTCACAGTCGAGCTTATCCTCTCTGTTGTTGTTACAGAATTCGACACTTTTCCATTTGTCAATTTTCTCTATAATGAGTCTTCATTCCACTGGCAGTTACCTTGAGAAACTCCATCTCCTCTGGTGAGAACCATGATATTCTTTGAATTCTCTGGAAGATGCTATCACTCATTTTCTGCAGTTACAATCAATCTATCTCGGTAGTTACATCCAATCAATTATGGCTTTTTTGGCTTCTAAGCCCCTTCCTTCACGTCACCAAACGCTTATTCAAAAGGTGTTTCCTGAGCTTCGTTTAGTGAGTGCTAACTCCCTTTCACGATATGACCTTGAGCTATGAACTTCATGTGACCATGCGATTGTGGGTGCGTCCATAGGCGATTTGAGGGCAGCCTAATTTTTGCCCCGAAATTCACTACGAGCCTCCATGCATCCTTTCTCCAAAACTGTGGTTTCGATTGCGGTTTGCTCATGAAAAATTAAGGCCCGAGCATGTTCTGGCCCCGCAATGGAGAATGATCGTCGATTTCACGATCTTGATGGTGCTCCTGAACAAACAGTTCAAATATGTCCTATCAAGTCTGCGGACCATATCTCACCTTTCTACATTAACAGATGAGATTTACGTCATGATCCGGGCTCCGGGAGTTTCAAATCTCAAACTCTGTTGCTACTGTTGGGGATCAGAAATGTCCTATTTTCATCCACGTTTCCCTTCATCATTCTCCACATTTCATCGCCCCATTAACCTTTCATGATATCATTTCCATAAATATACTTGGGTTTCACCTTATTGTTCTCCACTATATTCATTTTAGTATTAAAAGGGAATTTGTGATTAAATGTTAGAAAATCTACATGTTTTCATATATATCTCAAAAATGTGTGAGCTTTGTAATGTGTAGGAATATGTGAAGGATTAATTCAAAAGGACTTCTCGAATACTTCCTCCACCATTTCAATATTTGAGGAGATGATTCAAGCCCATTCCAAGGAGAAGATCATGGATATTTGGTTGGAATATCTTATCCAAGATATATGAGAGATATGTGTGAGGATTTGAAGGTATTATATTTTGTAATAATGGGAAATAGGTTGAGAGAAAAGTAGATCTGTAATAATGAGATGGTTATATTATCTTCAAGGCTCTCATGTATAAAACAGAGTGCTCTCTCTTCATGAGGATTCAATTAGAGTATGGAACTAGAGTAGTCATTAATGGTAGTCATTAGGATTCGAAAGAGAAAGGGATTCTTAGCTTTGATTCATGGTTTTGGTTTTCATGCTTTCATTATTCTTTTATGAAGATTGATTTTATTATTGTAATATAAGATTGCTTCATTGGTGAGGGCTCTCATATTTTTTTGTGCTATTCAACTCTTCACATGTTGTATTTGCTTTTCCTTCATGTAGTTCTCCATATCTAGATTAATTCCATTTAGGAAATTTCTCATTCCTAGATTAATTTCAATTCCAAGTCGTGTGCTTCAATTTCCTACATTAGATTAATGATTCAATTTCAGTTGTAGTTTAAACATTAGATTAGATTAGTCCTGCTTCAATCTTGCATATACTTTGTGTGTGCTTCGTAAGTTTATGAACCTCAGATTGACAAATTAAATAGTTGGGCAAGTACTAGAACTCAATTAATACAACATTAGTTTGGTCCAATATAATGACTGTCATTCCCTTGTCATGATTGTTGTTCCTTTTGCAAGTAGTGTTGTTCATTTGAACGGAAAAATTGTCGTTCATTTTGTTACGATTGTTGTCCTTTTGCAAGGGTTGCATCTCTAGAGGACGGGTATTGAAAACGGAAGGTAAGAACCTACGTAGGCGACAAGTAAAACGCTTGTGCCAGCGCCTACCTTTGGATGATGCATAGAGGTTATATTTTAGGACATCTTTAGAGCCCAACATTTTGGCGTCGTTGTCGGGGAAGCATGATGGATTGAGGTATTAGTTTCATTTTCATTTTAATTCATGCAAGTGTGATCTAGACCTATTGGTAAGGGTCATAGAAGCTCGTGAGAGGAGAGTCCTCATGTTCTCCCTACCAACTAGGTAAAAGTATTTTCAATTTCTGCAAATTTCAATTTATGCAAGAGTGTTTAATTCATGCAAGTGTGATATAGATGTGTTGGTAAGGGGTCATAGAAGCTCGTGAGAGGAGACTCTTCATGTTCTCCCTACCAACTAGGTAAACGTAGTTTCAATTTCTACAAAAGTAGTTTCAATTTTTGCAAGTGTGATCTACATGTGTTGGTAAGGGGTCATAGAAGCTCGTGAGAGGAGACTCCTTATGTTCTCCCTACCAACTAGGTAAAAGTAGTTTCAATTTCTGCACCAGTAGTTTCAGTTTTTGCAAGTGTGATCTACATGTGTTGGTAAGGGTTCATAGTAGCTACTTGAATGGAGACTCCTCATGTTCTCCCTGCCAACTATCAAGAGCGTTTAATTTCCACAACTGTGAAGAGTAATTTTTTTATGTTTTAGCAAGAGTGTTTTTTTTAAGTTTTTCATTTTGATTTGGGTGTTGTAAGAATCCTTTTTTTTAACATGATTTAACAATGAATTTAATCTTGGAACAACTCACTCATATCTTAGCAAAAGTCGGGGTCTCCTCTTCTCTGGAAGAGGAGATATTGACAGCAGCCAAAAGCTTATTCACTCCTCCTGAGGTGAACAAAGAATCAACATACGAAGAACCTTGCATATTTAATAAAGAACCATTAGGCGTGTAAGAGGTCGAGAAGGACAGCGAGGAGCTGCAGCATGATCTGAGTGAGGCAAATTATGCCTACAAAATCCTGATCGAAGATTGGTTTCAAGCAAGTAATAGGTTAGTTCCACTTAGTTTTCCTTTTTATTTTGTTAATTTAGAACTTCAACAGCTAATTTTGCATGTCCATACATATTCTTGACTGTCAATGGAGAAATTGAAAGATAACATATTTTTATTACTGTTGCATGCATGGCTACATTGGTTGTTTTATTATACGTAACGAAATTTTTTGCCTAATCTATTTTTTTTCGTCTTCCATTTGCTCATAAAGTTTTGCTCATAAATTTTTAAAGCCTGCAAGATAATTTTTTATTTTTATAATAGAAGAAATGAATGAAAAGTTGCACATCCTCCATCTGCAAATCAAAGAAATAAAACAGTAAGTACAGAGAGAAAATAAATATATAAATAAATAAAATAAAAAATAATAAAAAATTAATGGTTTAATGGTCTAACGCGTAGAGCCATTGCTACCGCATCCTTACCAAAATATATGAATTACTTCATAATACAGAAAGGAATTTATCCATGCATGTATTACTTGCATAAATGATTTGACATTGTGGTTGCAAAATTATAACGAGTATACTCTATTTGATTATTTTGAAGAAGTAATTCTCCATGTGTATACTGCTCAACTTCATCAGTTATTGCTTATCTAATGTGGCAGAAAGGTCAGATCTTTGAAGATGCTTCTCAGTATACACGGGATATCACAAATCCAAATATGGGTTCCACATGCCAGTTACTGCAGTGTCCAAAGAAGGTGCATGCAACTCCATTGAGTCCAATTATTGATCCGAGACTTGTGAGAACGTTTATTGTGCCAGTGAAGAATTACACCCATGAGATTGTCACCCTATGGTATAAGGCCCAAAGATATTGTTAAGATGCACCCACTATTCCACGCCTGACCCAATTGGTTCCTCTCATCCTGAGAATATTAATGTTGCAAATCTTGACATGTTCATGGTAAATTGGCTGGCCAGAAAGATGCGTTCAAAAGTTTCATTGAAGTTGTTCGTGAGTATGATGAGATATACTATTTTTATAAAATTTGTCCTTGAACTAGACATTAATATCACTGCAGAAGCCAGCATGCAGAGGCTTGTAGATCTGATTTACCTCTTGCCTACTTGCCTCCATTTTCTTATGAGAGTTCCAGCATCCCACAATGAAGCACAATGAAACTAGCCAATGATTTATCAATGTCTTCTAAAGACTAGATGCGAAGAACCATGCTTTGATCACTGAAAAGTAATATTTTATAAATGTGGATGCAAATGCCTCGACTTCCAATAAAATTTAAGCCATAATGAAGGATGGAGTAGGTGAGGGGTGCATGTAGGTCGACATATGATATTTGTTTCTTGCATCTTCAAAAATTGTTCATTTTCTGCATCTTTCCTACAATATAATATCAAATTTAAGATGAAAAGACGATGCAATGCATAAAAAACAACGAAGGAAGGCAGTAATATTGTACACGAACGAGTGTCCATGCCAACATCAACCATCCTAACAGAAGCTCTAGATTGTGACATATAGTCACCACACTGCCAATCGAAATCAATCCAGTCCCACCTTCCATGCTAAGGAATAGCCTTATTTCCAGCAAAATAAATGTAGGAAGATTCAACTGTTTGGTACATTTATCCTCACATGATGAATGGAAGATTTGGATGGGATAACATGCCTCAACGAATAGCTGGTACAGGATCTGTTTCGGCAGCATAGGATCCGTTTACATGGTGGATCTTACATGGATCTAGGAATCCCGCCTCAAGCCCCCTGAAATCCATTTTTAGATTGTTTATCTCCTCGTTCAACCACATTCAAATATTTTCCTTTTGGAGAAATCTTCTTGCCAATCCATTTCTTCCATATTTAATCAGATGCAAGGAGATAAAACTATAAATTCAACCATCCCATATATATTCGGTCATTAAAGTTTATTCAAGCACCTGTGTCTATAGATCCAAGCCAGCACATCTGGATTTTGAAGGTGGTTGCGTGATTTGATAGTTTTATGGTTGGAAATCAGTGACGATTTTCACTGGTGATATCATTTCTAGACTGTCAACATCCATGTCAGGTTGTTGCACTCCCCAAAATTGAAAACAATATGCTCGAGTATGTTTCTAACAAAACGTGCATTCTCAATTGGCATGCCCACTGCCAAAGTGGTAATAAACGGATCGCCTTACCTTGTCAATTCTTTGCGCATACTGCAATTAGATTTGAGTTAGAAATGCAATATTTAGGCTATTAGGTTGAAGGTTCTGAGTTCATATGTAGCATTTGCAAGGAATTAGGTTATGGTTTCAGATACGAATGCAAGCGCTGTAACTTCCACATCCACGAGGACTACACCCTAAGCTTCATCATCCCTCTCATCCGCAACATAAGCTTGTGCTCAGGAAAGAAGAAGAACGAGAATTACCCCAACATCCATGCGAGATCTGTGGAAAATAGGTTTCTGGATCTTTATATTATGCCTGCCCTGAGAAGTGTGATTTCAAAGTTCATGTATTGTGCACAACTATGTGGATAAAACATCCTTGGCATCGACACTATCTTCAACATCTGGATACTCCACAAATGTCAAAACTTCCAGTATGTGACCTATTAAAAGGAAGTTGTAAGAGCTATAGATGTGAAGAAGGTTGTGACTTCTTTTTCCATGTTCCATGCTCTAGATTATCTCTCCTTCTCTTGCAAGAGATCAAATTCCAAATTCTGATATGGGGTCGAGATTGAGCAGCTCCAAGTTCATACTCGGGCCCTTTGCAAACAAATATTAGTGCACCAGAATGAAAATCGATTTGCGAAGTTGACTTTGAAATGAATGAAGGTAAAATTTTTGAAGCAATTAGAATCTAGCCAGAGCAGAGATCGATAAGGCCAGATATCCTTCTTCGGGTGAACACGCGGGGTTGCAGCATGAAATAACAACCATTTGATTTGGTTCTCCAACATTTATGGTTGATTCCCCCAAGGATTAAAAAACACAGAATTGATATCAAAGGCAGATGTCGAGCACTACAAAATTTCTTCCATCGGCTGGAGCATTCATGGTGGCCTGCACTACAAGCATATGAAAGTTAACATGCATTGTTTGTTTTGTTTTATTCTTTTTCTTTTCTTTTATTTTTTTATTATTCATTTTTTTTATTATAAAACGATTATAATAACAAAAAAAAAAATGTTTGTTTTATTATAAACAATTTCTTTTTTTATAATAACAAAAAAAAAACATATATTGTTTTTATTTCTTTTTGTTTTATTATAAACATAAATAATAATAATAATAATAATAATATGTATATAGTAATAAAATTTGGTCAAGACATAATACAATAAAAATATATATATATAAATAAAATGAAGATTAAAAATAAAAATTAGAAATATAAAAATAAAGCCAAACAAAGACAAATAAATTGCAAATGGACCTTTTTTATAAATTCCTGAAAGCAATATGAACACATGTTTTTGTGATTTTATGCTAAGTAAGAAATCAATGATGAAACAAACGCGCGTGCAACGACCATGACAAGAGGCATAAAACACATTTTTATTTTTTACTTTGTCGCATTTGTCCTTCTTTCTGCATGTTATATTTTCGAACATCTCACAAGTTTTCATGTAGGATTTGTACTAAGTTTTTTCAGGAGCACGGTCGACCGCATCTTGCTGCTAAAGTGATTTTCAAAAATCCCAAAAACTTTTGACAAAGACATGCTTTCTTGACTGCTTGAAGGAGTTTTTACTCATCATAAACATCATGATGTTTGTTGTCACACAAAAACCTTTTCATAAACCCATTTGCGTCATGACTGTCTTCCTCCATTTCTCCTTCAAAAAAGATTGGTCATCCCTGTGTTGAAGCCCATATTCCATTGAATTATCCTTCATGACTTCTCACACACCTATATTTCTGAGTCACATACATCTCTTTATCTTTTTCAATTCATTTCTCCCTGTCAGTAAAACTATCTGGCTCCCTTTCCATGACTACATTGCCTTGCCATAAACATTATTACTACTGAGATCTTTTCATTTATAGTCCCACCACTCTTTTTATCAGAACTCACGTTGACTGATGTGGGATTCCTTAAGGCCCACCTTTCAAAAAGTCTTTCCCCATTGACCTCAACACCTTATCTGGGATATAGACTAGAGTCCAGTTTGAGTACCTGGAGGCTTGCATGTCTTAATGGTAAGTTCTCTCATTGAAAATCATGGGAATACATCAGTGTCCCTTGATCGTCAGATCTTACAAGTGGCTCAACAACAGCTCATTCATTCGCACTTCACAAAATGTACTCAGGTACCTTGGCACTCATTGACATCAATGATGAGTCACCTCACATTGGTTAATGACATTCGGTAATCCAATGACTTTTTTTCATGCTCGACATCGACACATTCATTCGCATGATTAGAATTGTACCATCAATTTTAGCAGCGGGTGAAGACTATACACTTTTCATGACTCTATCAGCAATTACAGTAGTATGACTTTAGCCATATGATATTACCACTGTTCCACTTTCATACTTTCTCTTTTCCATGAACCAACCATAAGAAAATGTCAGTTGTTACTCATGTAAAACCCATCCTGGAAACATTTATTATCATCACTCAAAGCCAACATTCAGATGCCAAAATTTCTTGAGAAGATCCATGCATGGTTGCATGAGGACATGCAACAAGTTAAGTTGGGGGGCATGTCGAGGCTTAGAAATGTCCTATTTTCATCCACCTTTCCCTTCATCATTATCCACATTTCATCGCCCCATTAACCTTTCATGATATCATTTCCATAAATATACTTGGGTTTCACCTTATTGTTCTCCACTTTATTCATTTTAGTATTAAAAGGTAATTTGTGATTAAATGTTAGAAAATCAACATGTTTTCATATATATCTCAAAAATGTGTGAGCTTTGTAATGTGTAGGAATATGTGAAGGATTAATTCAAAAGGAATTCTTGAATACTTCTTCCACCATTTCAAGATTTGAGGAGATAATTCAAGCCCATTCCAGGGATAATATCATGGAGATTTGGTTGGAATATCTTATCCAAGATATATGAGAGATATGTGTGAGGATTTGGAGGGATTATATTTTGTAATAATGGGAAATAGGTTGAGAGAAAAGTGGATCTGTAATAATGAGATGGTTATCTTATCTTCAAGGCTCTCATGTATAAAAGAGAGTGCTCTCTTTTCATGAGGATTCAATTGGAGTATGGAATTAGAGTAGTCATTAATGGTAGTCATTAGGATTCGAAAGAGAAAGGGATTCTTAGCTTTGATTCATTGTTTTGGTTTTTATGCTTTCATTATTCTTTTATGAAGATTGATTTGATTGTTGTAATATAAGATTGCTTCATTGGTGAGAGCTCTCATATGTTGTTGTGCCATTCAACTCTTCACATGTTGTATTTTCTTTTCCTTCATGTAGTTCTCCATTTCTAGATTAATTCCATTTATGCAATTTCCCATTCCTAGATTAATTTCAATTCCAAGTCATGTGTTTCAATTTCTTGCATTAGATTAGTGATAATTTCAATTCCAAGTCATGTGTTTCAATTTCTTGCATTAGATTAATGATTCAATTTTAGTTGTAGTTTAAACATTAGATTATATTAGTCCTGCTTCAATCTTGCATATACTTTGTGTGTTCTTCGTAAGTTTATGAACCTCGGATTGACAAATTAAATAGTTGAGCAAGTACTACAATTCAATTAATACAACATTAGTTCAGCCCAATATAACGGCTATCATTCCCTTGTCACGATTGTTGTTCCTTTTGCAAGTAGTGTTGTTCATTAGAATGGAACAATTTTTGTTCCTTTTGTTACGGTTGTTGTCCCTTAGCAGGGGTTTCATCTATGGAGGATGGGTATTGAAAACAGAAGATAAGAACCTACGTAGGCGACAAGTAAAACGCTTGTGCTAGCGCCTACCTTTGGATGATGCATAGAGGTTATATTTTAGGACATCTTTAGAGCCCAACATTTTGGCGTCGTTGTCAGGGAAGCACAATCGATTGAGGTATTAATTTATTTTTCATTTTAATTCATGCAAGTGTGATCTAGATGTGTTGTTAAGGGGTCATAGAAGCTTGTGAGAGGAGACTCCTCATGTTCTCCCTACCAACTATGTAAAAGTAGTTTCAATTTCTGCAAATTTCACTTTATGCAAGAGTGTTTAATTCATGCAAGTGTGATCTAAACGCGTTGGTAAGGGGTCATAGAAGCTTGTGAGGGGAGACTCTTCATGTTCTCCCTACCAACTAGGTAAATTAGTTTCAATTTCTGCAAAATTAGTTTCAATTTTTTCAAGTGTGATCTACATGTGTTGGTAAGGGGTCATAGAAGCTCGTGAGAGGAGACTCCTTATGTTCTCCATACCAATTGGGTAAAAGTAGTTTCAATTTCTGTAAGAGTAGTTTCAATTTTTGCAAGTGTGATCTACATGTGTTGCTAAGGGGTCGTAGAAGCTACTTGAATGGAGACTCCTCATGTTCTCCCTGCCAACTATCAAGAGCGTTTAATTTACGCAACTGTGAAGACTAATATTTTTATGTTTTAGCAAGAGTGTTTTTTTTAAGTTTTTCATTTTGATTTGGGTGTTGTAAGAATCCTTTTTTTTAACATGATTTAACAATGAATTTAATCTTGGAAAAACTCAATTAGATCCTAGCAAAAATTGGGGTCTCCTCTTCTCTGGAAGAGGAGATCTTGACAACAGTCGAAAGCTTATTCACTCCTCCTGAGGCGAACGAAGAATCAACATACGAAGAACCTTTCATATTTAATGAAGAAACATTAGGCATGAAAGAGGTTGAGGAGGATAGAGAGGAGCTACATCATGATCTGAGTGAGACAAATTACACCTACGAAAGCCTGATCGAACGTTGGTTTCAAGCAAGTACTAGGTTAGTTCCACTTAGTTTTCCTTTTTATTTTGTTAATTTAGAACTTCAACAACTAATTTTGCACGTCCATACATATTCTTGAATGTCAATTGTGAAATTGAAAGATAATATATTTTTATTACTATTACGTGCATGGCTACATTGGTTGTTTGATTATATGTAACGAAAATTTTTGCCTAATCTATTTTTTTTCGTCTTCCATTTGCTCATAAATGTTTAAAGCCTGCAAGATAATTTTTTATTTTTTATAATAGAAGAAATGAATGAAAAGTTGTGCATCCTCCATTTGCAAATCAAAGCAATAAAATAGTAAGTATAGAGAGAAAATAAATATATAAATAAATAAAATAAAATAAAAATTAATAAAAAATTAATGGTTTAATGGTCTAATGCACAAAGCCATGGGTACCACATCCTTACCAAAATATATGAATCACTTCATAATACATAAATGAATTTATCCATGCATGTATTACTTGCGTAAATGATTTGACATTGTGGTTGCAAAATTTAAACGAGTATACTCTATTTGATTATTTTGAAGAGGTAATTCTCCATGTGTATATCGCTCAACTTCATCAGTTATTGCTTATCTAATGTGGAGGAAAGGTAAAAGCTTCGAAGATGCTTCTCAGTATACACGGGTTATCACAAATCTAAATATGGGTTATGCATGCCAGTTGCTACAATGTCCAAAGAGGTTGCATGCAGCTTCATTGAGTCCAATTGTTGATTTGGGACTTGTGAGAACGTTTACTGCGCCTGTGAAGAATTACACCTATGAGATTGTCACCCTATGGTATAAGGCCCAGAGATATTGTTAAGATGCACCCACTATTCCATGCCTGACCCAACCAGTTCCTCTGATCCTGAGAATATTAATGTTGCAAATCTTGACATGTTCATGGTGAATTGGCTGGCCAGAAAGACGCGTTCAAAAGTTTCATTGAAGTTGTTCATGATTATGACAAGATATACTATTGTTATAAAATTTGTCCTCGAACTGGACATTAATATCACTGCAGAAGCCATCACGCAGAGGCATGTAGATATGATTTACCTCTTGGCTGCTTGCTTTCCTTTTCTTATAAGAGTTCCAATGTCCCATAATGAAGCACAACGAAATTAACCAATGATTTATTAGTGTCTTCTGAAGACTAGATGTGAAGAACCATGCTTTGATCACTGAAACTTAATATTTTATAAATGTGGATGCAAATGCCTCAACTTCCAGTAAAATTGAAGCCATGATGAAGGATGGAGTAGGCGAGGGCTGCATGCAGGTCAACATATGATATTTTTTTCTTGCATCTTCAAAAATTGTTCATTTTCTGCATCTTTACTACAATATAAAATCAAATTTAAGCTGCAGAGATGATGCGATGCATAAAAAACAACGAAGGGAGGCAGTAATCTTGTACAAGAACGGGTGTCCATACCAACATCATCCATCCTAACAGAAGATCCATATTGTTACATCCGATCACCACACTATCGATCGAAATCAATCTAGTCCCGCCTTCCATGCTAAGGAACAACCTTTTTTCCAGCAAAAGAAATGGAGGAAGATTCAACCGTTTGGTACCTTTATCCTCACACAATGAGAATGGAATATTTGGATGGGATAACATGCCTCAACGAATAGATGGTACAACATCCATTTTGGTAGCATATGATCCGTTTACATGGTGGATCTTACATGGATCTGGGAATCCTGCCTCAAGCCCCCTGAAATCCGGTTTTAGATTGTTTATCTCCTCGTTCAACCACATTCAGATATTTTCCTTTCGGAGCAATCTTCTTGCCAATCCATTTCTTCCATATTTAATCAGATGCAAGGAGATAAAACTATAAATTCAACAGTCCCATATATATTCGGTCATCAAAGTTTATTCAAGCACCCGTGTCTATAGCTCCAAGCCAGCACATTTGGATTTTGAAGGTGGTTGCGTGATATGGAAGTTTTATGGTTGGAAATAAGCGAAAATTTTCATTGGCGCTATCATTTCTAGACTGTCAGCCTCCATGTCAGGTTGTTGCACTCCCAAAAATTGAAAACGGTATGATCAAGTATGTTTATAACAAAATGTGCATTCTCAACTAGCATGCCCACTGCCGAAGTGGTAATAAACGGATCGCCTTACCTTGTCGATTATTTGCACATATTGCAATTAGATTTGAGTTAGAAATGCAATATTTATGCTATTAGGTTGAAGGTTTTGAGTTCATATGTAGCATTTGCAAGGAATTAGGTTATGGTTTCAGATACGAATGCAAGCATTGTAACTTCCACATCCATGTGGACTGCACCCTAAGCTTCATCATCCCTCTCATTTGCAACGTAATCTCATGCTCAAGAAAGAAGAAGAATGAGAATTACTCGAACGTCCATGCAAGATCTATGGAAAAGAGGTTTCTAGATCTTTATATTATGCCTGCCCTGAGAAGTGTGACGTCAAAGTTCATGTATTGTGCACAACTATGTGGATAAAACATCCTTAGCATCGGCACTATATTCAACATCTGGATACTCCGCAAACGTCAAAACTTCCAGTATGCAACCTATTAAAAGGAACTTGTCAGAGCTATATATGTGAAGAATTTTGTGACTTCTTTTTCCACGTTCCATGCTCTAGATTATCTCTCCTTCTCTTGCAAGAGATCAGATTCCAAATTCTGATATGGGGTCGAAACTGAGTAGCTCCAAGTTCATACCTGGGCCATTTGCAAACAAATATTAGTGCACCAGAATGAAAATCGATTTGCGAAGATGACTTTGAAATGAATGAAGGTAAAATTTTTGAAGCAATTAGAATCCAGCCAAAGCAGAGATCAATAAAGAAGAATATCCTTCTTCGGGTGAATGCGCGGGGCTGCAACACGAAAGAACAACCATTTGATTTGGTTCTCCAACATTTATGGTTGATTCCCCCAAGGATTAAAAAACACGGAATTGATGCCAAAGGCGGATGTCGGGCACTACAAAATTTCTTCTATCGGCTGGAGCATTCATGGTGGCATGCGCTACAGGCATATGAAAGTTAACATGCATTGTTTGTTTTGTTTTATTCTTTTTGTTTTATTTTGTTTTGTTACTATTTGTTTTCTTTATTATAAAATGATTATAATAACAAAAAAAAAATTGTTTGTTTTATTATAAACAATTTCTTTTTTTATAATAACCAAAAAAAAAACATATATTGTTTTTATTTCTTTTTGTTTTATTATAAACATAAAAATAATAATAATAATATGTATATGTATAGAGTAATAAAATTAGGTCAAGACATAATACAATAATATATATATATAAATAAAATGAAGATTAAAAATAAACATTAGAAACAAATTATAAAAATAAAGCCAAACAAAGACAAATAAATTGCAAATGGACCTTTTTTATAAATTCCTATAAGCAATATGAACACATGTTTCTGTGATTTTACGCTAAGCAAGCAATCAACGATGAAACAAACACGCACGCAACGACCACGACAAGAGGTATAAAAACACATTTTATATTTTACTTTGTCGCATTTGTCCTTCTTTCTGCATGTTATATTTTTGAACATCTCACAAGTTTTCATGCAGGATTTGTACTAGGTTTTTTCAGGAGTGCGGTCGACTGCATCTTGCTGCTGAAGTGATTTTCAAAAATCCCACATACTTTTGACAAATACATGCTTTCTTGACTTCTTGAAGGATTTGTTATTCATCATAAACATCATGACGTTTGTTGTTACACAAAAACATTTTCATAAACCCATTTGCGTCATGAATGTCTTCCTCCATTTCTCCTTCAAAGAAGATTGGTCATCCCTGTGTTGAAGCCCATATTCCATTGAATTATCCTTCATTACTTTGCACACACCTATATTTCTGAGTCACATACATCTCTTTATATTTTTCATTTCATTTTTCCCTGTCAGTAAAACTATCCGGCTCCCTTTCCATGACTACATTACCTTGCCATAAACATTGTTACTGCTGAGATCTTTTCATTTATAGTCCTACCACTCTTTTTATCAGAACTCGTTGACTGATGTGGGATTCCTTAAGGCCCACCTTTCAAAAAGTCTTGCCCCATCGAACTCAACACCTTATCTGGGATATAGACTAGAGTCCATTTTGAGTACCTGGAGGCTTGTGTGCCTTAATGGTAAGTTCTCTCACTGACAATCATGGGAATACATCAATATCCCTTGATTGTCAGATCTTGCAAGTGGCTCGACATCAACTCATTCATTCACACTTCACAATATGTACTCAGGTACCTTGGTACTCATTGATGTCAATGATGAGTCGCCTTGCATTGGTTAATGACATTCGGTAATCCAATGACTTCTTTTCATGCTCGACATCGACACATTCATTCGCATGATTAGAATTGTACCATCATATTTAGCAGCGGGTGAAGACTATACACTTTTCATGACTCTATCAGTAGTTACAGTAGCATGACTTTAGCCATATGAGATTACCACAGTTCCACTTTCATACTTTCTCTTTTCCATGATTCATTCAGCAGGATTTCAGATTCCTCCACTTCACATTCTATGATCCAGCAAATAGCAGTTCCACTATAGCAGCAGTTGCTTTCCATATGATCCTGCAGCAATGACATCTTCCATTCTCTAGCAGTCGCATCAACCATATTCCTATTGCATAGTTCATCAACATTTTGGGTAAGTGGAGGTATGTTCTTTTCTAAACTTTAATCATGTAATTCCTCAACTGCTAGCGATGAATAATTTGGAAAATTCCCTCACCAAGTTCCCTTTCATTTTCACTTCTATGACTTATGCCACATTGCATGAGGACATGAAACAAGTTAAGTTGGGAGGTAGGGGACTTTATTCACTATCATCACTCCATTTTTCCACGACCATCATTCCATTTTTCGTCTCATTTACCATTTATGAACATTTCTTTTCCAATGATACTCTGTTGCACTTTGCTTCATAAGCATTTTTATACATATTGGCATGATTCACACATATAAAAAAAAAGGGTTTTCTTATCATCAATGATGTTTTTCTTATGCACATTGATAGCATATATTTTCTAGTAAGAATATGGGAAAATTATTTTATAACATCAAGAGAACAAATAATTAAATGAATGTTGTTAACACAAGAACCAACATTCTTTATATTCATGGTTGACACACAAGAACCAACCATAAGAAAATGTCAGTTGTTACTCCTGTAAAACCCATCCTAGAAACATTTATTATCATCACTCAAAGCGAACATTCAGATGCCAAAATTTCTTGAGAAGATCCATGCATTGTTGCATGAGGACATGAAACAAGTTAAGTTGGGGGGTATGTTGGGGCTTAGAAATGTCCTATTTTCATCCACCTTATCCTTCATCATTGTCCACATTTCATTGCCCTATTAACCTTTCACGATATCATTTCCATAAATATACTTGGGTTTCACCTTATTATTCTCCACTTTATTCATTTTATTATTAAAAGGCAGTTTGTGATTAAATGTTAGAAAATCGACATGTTTTCATATATATCTCAAAAATGTGTGAGCTTTGTAATGTGTAGGAATATGTGAAGGATTAATTCAAAAGGACTTCTTGAATACTTCATCCACCATTTCAATATTTGAGGAGATAATTCAAGCCCATTCCAAGGAGAATATCATGAAGATTTGGTTGGAATATCTTATCCAAGATATATGAGAGATATGTGTGAGGATTTGAAGGATTATATTTTGTAATAATGGGAAATAGGTTGAGAGAAAAGTGGATCTGTCATAACGAGATGGTTATCTTATCTTAAAGGCTCTCATGTATAAAAGTGAGTGCTCTCTCTTCATGAGGATTCAATTGGAGTATAGAATTAGAGTAGTCATTAGGATTCGAAAGAGAAAGGGATTATTAGCTTTGATTCATGGTTTTGGTTTTCATGCTTTCATTATTATTTTATGAAGATTGATTTGATTATTGTAATATAAGATTGCTTCATTGGTGAGAGCTCGCATATGTTGTTGTTCCATTCAACTCTTCACATGTTGTATTTTCTTTTCCTTCATGTAGTTCTCCATTTCTAGATTAATTCCATTTATGCAATTTCTCATTCCTAGATTAATTTGAATTTCAAGTCGTGTGTTTCAATTTCCTGCATTAGATTAATGATTCAATTTCAGTTGTAGTTTAAAAATTAGATTATATTAGTCCCTCTTTAATCTTGCATATAATTTGCATGTGCTTCGTAAGTTTACGAACCTCGAATTGACAAATTAAACAATTGGGCAAGTACTACAACTCAATTAATACAACATTAGTTTGGCCCAATATAACGACTATCATTCCCTTGTCATGATTGTTTTTCCTTTTGCAAGTAGTGTTGTTCATTAGAATGGAACAATTTTCGTTCCTTTTGTTACGATTGTTGTCCCTTTGCATGGGTTGCATCTCTGGAGGATGGGTATTGAAAATGGAAGGTAAGAACCTACGTAGGTGACAATTAAAACACTGGTGCCAACACCTACCTTTGGATGATGCATAGAGGTTATATTTTAGGACATATTTAGAGCCCAACATTTTGGTGTCGTTGTCGGGTTAGCATGATGGATTGAGGTATTAGTTTCTTTTTCATTTTAATTCATGCAAGTGTGATCTAGACGTGTTGGTAAGGGGTCATAGAAGCCTGTGAGAGGAGACTCTTCATGTTCTCCCTATCAACTAGGTAAAAGTAGTTTCAATTTCTGCAAAAGTAGTTTCAATTTTTGCAAGTGTGATCTACATGTGTTGGTAAGGGGTCATAGAAGCTTGTGAGAGGAGACTCCTTATGTTCTCCTTACCAACTAGGTAAAATCAGTTTCAATTTTTGCAAGAGTAGTTTCAATTTTTGCAAGTGTGATCTACATGTGTTGCTAAGGCGTCATAGAAGCTACTTGAATGGAGACTCCTCATGTTCTCCCTGCCAACTATCAAGAGTGTTTAATTTACGCAACTGTGAAGAGTAATTTTTTTATGTTTTAGCAAGAGTGTTTTTTTTAAGTTTTTCATTTTGATTTGGGTGCTGTAAGAATCCTTTTTTTTAACATGATTTAACAATGAATTTAATCTTGGAACAACTCACTCAGATCCTAGCAAAAGTTGGGGTCTCCTCTTCTCTAGAAGAGGAGATCTTGACAGCAGTCGAAAGCTTATTCACTCCTCCTGAGGCGAACGAAGAATAAACATATGAAGAACCTTGCATATTTAATGAAGAACCATTAGGTGTACAAGAGGTCAAGGAGGACAGCGAGGAGCTGCAACATGATCTGAGTGAGACAAATTATGCCTATGAAAGCCTGATCGAACGCTGGTTT
Source organism: Picea engelmannii (assembly GCA_009831015.1). Classification (NCBI taxonomy): domain Eukaryota; kingdom Viridiplantae; phylum Streptophyta; class Pinopsida; order Pinales; family Pinaceae; genus Picea; species Picea engelmannii. The sequence continues at coordinate 571,120 of ML783584.1, forward strand.
CAAGCAAGTACTAGGTTAGTTCCACTTAGTTTTCCTTTTTATTTTGTTAATTTAGAACTTCAACAGCTAATTTCGCACATCCATACATATTCTTGACTATCAATTATGAAATTGAAAACTAACATATTTTTGTTACTGTTGCGTGCATGGCTACATTGGTTGTTTGATTATACGTAATGAAAAATTTTGCCTAATCTATTTTTTTTCGTCTTCCATTTGCTCATAAATTTTTAAAGCCTGCAAGATAATTTTTTATTTTTTATAATAGAAGAAATGAATGAAAAGTTGTGCATCCTCCATCTGCAAATCAAAGCAATAAAACAATAAGTACGGAGATAAAATAAATATACAAATTAATAAATAAAATTAAATTAAAATTAATAAAAAATTAATGGTCTAACGCGCAGAGCCATGGTTACCCCATCCTTACCAAAATATATGAATTACTTCATAATACAGAAAGGAATTTATCCATGTATGTATTACTTGCATAAATGATTTGACATTGTGGTTGAAAAATTATAACGAGTATACTCTATTTGATTTTTTTGAAGAGGTGATTTTCCATGTGTATACCGCTCAACTTCATTAGTTATTGCTTATCTAATGTGGAGGAAAGGTCAGAGCTTCGAAGATGCTTCTCAGTATACATGGGGTATCAAAAATCCAAATATGGGTTCTGCATGCCAGTTATTGTAGTGTACAAAGAGGGTGCATGCAACTCCATTGAGTCCAATTGTTGATCCGGGACTTATGAGAATGTTTATTGCACCTGTGAAGAATTACACCCATGAGATTGTCACCCTATGGTATAAGGCCCAGAGATATTGTTAAGATTCACCCATTATTCCACGCCTGACCCAACCGGTTCCTCTGATCCTAAGAATATTAATGCTGCAAATCTTGACATGTTCATGGTGAATTGGTTGGCCAGAAAGACGCGCTCAAAAGTTTCATTGAAGTTGTTCGTGAGTGTGAAGAGATATATTATTGTTCTAAAATGTGTCCTCGAACTGGACATTAATATCATTGCAGAAGCCAGCACGCAGAGGCATGAAAATCTGATTTACCTCTTGCCTGATTGCCTACGCTTTCTTATGAGAGTTCCGACGTCCCACAACAAAGCACAACAAAATTAGCCAACAATTTATCAGTGTCTTCTGAAGACTGGATGAAAAGAACCATGATTTTATTAATGAAACATAATATTTTATAAATGTGGATGCAAATGCCTCGACTTCCAGTAAAATTTAAGCCATAATGAAGGATGGAGTAGGTGAGGGCTGCATGCAGGTCGACATATGAGATTTTTTTCTTGCATCTTCAAAAATTGTTCGTTTTTTGCATCTTTCCTACAATATAATATCAAATTTAAGCTGCAGAGATGATGCAATGCATAAAAAACAACGAAGGAAGGCAGTAATATTGTACAAGAACAGGTGTCGATGCCAACATCAGCCATCCTAACAGAAGCTCCAGACTGTGACATATGGTCACCACACTGTCGATCGAAATCAATCCAGTCCCGCCTTCCATGCTAAGGAACAACCTTATTTCCAGCAAAATACATGGAGGAAGATTCAACTGTTTGGTACCTTTATCCTCACATGATGAGAATGAAATATTTGGATGGGATAACACGCCTCAACGAATAGTTGGTACAGGATCTGTTTCGGCCGCATAGGATCCGTTTACATGGTGGATCTTACATGGATCTACGAATCCTGCCTCAAGCCCCCTGAAATCCAGTTTTAGATTGTTTATCTCCTCGTTCAACCACATTCAGATATTTTCCTTCCAGAGCAATATTCTTGCCAATCCATTTCTTCCATATTTAATCAGATGCAAAGAGATAAAACTATAAATTCAACCGTCCCATATATATTCGGTCATTAAAGTTTATTCAAGCGCCCGTGTCTATAGCTCCAAGTGAGAACATCTGGATTTTGAAGGTGCTTGCGTGATCTGGCAGTTTTATGGTTGGCAATCAATGACGATTTTCATTGGCAATATCATTTCTAGACTGTCAACCTCTGTGTCAGGTTGCTGCACTCCCAAAAATTGAAAACAATATGCTCGAGTATGTTTCTAACAAAAAGTGCATTCTCAACTGGCATTCCCACTACCGAAGTGGTAATAAATGGATCGCCTTACCTTGTCGATTCTTTGCACATACTGCAATCAGATTTGAGTTAGAAATGCAATATTTACGCTATTAGGTTGAAGGTTCTAAGTTCATATGTAGCATTTGCAAGGAATTAGGTTATGGTTTCAGATATGAATGCAAGCATTGTAACTTCCACATCCATGAGGACTGCACCCTAAGCTTCATCATCCCTCTCATCTGCAACATAAGCTCGTGCTCAGGAAAGAAGAAGAACAAGAACTACCCCAACATCCATGCGCGATCTGTGGAAAAGAGGTTTCTGGATCTTTATATTATGCCTGCCCTGAGAAGTGTGATGTCAAAGTTCATGTATTGTGCACAACTATGTGGATAAAACATCCTTGGCATCAGCACTATCTTCAACATCTGGATACTCCACGAATGTCAAAACTTCCAGTATGTGACCTATTAAAAGGAAGTTGTAAGAGCTATAGATGTGAAGAAGGTTGTGACTTCTTTTTCCACGTTCCATGCTCTAGATTATCTCTCCTTCTCTTGCAAGAGATCAGATTCCAAATTCTGATATGGGGTCGAGACTGAGCAGCTCCAAGTTCATACCTGGGCCCTTTGCAAACAAATATTAGTGCACCAAAATGAAAATCGATTTGTGAAGCTGACTTTGAAATGAATGAATGTAAAAATTTTGAAGCAATTAGAATCCAGCCAGAGCAGAGATCGATAAGGCCAGATATCCTTCTTCAGGTGAACCCACGGGGCTGCAACACGAAAGAACGACCATTTGATTTGGTTCTCTAGAATTTATGGTTGATTCCCCCAAGGATTAAAAAACACGGAATTGATGCCAAAGGTAGATGTCGGGCGCTACAAAATTTCTTCTATCGGTTGGAGCATTCATGGTGGCCTGCGCTACAGGTATATGAAAGTTAACATGCATTGTTTGTTTTGTTTTGTTCTTTTTGTTTTATTTTGTTTTTTTATTATTCGGTTTTTTTATTATAAAACGATTATAATAACAAAAAAAAATTGTTTGTTTTATTATAAACAATTTCTTTTTCTATAATAACCAAAAAAAAAACATATATTGTTTTTATTTCTTTTTGTTTTATTATAAACATAAAATATATATATAATAATAATAATAATAATATGTATATAGTAATAAAATTAGGTCAAGACATAATACAATAAAAATATATGTATATAAATAAAATGAAGATTAAAAATAAAAATTGGAAACAAATTATAAAAATAAAGCCAAACAAAGATAAATAAATTGCAAATGGACCTTTTTTATAAATTCCTGAAAGCAATATGAACACATGTTTTTACGATTTTACGCTAAGCAAGCAATCAACGACGAAACAAATGCGCGCGCAACGACCACAACAAGAGTTATAAAACACATTTTTTTTTTACTTTGTCGCATTTATCCTTCTTTCTGCATGTTATATTTTCGAACATCTCACAAGTTTTCATGCAGGATTTGTACTAAGTTTTTTCAGGAGTGGGGTCGATCACATCTTGTTGCTGAAGTGATTTTTAAAAACCCCAAATACTTTTGACAAAGACATGCTTTATTGACTGCTTGAAGGATTTTTTACTCATCATAAACGTCATGACGTTTGTTGTTACACAAAAACCTTTTCAGAAACCCATTTGTGTCATGAATGACTTCCTCCATTTCTCCTTCAAAGAAGATTGGTCATCCCTATGTTGAAGCCCATCTTCCATTGAATTATCCTTCATGACTTCTCACACACCTATATTTCTGAGTCGCATACATCTCTTTATCTTTTTCAGTTCATTTTCCCTTGTCAGTAAAACTATCTAGGTCCCTTTCCATGACTACATTGCCTTGCCATACACATTGTTACTACTGAGATCTTTTCATTTATAGTCCTACCACTCTTTTTATCAGAACTCATGTTGACTGATGTGGGATTCCTTAATGCCCACATTTCAAAAATTCTTGCCCCATAAACCTCAACACCTTATCTGGGATATAGACTAGAGTCCAGTTTGAGTACCTGGAGGCTTGCATGCCTTAATGGTAAGTTCTCTCGCTAACAATCATGTGAATACAATAATGTCCCTTGATCGTCAGATCTTGCAAGTGGCTCAACATCAACTCATTCATTTGCACTTCCCAATATGTACTCAGGTACCTTGGCACTCATTGACGTCAATGATGAGACGCCTCGCATTGTTTAATGACATCCATTAATCCAATGACTTATTTTCATGCTCGATATCGACACATTCATTCACATGATTAGAATTGTACCATCAATTTTAGCAATGGGTGAAGACTATACACTTTTGATGACTCTATCAGCAGTTACAGCAGCATGACTTCAGCCATATGAGATTACCAGAGTTCCACTTTCATATTTTCTCTTTTCCATGATTCATTCAGCAGCAGTTCAGATTCCTCCACTTCACATTCTATGATCGAGCAGACAGCAGTCGTCGCTACAGCAATAGTCACTTTCCATATGATCCTGCAGCAATGACATATTCCATGCTCTAGCAATTGCATCTGACATATTCCTATTGCATAGTTCATCAACATTTTGGGTAAGTGGAGGTATGTTCTTTTCTAAACTTTAATCATGTAATTCCTCAATTGCTAGCGATGAATAATTTGGAAAATTCCCTCACCAAGTTCCCTTTTTTTCACTTATATGACTTATGCCACATTACATGAGGACATGCAACAAGTTAAGTTGGGGGGTAGGGGACTTTATTCACTATCGTCACTCCATTTTTCCACGACCATCATTCCATTTTTCGTCTCATTTACCATTTATGAACATTTCTTTTCCAACATGATCTGAATTTTATGAGAAGAACGAAATGAATAAAGATTATTAACAGGTGCTTAACAAAAAATAACATAGATACAGTAAAATTGGTTTTCTATTCAATAATGAAATAATATGAAACTCTAAAATGCAGCGAAAACAAGCTTGCTAGAATGGTGGCGGCTTATCTCTAAGAAGAGATGTGACGGCTGCACGTATTCACAAGAAGAAGATTACAATGAGGCTCTGAATGCCTTTTTACAATAAAAAAGAATGCCAAAAACCATAGAAATCCAAAAACCTAACCCTAGGAGATGAAGCACCAAAATTCATGTGGGCCTCGTTTGGGTAAGTTAGTACATCAACTTCCCGGGGTCGTCACTTTTGCATGCGATCTCTATTTTATGCGTGTAATAGCCTGTTGGAAAGGTATCATCGAGGAGATTCATTTTGGGGGCTCAATGATGCCTTTGGCTATCATTGAGGAACTCGATCCAGAAAAACCTTCATTTAGGCCCTCAAAATGGCCCCGGAAGTTAAAACTACTAAAAATAATAAATTGCCAAAATTGTCAGAAAATTGTTTTGAGCCAGTTGGAAAAGGTGGGTGGCCACCGATATCCATCTGTATCACAATATTTCTTTTCCAATGATACTATGTTGCACTTTGCTTCATAAGAATTGTTATACATATTGGCATGATTCACACATATACAAAAAAGGGCTTTCTTATAATCAGTGATGTTTTCCTTATGCACATTGATAGCATATATTTTCCAGTAAGAATATGAGCAAATTATTATCATAACATCAAGAGAACAAATCACAAAATGATTTTTTTTAAAACAAGAACCAACATTCTTTATATTCATGGTTGTCACACAAGAACCAACCATAAGAAAATTCCAGTTGTTACTCATGTAAAACCCATCCTGGAAACATTTATTATCATCACTCAAAGCCAACATTCATATGCCAAAATTTCTTGAGAAGATCCATGCATGGTTGCATGAGGACATGCAACAAGTTAAGTTGGCGGGTATGTTGGGGCTTAGAAATGTCCTATTTTCATCCACCTTTCCTTCATCATTATCCAGATTTCATCACCCCATTAACCTTTCACAATATCATTTCCATAAATATACTTGGGTTTCACCTTATTGTTCTCCACTTTATTCATTTTAGTATTAAAATGGAATTTGTGATTAAATGTTAGAAAATCGACATGTTTTCATATATATCTCAAAAATGTGTGAGCGTTGTAATGTGTAGGAATATGTGAAGGATTAATTCAAAAGGACTTCTTGAATACTTCCTCCACCATTTCAAGATCTGAGGAGATAATTCAAGCCCATTCCAAGGAAAATATCATGGAGATTTGGTTGGAATATCTTATCCAAGATATATGAGAGATATGTGTGAGGATTTGAAGGGATTATGTTTTGTAATAATGGGAAATAGGTTGAGAGAAAAGTGGATCTGTAATAATGAGATGGTTATTTTATCTTCAAGACTCTCATGTATAAAAGAGAGTGCTCTCTCTTCATGAGGATTCAATTAGAGTATGGAATTAGAGTATTCATTAATGGTAGTCATTAGGATTTGAAAGAGAAAGGGATTCTTAGCTTTGATTCATGGTTTTGGTTTTCATGCTTTCATTATTCTTTTATGAAGATTGATTTGATTATTGTAATATAAGATTGCTTCATTGATGAGAGCTCTCATATGTTGTTGTGCCATTCAACTCTTCACATGTTGTTATTTATTTTCCTTCATGTAGTTCTCCATTTCTAGATTAATTCCATTTATGAAATTTCCCATTCCTAGATTAATTTGAATTCCATGTCGTGTGTTTCAATTTCCTGAATTAGATTAATGATTCAATTTCAGTTGTAGTTTAAACATTAGATTATATTAGTCCCGCTTAAATCTTTCATATACTTTTCATGTTCTTCGTAAGTTTACGAACCTCGGATTGACAAATTAAATAGTTGGGCAAGTACTACAACTCAATTAATACAACATTAGTTTGGCCCAATATAACGACTATCATTCCCTTGTCATGATTGTTGTTCCTTTTGCAAGTAGTTATGTTCATTAGAATGGAACAATTTTTGTTCCTTTTGTTACGATTTTTGTCCCTTTGCAGGGGTTGCATCTCTAGAGGATGGGTATTGAAAATGGAAGGTAAGAACCTACGTAGGAGACAAGTAAAATGCTTGTGCCAGCTCCTACCTTTGGATGATGCATAGAGGTTATATTTTAGGACATATTTAGAGCCTAACAGCTGCTGACTAGATATCTTCTGGAATGGAATATTTGTTGACATCTGTCCTCTTCAATCGACGATCAAGATTTCCTCCATGGGTCAAACCTTCGAGCCTTTCAATTCTCAAAATCTGCTTTCTCCCAAAGAATTTCACCCGAATTCCACGACCCAACGACACGTGTCCTTTTTGGATCGACGGTCACAATCCCTTCTGTTAGCACTCTGTAATTTTCCCAAGGCTGTAAGGCAGTCACAGAGGCAACATCAAAACCACTTCGAGTCTTGGATCTAGCCCTCCAAGACTCAGAGAGGGATCTCTCTGTCTGATATAGATTTGTTTGAAGAGATATTAGGCTAGTTAATGAAAACAATGGGCTTTGTTGTCAAAGTGTTTTTGAATTGGTTGAGACAGTCTACTCCTCCATTGGGCTATGGGGTCTGTAATTAATTAGGAATGAAATACADCCATAAAMRAGGWARDATGACTTCCAYAGGRHGAKATRATAYACTCACWRKATCTTTWRYARYTWAAATGATGGACAGAAGAAAGGGTGAGAAGGATAAATTCGACTAAGAAGCAGTTAAGAATTCCTTAATCGAAAACATCAGAAGATAAACATTTAAATCTTTTAGAATTGGAAACAGGGTATCAGAGATAAATCCTGAGACATACGTTACTCTTAAAGATTAGTTTCAAAAAATGAAGTGTTAACAAAGAAAAGATAACATTCAACTTAGAAAATAAACATCACCAGTGAACATACGCAAGAATCCTGTAAAGTGCCTCCATTTCATTAATGGCAGATCTATTAAAAAATGTTACAGCTTGATAGCCACAGGGCGTGAAGATCCAACCCTTTTACATTAAAATCATCTCCATAAATAATATAGATCATCCCAACAAGTTTCAGAAGTCGGTTTAACCGCCTCGGACAAAAATAGCCACCACTCCCACAAAATTTGGAGTTTTTTGCCATGAAAGACGGACCGTTTTTCTGCGAAACAGGGGTCCAATCAGATGTGATTTCCTCTTTGATGATGACACCTGGGAGAAAAATGAAAGAGGTTATTGTCGATGGGCATGTTATGGACAAAAACCTCTTTCGGTTTCGCCGAATTCGTCCCCAGCTGGCCGTGACAGATCCTGAAAGATCGGGACTGAAACGGAAAATGGAAAATATGGAAAAATAGGCCTCGAATATGTCTTTGATTCTCTCTGTTCGTGACCCCGTTGAAAAAACTGAAAGTGGTTTTTGTTCCCCAGCCCGTTCTGAGAAAAAACCTCTCTCGGATTTTTAAAATCCATCCCCGTTTTCCCAGAAACGGATCTGGAAGATGACATGGTAAAAATGGGCAAAAAATGGTAAAAATATGCAAAAGAGGTTTTTTGGAGGGAGAGCGGTATTCCGAACCCCCCCCCCCCCCTTGTTAAATGTCGAAC
>ML783584.1:622436-643279 GCA_009831015.1 Picea engelmannii
TGAATGTGTGAACCATGTTTCTTTTTCCTTTGTACCAAAAGATACCTTAACTTCGGGATGAAGTTTCCTGAAGGGTGGGTGTATGTAACGACCCTGCTTAAATAAATGTAAAGGATTATTAATTATAATTAAATTGATAATCTGATTGTCCTTAGATGTTATCCAAACAATAATTGTTTCCTATATAATATTAACTAAATTAATTATCATTAATTATTTGTTCATAATTGTCAATGGTTATTTAATTATTAATCAACTCTTTAATTATGTGAGTAAAGAATTAATAGGGTTGATAATTTAATTTATTAAAACTTACGTATATGAGTGGGATAACAAACATTAAATAAAGGATAAGGAGCATTAAATAAATGGGATAAGATATTTAAGAATGGGATAAGATATTAGGTAGGGAGTAAATGAAGGGAAGTCGGTGAAGGAGGGATAAGGGGAGAAAGGAGTTGGAGGGGAGAGATTATTCTATGGGAGTTGGCCATGGATTTTGGGGAGCTCTGAGTATTGCAGAGAGTGAGGTGAAATTTTGTGAGTGGCATTAACACAGTGGACCGGAGTTGTTGGGGGTTTTGGGCACGGAGGGCCAGGATATCCGTTGATATCCTGGGGCTAGGGAGCTAACTAGTCAGCAGGGAGGACGGTTTTGGGTAGTGTTCTAAAGAAGCGGGAAGGAAGCAAGATACGGACAACAGGAAGGATTATTAGCATCAGACTTAAGGTATTTCTCTAAAATTTATGCATTGTTGTATTATGTTAAAAAAAAAAATATTATTCATAGTAAAATTTGAGTTACGGAAGTTACTGTTATAAAATTACTGTGTTATGAAATTACTGTCTTAGTTTATCAAAATAAATTGATGTAAAATTAAATCCGTCTCTTACAGACTTGCTTTATTTTGAAAATTTTGATGGTATTATTCAATGTCTTAGGACCTTCCCTGCGGGCTTCAAACATCTGAACAACAACACCTACACACAAATGCCTTCAAAACAAATGATATGTACAATGGAAAAATGATGGTGATCTCTCTATTGAGGCGGAAGATAATGCTTCAGCATCTTGCCATTTATAGCTCCCCCTGGCATGTCTGATCTGTCAATATTATTAAGCAAGAAAGCATTATTTTCTCTGTACTCCTGAATGATGTAAGGACCCTTCCACAAACTATCGAACTTTCCATGGTTTCCTTTATCTTCATTTCAGGAGTCCCATTTCAAAACTATATCACCTAATTCAAAATTTTCTTCTTTGGTTCTCTTATCATAAATCTTTTTAATATTTTCCTGGATCAATTGAGTTTTGTTGTACACTTCTTCCCTGGATTATTGTAATTGAATCATTTGATTTATTCTTATTTGAATATCATTAGGCTCTGTCTGAGCTTCCTACAATAATTTCATGACTGGAATTCCTAGAGAAGGAGGAAAAATTGCCTCAGTGCCATATACCAATTGATATGGAGACATACCAATAGATCTTTTATTACTCAGTCTATCTGCCCATAGTGCAAAAACCAATTTATTATGCTAGGACTTCTTGTTTTCTTGAAATGTTTTCTTGAAATGTTTTCTTGAGGATATTCACCAAACTTTTGTTTGAGGACTCAACTAACCCATTTCCTTGGGGATAATAGGTTGTGGAATGCCCCAAAGTAATGTGGTATTGGCTGCAAAAATCTATGAGTTTTTTGGATCTGAAAGTCGTTGCGTTGTCAGCTATAATTTTCCTGGGACATCCAAATTGAGATAAGATATTAGTTTCTAAAAATTTTATGATAGCAGAGTCAATTGCTTCCCTGCATGGCACAACCTTGATCCATTTGGTGAAATAATTCATGGCTGTGAGGATCCACTTACGTTGGCCTGAAGAGGATGGGTATATTTCTCCAATAAAGTCCAAACCCCATTGTTGGAAAGGGGATTCAACTGATATGGGTTTCATTGGAAGAGGTAGCAACTTCTTTTTACCTTCAAAAATATGACATTTATGAGAGAACGTAACTCGGTTATGAACATCAACAAACAATATAGGTCAATAGAAACCATCTCTCAACATTTTGTTAGTTGTGGTCTTCCAGCTCAGATTTCCTCCACAATCTCCTGCATGGAACTCCTGCAGAACTTTGTCAGCTTCATCTTTCAACAGGCAATTAAGCAAAATACCACCATGATCTTTCCAATATAGATTAGCTTCTAGAATACAAAATTTTAATGCTTTTAGTTTGATAAATCTGGCTTTGGTCTTAGTTAGACCAGGAGGAGCTTGTAAATTTTGAAGTACAAAAATGAGGTCTGCATACCAGGGAGAATTTAAAAATACCTCATTTACCTTTGGAGTCGCCTTCTCTTCCTATTCGTCAACTGCAACCAAGAAATTTATATCTAGAGCATTACAATTTGATTCTGCCATTAGTTTATCCAAACCCTGTCCTTTGATCAATTTAGTAGGCTTTATTTTGATGTCATATTCTAGAATGACCACGATCCATTTCCCTCTTCTTCCATCTGGATTATCCTGAGTCGGGATATATTTTACCACTGCATTTGGAACATATGCAATTGGATGAGAATGGAGAATATAGACTCTGAAATACTTTATAGCCTTTACCAGAGCGAAGGCTTGTTTCTCCATAATATTGTAATTCAATGCAGTGTCTCTTAAAGATTTGTTGAAAAACGTTATGAGTTTCTCATACCCTTCATTGTTTTTCTGCAACAATATTGCTGCTATAGTGTGCTTAGAGGCAAAAGAGAAAAGATAAAAATCTTTGGAATAGTCTAGGTTGATCAGAACTGGGGCTTGGGTAAGTTCATGCTTTACCTATTCAAAAGACTGTTTGGATTCAGTGTTCCATTTGATTTTTGTGTCCTTTTTCAACATGTTAGTGATGTTCATGAGAAGTTTTGCTAAGTTAGGTATGAACCTTCTAAGGAAATTTATTTTGCCTATGAATGATTGCAGTTCTTTTAAGTTCATGGGATGTTCTACCTTCTGAATGGCTTCTATCCTAATGGGATCGATTCTTATTCCATCCTTGGAGATTATGTGTCCCAGTAACTTTCCTTCCTCCAATCCGAACAAAGACTTCTTTGGATTTAATGAAATCCCTATTTTTCTACATTTTTCAAACACACGTCTGAGATGTTGCAGATGTTCTTCGTTAGACTAAGAGTATACAGTCACATCATCCAGGTATATGACTATAAATATTCCCAGTTCATCTACAAAGGAAATATCCATTTCCCTTTGGAAAGTAGCATCATCATTCATTAATACAAAAGGCATCTTCACATACATGAAGGTTCCCCAAGGTGTGGTGAATGTTGTCTTTTCTTGATCTTCTGGATGAACCAAAACTTGGTTGTAACCTGAAAAACCGTCTAATAAATAAATTCTACTCGATCCAACTACCTTTTGCAAAATATGGTCCATTTTGGGCAATGGGTAATTGTCTTTAAGAGAGACTTTGTTCAGATTTCTAAAATCTATGCAAAGTTTGATCTCACTGTTTTTCTTCTTGGTAGGGACTAGGTTAGAAACCCACTTTGAGAATCTCAAGGGAAATATAATCTTAGCATCATACATCTTTTTGATTTCTTTCTCTATCAAAGGAAGTAACTTGGGATTGATTCTCCTAAGTTTCTGCCTGAAAGGTTTGTGTTCTTCTTTTATGGGAATTCAATGTTGTATGATACTTGTGTCATAGGATTTCAAGTCCTCATAGCCCCAGGCAAAAACATCTATGTATTCCTTAAAAAGTTCAATGTATTTTATTGTTTGCTTCGGTGCCATAGATTTAGACAGTTTTATCATTTTTGGGTTTTCTTCTGTTCCTATGTTGCAATCTTCCACCTCTTTACCGCTAGCTTCAATTTTTGGTTTTTTGGCTACATCATTAAAATCAAACAAGTCTTCTAATGGAACTAAACCTCTAGGTAGCACATTATTTTTCAATTGTAGAATATCTGAATCTACCTCATTTTCATTAAATTCTTATGCATCTATTTTATTTACACTACCATTCTTGAAAACAGATTTATTCACAAATTCATCATCATTTTCTAAATCTATGTTTGTACATTCGAAATCATTCTTACATTGTAGAAAATCTTTGATCTGATCGTCATTTCCAAATACTTGCCAATATATGATGTTGTCAGGAATGGTTGGTCTTCATTTTACCTCCACTGTGTAATTGCGAGTGGGACGAAAAGGGATTTTACAGGTAGCTATTGATGTGGCTAGTCCATCTGCGAGTATATTTTGTCCCCTAGGCATTACCTGCAAATCAATCTCAGTAAAACATTTAAGAGTGTCCAAAACAACATTCCTATAGACTCTAAGTCTGGGATGTTTTGTTTCATATTCACCTTTGATTTGCTTGATTATCAATTCAAAATCACCCCTTACCATTATCTGCTTGGCACCAACTTTCTTCAATAGTTTCAGGCCGAGCATCAAAGCTTCGTACTCAGCTATATTGTTAGTGCATTGGAAATTCAGTTTATAGGAATGGTTCTCTGAATACCTTGATATGTGATTATGTAACCAAACTCTGGCTCAAGCTCCCTCTTTTCTCACTGCACCATCAAAATCCATGCTCCAAAAATTTGCTGGCAATTTCTCACTTTCCACAGTTTCGACCTCCCTCACCTTAAAGATTTCTTTATCTTCCTTTGGATCAATTGTGTTACTTTCCAGCTAGGCAATTTGTCCTTCTAGGTCATCTTCATTGTATAATATGAAATAATCTAGGTCAGAGTGGGCCGAGTATAGGGGGTAATTATGAGGTGTTTCTTGACTACTGACCATGTATTTCATCAAAGTTTCCCTGTAAAGTATTCTTTGTTGTCCAAATACTGGAACAGTAGCATAAGACATATCTAGCTGCAGAGTTCCTTTCGGCTTGGCTCCCCATGAACTTGATAGTAACATACCGTACTTTGGGGGAATGTCCATAACTACTATATCCATTACCATACTCTTGGTCGGGAGTTGGGCTAGGGTGATGCATAAGTCTTTTATTAGGCCTATACATTTAACCTTGGTGGGGTCAAAAGAATGTAAATACTTGTATGGTCTAGTGACTTCAAGTCCCAAATTTTCCATTACTACCTTAGGCTTCAGGTTGTGAGAGGCACTCAAATCCAACATAGCGTTGTGTAATATCAAGTCATGGATGTTTAGGCTGATGTAAAAAGGTGTGACAGCTCCATTATTAGTCTAACCATCTACTTTAGGGCCAAAAAGGAGCTCTAGTCGGTCATCAGCAAGATTTATTGTGTCTGAACGACTTGCATATTCCACATCCAATGCCTTAGTACCTATTTCAGGTTCGATGCTTAAATATTTAATCACCTGCGACTTGTAATCATTTTTGTTCATTAATTCCGAGAGGGGAATGGGAATTTTAAATTTAGCTAATTCCCCTTCAAGGCTAAACGCAATTGAGACCTTACTTAAGGTTTGTACTTCAGGTTTATCTGTTGGAATTATGTGGCCAGATGTCCTTGGTTGGCTTGTTTGATCAATTGATGAAACTTCAGTCTTATTTTCTCTTTGTAGAATCTTTGGAGACTTTGGTGTGGAAGCTTCAGCATTATTTCTCTCAAGGATCTTCTTGGGCGGGTTTTCTGAGGTTTTCTTAGTTTTGACTACTTTCTTTGTTTCAGCAATCTTTTTTGGAGGATTGTCATTCTCTTTTTTGCTCCTCAAGTTATACTGTCTGTGTACCTCCATAATATCATTTTCGAAAGCCTCATGTTTTTTTGTATCTGCTTCCTCATTTACCTCTGTTTTCGAAAGAAGGAACATCTCATGCTCTTCTTGGGTGAGGAAAATGGATTCATCATCATGAACGCCCATGAGGTTTATGTGAGTTTCATCAGATTCCTCAAGTACTTCCTCCCCATCATCAGTGTAATTCTCCTAGAGGGGTGGTATGATCTGTTGATCTGGTCCCCTCTATTCTCTTTGATCTCTAGGATCTCTCTGCTTGATCTAGGGTAGATTTCTTCTGAAAAAGTGGGTTTCGGATTGGAGGAGCACTTGGTTATCCCTAGGGGGATTTTTTTCAGTTATAATAAGTGTCTCCATCATTCTCTCCATCGATCTAGCTAAAGAGTCTAATTTATCATCTGAAGAGGATGTGGAAGGTTCCTCTTTGATTGTGACCCTCCTCTCTATTCTCTGTCTAGCCCTTATAGGTAGTATATTAGCCTCCACGCTTACTGTGCTTTTTTGCATGTCTTCCAGAGTAGTTGAATTTCTTTCCCTTAACTGATATGACATGTCAATTTCAAATCCATCTGGAAACTTGATAAGTGCCAAACATTGAGGGGGTTTTATATCAGCAGAGATGGCATTGTAAATATTAATGAACCTGGTGCAGTAATCCTGCACTGTTTCTCCCTTATTCCTTTTGATGTTCTCATACTCTAATAATATCTGGAGTGGATTTTTCTTAACCTCCCATCTATCCAAAAAAATTCTATGAAAAGCAACAAGATCATTTATCAAAGCAAGGCGTAAGGCTTTAAACCACTTTTTAACTTTTCCAGTTAGGCTTTGTGCAAATAATATCATTTGTACATCAATTTCATCTACTTCCTGTAGATCAAAGTAATCATTCATTTTGTCAACATGTTGTTGCGTGTTAATAGAACCAATATTGTCATACTTAGGGAGTCTAGTTTGATAATTTTGAGGCATGGCATGCAAAGGAGCAGCCAACATCAAGGTGGCATATCTTGCAGCCATAGCTGGTGAATGAGATTGAACAGTAACCTGTATGATTGGAGGAGATGTAACAGATGCAGTGGAGGAAGAAGGGCTAGGAGGGGTGGAGTGAATTGTTTGGGGTTTCACAAAGGTTGCAACAATCGTTAAGGTAGAAAGTTCGACCAACTTCTAGAAATGAGCCCTGTCTAAAGCTTGATCAAGATTAGCTACCAAATCTTCTAATTTATCAATTTCTTGGAGAAAACATTTATCAACGTCTTCCCTAGGTGAGAGAATTTCAGAAGTCTTAGGTTGCAGGATGGTTTGATCCAACACAATTTCACTTGCAAAGATGTCTGATTTTGTTCTAAAAAGGCTTTGTTCAAAAGGGATGTCAAACTCAAGATCCTGAAGGGAAACCAGTTTTTCTAGGAGGAAAGGAGATTTGTGAAGGGGACTGTGACTTCCTAAACCTTCCTTAGCGATTTTCTTTTTTAGTATTTTCTCGAGATTGTCTATTGCAGTGACAGGTTCTGAATCTAGATGAGATCTGGTATAGATTCTTTTGGGAGCCAAAAATCTAAAATTTTATTTTATTTTCTTTTAAGAAAAATCTTAAATCAATTATATACAAATCCTAACAACCTTTGAACATTATCTCTTAATATATTTAGATTTTATGACTTGTTCAGAAATAAGGTTTTCTTTGTATAGAAAAAGAAATCATAGGGTTGGAAATCTGTTCAGATTCCCAAGTATGGTCGCCAATTATGTTATCACTCTGTAAATTCCCAGAGGTTGTATAAAGCACAGAAAGAATTTATAAGAGGTAACCTTAACCAACCACTTTGAAACTGGGATCTATCCCTGCCAGTTTCAGAGAGGGATCTTTCTGTAAGATTTAGATTTCTTTGGATTTTTCAGGTTTTAGGCTAGTTATAAAGAATAATATTGAGTTTTTTGTGTTTTTTAAATAGTCTGGTTGAATTTTATTTACGCTTCCGTTGGGCTATGGAGTCTTCTTCATAAAAAGGAGATCAGAGGACAACTTTTTAAAGATTCATTTTACAGGGCAAGGAAATGCAATTGTTGGATCCTTTTAGAAATAAAATGATGAATTTGAAGAAAAAGGTGAGACATCAGTTTAAAACAAAGAAGCAATTAAGAATTCCTTTGTTATAACATCAGAAAGAAAACATATAAATCTATAAAATATTTAGAACAGAGTACGCAATGGAAAATTCTGCAAATTTAACTTCTTGTAGAGATTAGATTAGAAAACAACATGATAACTGAGAAAGAAAACTTTTATGAAGACAGATAGAACTTCACCAATGATTTACACGTAGGAATCATGTGAAACATCTCCTTGTATTACTAGAAAGATCTCTTTGAAAAGAATACGGATTACAACTTGCTCGGGCGTAAAAATCAACTTTCAGAACTTCAAAGTTTGAAGTATTTATAATTAGATTAAAAACAATCCTGTCATCAATTATTAGGATGTGGCAGATGTTATTTTTAACTATCTAGATAACAAGATGCAAAAATATTGGGAACTAATGATGATGTGTCAAATCTCTCATGTTGATTTTGGGGAAGATCGTTGGTGAGTCATTCATATGACTTTGACTGCATTGGATGCTGACTTGGAAAAAATATTTATCTTTATTCGATCAATTTGCACAGCTCATCCCATCTCTATGTACCG
This sequence comes from Picea engelmannii, assembly GCA_009831015.1. Lineage (NCBI taxonomy): Eukaryota > Viridiplantae > Streptophyta > Pinopsida > Pinales > Pinaceae > Picea > Picea engelmannii. The sequence goes on from ML783584.1 coordinate 630,881, forward strand.
GGGATGGTAACTTTCAATAGTCGGCGGTAGACTTCGTATATCTCAGTATACTTGGCAAAAGTCGGCTTGGTGAGGAAAATGTACTTGACTTCGTGTTGAACGTTGAGGTCAGGTTTCAAAGTCTCTAAGAATGCTTTGCCTGTGATGCTACCATGTATCCCTGATAACTTGGAACTGTCTTTGGCTATGGTGGAAATATTTTTCTTATAATCTGACAAAGTCATCAATTTATCATTTAGGATAAATAAACCAGGAAGGCCCTTTTTCTATAAGGCCTCAATCTTGCTAAAAAATCTTTGAACCCCAATGTCCATGTTCTGAGCTTTCTCCTCCAACTACAACATTAATCCTCTCTTGGTCAACACTCTTTTGACTTAGAGGATAGTTTCTATCCTATCTTCAACTTTTAGGTCTTCAATATCTTCCTTGGTTTTTGAATTCAAGAACTTGATGATCTCATTGGCTACCGAGGGCATCTCACCCGGCTCTGTTCTTATCTTCTCAATGGCATGCCTACTCTTTAACACCAGATCATTTTGCTCGAACATGATTTGAACCATGGTCCAAATTTCATTTATGGATTTCGAGATATCTGTCCATATATTTTCCTTAGCCTCTTCTAATGTCTTACCTGCCAGTGTTTATTTCTTAAGTTGTTATATTTCCTGCTTGAGTTTCTCTGATACTTGTCTCTCAATATTGTATCTTGTTTGGAAAGAAGACTTGAGTTCCTATAGACTTTCAATCTCCATTTTCAGCCTATTGATTTATGTTCCCTGTAGAGTCATTTCCTCCATGGACTTTGCTATCTCCTCAGTTTTTTCCAGTGTTGTCAATGGAGTTGTTGATGGAATTTTTGTTGTAGTGTTTGTTGGCACAGCTGTTGTATTGACTTTCACAATGGGAACTGCACTAAATTGAATGACTTCCATCGGGGTCGATTGTTCCTTCTCTTTCAATAATTTTTCCAACTCTGCCTCCATTTCCCTGAGCTGTGTGTTCTGCTACATGATAAGTTTTAGCAATTATTCTTTCTCATTTTCTGCCTCGGTTATTTCTTTAGCTTGTGAATCCTCTGTTGGTGGCAATTTTAGTTATTTTCTCAAAGATGCAATATCATCATTATTTTTCTTCAACATTTCCTCTTCTTCTTTTACATTCGAGGGATCATACCCAATCTTGAGTACCAACTCCTCTAAGGATTTTATTCTGTTATCCTTTGCAAAAGAGGATATATTTTCCAACTTCAATTAGGTTTGAACATTGCTTAAAGACACCTATAACTTTGTTGTGGTAGAGGAAGCCTGTGCCAATGTGGAGAAAACCATTTCTCCAGTCTATCTGTGCAAGTCCATCTGGTCAGCTGGGTGGATTTGTTTGGTGTCAAAAACAATAGTTGACCTCTTGTAATCAGTGATGTCTTTGGGTTGAGACACCTGTTCTTGCAGAAATTCCAGATGAATTCTTCATTTCTCTGTGTCAAAGGCTGACAACAATCGATGTTGTGTTGTGGAAGTTTTCTTCCAAAATGGAGAGTAGGTGTTGTTAGTCAGCATCTGGTTCTTCTTTTTAATCATTTCATATTTTTCAAAAATGCTCAGAGGTACAGATCCTTGTGGATTTTGGGTGGTCACAACTATCGTTGTCTTCTTCTTTGAAGAAGAGTGTAATATACCAGATATAAAAGTATGCAGAACAGAAATAAAATGCTAGAAATGGCAGAATAACGGTAATATAACCAGCATAATCTCCACAATAACACAGAAATGATATAAGAACAACAACAGAAATAGCACTTTGATTCAAAAAGAAATTTTCACGGGCCTCTTCGAGGGGGCAACCTCCATTCAAGCAGCGCTCTGTTACAATAATATCCAAGCTAGTGTTTTCATACCCTCGACCCTTATTTATACTAAATATTTCTATCAAGAGAAGCATCTAGAGGAAGATTCTTCTAGAAGCGGAAGCTTCTATTAGGTCTTCTTACATTCGCCTTATTCTATTTTATTGAAAGGCCTTATTAATATTGACCTTTATTACATCCGAATATATTTCTCTACCTATGTGTGGGTTAGGACCCTAACATGTCCACCCCCCTTAAAAATAGCCTTGTCCTCAAGGCTTGAGATGTGGAAACTGCTCAGAATGGTAGCTGGTTCCCAAGTGGCATCTGCTAGAGTTGTATCTTTCCACTAGACTAGCACTTCCTTGATGGTTCTCTGACGCAGGAGACACTCATGCTGGTCCAAAACTGCTTCTGGTTGTAGCCAAATGGATCCTTCTTTAGCTAACTCGAGAAGGTTGGTTTGAATTTGGCACCTAGTTCCAATCACCTTCTTTAAGAATGAAACATGAAAAACAAGATGTAGCTTCGAATGACTGGGTAGAGCTAACTGATAGGTGACTTGTCCCACACGCTTGAGAACTATGTAAGGACCATAAAATTTGGGCGCTAGCTTCTGACAATTCTTGGCCTTGAGGGAATTTTTCTTGTATGGTTGCAGTCGCAGAAACACCTGATCCCCTTCTTCAAATTGATGTTCAGAGAGACCTTGATCTGCTTGTTTCTTCATGCAATTTTGTGCCATGACCAAGTTCTCTTTGAGGATATAGAGAATATCCTCTCGAACTGTAAGTGTTTGGTCAACCGCCTGGACCTTCAAGGTACCCGGTAAGTATGAGAGAATTGAAGGTGGCTCATGTCCATATACCGCTTCAAAAGGAGTCATGCGTGTAGCTATATGGTAGGAAGTGTTGTACCACCATTCAACTAGAGGTAACCATTGAGCCCACTAATTTTTCTTTTCAGAGGAAAAACACCTCAAATATGTTTCCAAACATTTGTTGACAACTTCTGTTTGACCATCAGTCTGGGGATGATAAGCTATGTTGAGATGCAATTGGGTGCCCTGTAGCTTGAACAGTTCTTGCCAAAAATTGCTTGTGAAAGTTGGGTCACGATCAGAAAAAATAGAGTGCGGCATGCCATGAATCTTGAAGACCTAGTCCATGAAAATTTGAGACACCATGGATACATTAAATGGGTGTTGAAGAGCGCAAAAATGAGCATACTTGGAAAGGTAATCCAAAACCACCATTATGACTGATTTATTTCTCGATTTGGGTAAGCTGGTAATAAAGTCCATCGATATATCCTTCCAAATAGCAGGTGGAATCAGAAGAAGTTGTAGTGTGCCCGGAGATTTGACTGTTTCTACCTTGTTGATTTGACTGTTTCTCCATGGTTGGTGTCAATGTCAAAGCGTTCATAAAGCTCAGTCACAAATTGGGTCCAAGCAATATACCCTTGATGGGAAGTTTTTCTCCATTGCCACCATTGCCAACGTTCTTGATCTAGATGGAGAACACCATACCGTAGTTTGGCCAAGTCATTTGTAATGTCGTATAAAGAGAAATAATGTTCCATTTGGGTTACCCAACTAGTGGGGTCCGAGCCATCAAATTTGGTCACATCTACTTATGGAAGGCATAGGTCACGTTGAAAGTGATGGTGCTAAAAGGTATGGGAATGGGAGGAATGTTCACCTTCAGTCTTTGGAGGTGAGTCGGAGAAAGGGTCATCTGTAGGGATCTTCAGTTTGGTGCAGAGTGATGAAAAGACAGATTCAAGATGGGTGGTCAGTTCTTGTTTGACTTCCTCCATTGAGGATTGCATGGTTGTATTTATGGTTGTATTGATGGTTGTATCGATGGAGGCAACATTGGCACTGAGTTGTTTTACTTATTTTTGGGTCTCGAGGAGACCAGATTGCAAGGTGTTGAAGCGAGCTTCCAAGCCTTGGCTACAGGTATGGGCCATGAGGATGGGTGAATTAAAAAAGAGGTGGGCAGGGTCAAAAATTTTTGTCGAAAAATGATATGGATGAATGTGATAAGGGCGAAGAGATGAATCCAATGGAATAGGTCTCAAATAATGGTGAAAAAAATTCCTGACTTTTTTTTTTTTTTTCTTTTTTTAAACCTGCGGAGTTATACTCCGGCTTGAAGAATATTACAGCGATGAAATCCCCAAATGCTTAACCAATAAGAAAAGTGTAGTGATTTGACAACCCAAACACAGTTGCGCAACAAAAAATCTTGTCTGTTTTAATTTGTTTATGTTTATGTCCCCCAAGGGTTAGGTATTCAAGGGTTCTACAGACAAGGTTTTTCCCTGTGCTATAGCTCTCTGACATATGTGCAGTGTCCAACAATAGTACTCGGCCCAATATCTTAGGGCACTAACTAAGGAGGATAGACCGTACCCTTAGCCGTACTACCCGACTACCCAGGTACTAGAGAGTATCTTCCCAAGTGTTGTTCTCGGTGGCACTATAGTAGTCAGGCAGGCGATCAATTTATCTAAAGAGGGATTCAGGAAATCTAGGCCAATCCGTACATAGGTGTTTTTTGTTGCGCTACCACTCGAAGGGGTGCCAATAGGGGTTACAAGGGTGGCCAACAGATGTGCGCTTAAGAACCACTTGTATTTCCTGCATGTATGAATCCCTCAACCGCAGGTTTATGCACATAATGATATATCTCTGTGGCCTAAAGATGTTGGAATACGTCTCTACCCTGGAAAAAAATTCCCACAATTTCTACCAAGGAAAGTGCTATGATACCACTTCTAATATACCAGATATAAAAGTATGCAGAACAGAAATAAAATGCTAGAAATGGCAGAATAACAGTAATATAACCAGCATAATCTCCACAATAACACGGAAATGATATAAGAACAACAACAGAAATAACACTTTGATTCAGAAAGCAATGTTCACGGGCCTCTTCGAGGGGGAAACCTCCAGTCGAGTAGCACTATGTTACAATAATCTCCAAGCAAGGGTTTTCATACCCTCGACCCTTATTTATACTAAATATGTCTATCAAGAGAAGCATCTAGAGGAATATCCTTCTAGAAGCATAAACTTCTATTAGGTCTTCTTACATCCGCCTTATTCTATTTTATTGAAAGGCCTTATTAATATTGACCTTTATTACATCTGAATATATTGCTCTACCTATGTGCGGGTTAGGACCCTAACAAAGAGGTTGACACCACCTGTTGTCTTCTTTCAATCACTATGGCTGAGTAGGGCTCTTCCTCACTAGAAATGTGAGTAGCATGAGTGGTTTTGGGTTTCTTGTTGTATACCTGAAAATATTTTGTTGATACCTCAGTGATTGGAGGTGAATCATCCTTTCTTGGCCTTTTTCCATGGGTACCTGTGGAGTGGTAGTTAGTGAGAAAGAGATTGAAGGAGATTCATGTGGCTCTATATCTACCAGAGTGTTTGCTTCCCACTCTGTCTGGTTCACATAATTTTCAATTTCAGGTTTGAGGGTGTGAGCATAAGGTGAACTTTTGTTCTTGGATCTCATCTCTGCAATGATCCCACTGGGGTCATATAGCCAAATGAAACTGGTGTTGAATTTAATTTCCTTCAATAGTTTATCTGCCTCTTCCCCAACAGCTCGATTGTTGCAGATAAATGGTCCTATTTTCCCTTTGATCCTCATCTATTGTTTTTTCTTCAGAGACACAAAATGGATTTCATCTTAGCTTATCATCTGACGAATATACTCCAGTGCAAATTTTTGAACAGACACGTACTTGGGCAGCTTGTATGGAGCTATTTCACACCCATACACTCTAATTTCTGAGTGATTCTAGTATAGAAACCAGTCCCCAGTCTTTGCGATATCTAAAAGGTGCAGAAATCTTTGGATCTCCTCGTTTATCCTCGGCTCAGGTCTTCCACTAAGAATGCATACAACTAGGTGATAAAACAACTCAATGAATTTATGTTCTAAGGATTTTGCAACCATTGTTTTGATCAGAAATTTCTTTCGGATTTATCGCATACGTTTTTTGATTTTCGACATTTTGGAGCAAACTAGTGACCACACTAGTTTGCTCCGAAACGTCGAAAATCAAAAAGCGTATGCGATAAATCCGAAAGAACTTTCTGATCAACTCAATGAATTGTTTAAAAGTGAACTCAGTGGAGTTTCTCCTGAGCAGCGACGTCCATAAAGTGACTTCTTGAGTTTTTCCTTCCTTGGCCATCTTCTACATGTGAAAGGAAAATTTGTTTTCTTGATAGAACATGAACATGTAGGCCAGTATTGAAGAATACTGGAACATGCCTTCTGTAGGGAAATTTTCCAGCTAGTCGTGCAGGTTCTCGGACAAGAAACTGCTATAATCAAAATGGGTGGCGACTTTCTCTTCAGCAGAGAAAATAGACAGGAAATCTAAGATAGGTCCATCCACCCATTCATTTGAGAAGTAACCGAGCAAGCAACACAGTGTGGAGATAATCTGGTTTCCTTTTTTGGAAAATATGGAAGAATGGTAGGGAGGATTCGTTTTAGGGAATTGGGTGTCTTGAGGGAGGAAAAGCTCAAAGATTTGTGCTCTTTGGGGAAATGATAAGTTCTGATACATTTATGTCAGAATTTCAAGTGTAAGGGGAGAACGAGGTTCGGTTCTGGGTACCTGCATCATTTGATCGATGGCCTTGGGTGTAATTAGGAAAAAGGTTTCTTCAGGCAAAGACATTATGGATATTTGATCAGGGAGGTAGTGCGCTTGGCATTTGAGAGAGAATTTGGGGAAATGATAGATATGGGGAAAAATATATAGGGGGGAATTCAACTACTAGAGCCCAATTTCATCGCTCTGATCGATGAAGGTGTCTTTAAACCATGATTGTAGCTCAGAAAAATCAAAATTGGACCTAGTTTCTGAGATCAAGTAGTCTTTGTCTACTAACGGGACCCGGTCGAGATCGACTGAAGCTAGGGGAAAAGGATTTTCCTCCACATTTGACCTTTTTCTTTTGGGGGCCATTGATTTCCACCGATACCTGCACACTGAACACTCTCTGGTTAGATGAGGTGTTGCAGAGGCGAAGGAAAATGAGTCTCTGATATGTAGGGAGTGTGAATGGAATGGGAATGACCGAAACAGGGTTGATGTTTAGTGAACGGGTATCCGTTGGGAAAAAACGGACAGGTCAGATGAACAACGGGCATGTGGCCAGTGATAAATGGCCAACAGGTCGTTTAGAGCGTGAGAGGGTAAGGTGAAGGACATATGACGTGTGAAAATGATTGACGTTCAGAAGGCGATTGGGATATGAACAGAATGTATATGACCTGTAACGGTTAGCTAGAGGGGACATGATGACGGGGTGACGAAATTGGATTTGAAATGATTTTTTTGGGGTGTGACAATTCTGAATGGTGGTGGTGAGTTGGAATAATGATAGGCGATGAATAGTTTGGAGTGGTGAGGTAAGATGTAATGAGATAATGCCACATAGGGATGGGGCCCGCCTGGACACAGCTTCATTCTGGACCCCCCCCTTGCCTTTAAAGGTAGAAAATATTGGGGGGTCCAAGATCAATGGCTAACCGTTGATCTGAACAAAGCTAGATCAGTCCTTGGTTTGAGCGCGCTCCTTAACCATCATGTCAGACCCCCCCCCCACCATTTAAAAGTAGAACGGTCGGGGGGGTCCGGAAACTCTTTTGGACCGTTGATTTACGCGCTGGCGGGATGATCGTTGATTTGAGCACACATTTTAATTACCTTTTTGGACCCCCCCCCATATTTAAAGGTCAAACGATCGGGGGGGTCCGGAGTATTTTCTAATCCATAGATCTGGGTGCCAACAACTCAGTCGTAGATCTAGACCCGGTCTTTAATCTGTAGGGTGTAATTCAATATATGATGCAGAACTTAGGCTAAATGAATTTTTATGGGTTGTGCGCACTACTTCTTTTGCTTTTTATCACCATGGGGTTGGTGTTAGCCCTGAAAATCACACTTTGACTAGTAAAGTGTAAGCTCAACACCCATCAGAATGTAAAAGATAACTTTGGTTTTGAATAGGTGGATCAACAAGATGGATAAAGAAAGAGAAAGGGTAGCAAACTATAGGACAGTAGGCTACACCAATGGGCAATGGAGTCACAAGCATCCCACTCATCTAAGGCACAAAAGCTTTTTAACATAAAACAAGATTATATGCTAATAGGTGGAAGAAATGAAGAAGGAAAGCATAAGATAGAATCTTCAGTAAATAAATATCCTCTCAATTTAATGAATCAACAAATACTTGAATATAAACAATGACTGATGGGAAAAATACAACAGATCCTCTGTTGCTTAGGGATCCATAAATCATTGACAGCCTTTGATCCTCAAATCTGCAATATATTCAAATAAGAAGAAATATAGACATAAGAGTTACAATCTGAAATCACAGCTCTCATGAGTCTCCAATAGGAGTAATGCTTACAATCAAAAAATGCCCACAGGCTTACAAATGAACACACATAGGAAAATTGCCTGCTACATCTCTTTCTAGCCTCTCTTGGCTCATCAATCCCTTTCTCCAAGAGATATCTCCCTCTTTAAATAGAAAATAGCATCCAAATAACCTAAGGAGTTCAAATCCCATCTCCTCCATTGGATTCTAAGCCTTGGAGATAGGTGGCAACAGTCAAAGAGACAAAAATCCAACAAACTGCTGATTTTCAGGAATTTGTTGGAAGTCATTAATAAATTGTTTCCACCTCATGCATGAGGGATTTGATGGAGCTAAATCTTGGTTGTAGGTTTCCCTTGATATCTAACTGATCCTTGAGAATCCATTTGAACTCTCCTTGATATGTGGCAACCTCCCAACAAGGCGAATATCAAAACCGTGACCGCTACAGGAAATTAGTACGCAATGCCACTATGCAGAGTACGCAACGCCTACTTCTATATCCAATATCTCTCAAACCAAAACACATTTTGAAAACCTAAGAGAGTTTTTTGTCATTTGGAATGTTATGAACAAAAACCTCCTCCAGTTTTCAAAAATACATCCTCAACTGTTCATAACCCAATTTTTAAATTAGTGACTCAAAACTGGCAGAATAACTCTACACAATTCAGCCTCTTCCAGAATATTACGCAGTGCCTGTAGGTAGCACCCGATTGTGTTTTTGCATGCAATTTGGTAGCATAAATTTGTGGGTGCTTTGATTCTTGAACTTGGATATTGGGAATAACTTAATATAATTTCAATTTTCCCCAAAACAAATAAAAATCCCATAAAAATTGTATTCATTTGCCAAAATGAATAATGAAATGCAGATTTTGTTCTCTGTGAAATATTAGGTAGCGCATGTAGGTAGCGCAACTTATGCAATGTTGAGGCATAAACCAAACTTGTGCTAACATAGGCTCCATGGGGGATAGAGTCCTCCCTATGAGGCTCTAAGAACTCTTGTAGTTTCAATGCCTTATCCTTTGGGCTTGTGGAATCATGCTCTCAACCTTTAACCTCTGTAATCTTCTTTGATCTGTGACCTTCAACTAAAACTAAATGAAAATGAAAACTAAAACTGACAAAAGGATGAAAATGATGCTTGTCTAGCAAGATTATTGCACACACCTACTCTAATTATTGGGAAACTGAAGCGTTCAAGTTACATGAAACAACCAATGAATCCATTTCATCATTTTTTCAACTGTTTGAAGTTTTGAAATGTGCTTCCTTAAGCACCAGAAATAATTCTTACTTGAAGGTGCGTCAAAGAAACATTTGGAAATACACTTTCCATTGAAGAAATCAATGAGCCTAGGCCCATTTTCTGCTTGCAGACAGGCTGCAAATGGATCCTGAAAAACATCATCAATACTTGCCCCTGCAACATTGCTTTGTGTAAAAAGGAAAAGTATTGCATTAGGTCCTTCATCCATTGTTCTTGGTTGTTGTATGGCTTGTTTATTCTCTAATTAATCCTCAATTCATATGGCCTTGGTCAACTCCTGGTCATGAGGTGTATTAGAAAAAAGGCTTAGTGATTCTTGTCTTTCTTTAATTTCAACCTTTCTCATTTGATCACATGGAATTTGATCTTGGCTTCTTGATGAAACTGACCTTGTGTCTTCAAGAGGAAAAGGGGGTTGATAGGGCAGTTCATCACAATTATAAGTGCTTGGGAAACTAAATTCTTTTATCTTATCTTCTGATTGTGAGGGATATTCATCATAGATTATCATATTTTTCTTCTTTTTCAGCAACAAAAATATGACATGAGGGTTAAAACAAGCTATTGTTGTTTTGATGGGAAGGGTACTTTTCTGATATAAGGTCTTCAACAGATTGTTCATGGAAATCATCATACAAAGGTGAATCAATGACCATTTGACTATTAATGGCTGAGGGGATTAGTACAATAGCTGGGACAGTTGGTTGCTCAGGGAAAACATCCTCATAGTCATCAAAACTTGGCAAATCATGGCACATGGGTTCATTAACAATAGGAGGGAATGATAAGCTATGAATTCTGTCATGAAAAGATGCAATACTATTCTCATGATGAAATAAATATGAATCTAAGATGACCTCTTGACTTAAAGAATCAAGAAAAGGAGGAGATAAGGAAATGATGGATTGTCCATATTGATCTTTCTCTTGGGGACCTAGATTTTGACATGAATGATGCATTTGTTCTTCAAATTTAGGAAAAGCATTATGAAACTCATCATCTAAGTCTTGATCTCTACAATCATCCCCTTCATCATCAGTGCTAGAGGAATCACTTGCTGAATCTTGAATATATGATGCATACCCCTCACAACAATTCTCAAAAAGTCTTTCAGCTGGATAAATTTTCTTGCAATGAGAACAAAAAACATCATGAAAGTCCTTCAAAGAGGAAATATTAGAAGTAGGAAGTGTTCTATACCATTGCCTCACATCTCCTTCCAATGAATACATGAACATTTTCATCAATATATCTTCATGATGAATGTCAAGCTACTACATCAAAACATGAAACTCATGAACATGCTCAACAAGGTTGTCATTCTCACCTTCATAAAATCTGGGCAGCAGATCTTGCCATTCATCAATTTGAGTCACAGGATGTGCATAACCATCTATGGCTGAGAAATTGAGTGGAGAAAACCTCCTAGCCAAGATAGCCTTCATAGCCATTTGATTTGCCTCATCCCCAGTGGATTCTCCAACAGATTCTGAACAATGGAGTTGCCATGGTGAATGTGCAGTCTTGAAGGTGTCCAAATTCAGTCACCATCTAAATCTAGAGTTGTGCAGTGTCGTTCTTCCTAAGGAGATTTTCAATCTTCTCAAATCTGTCCTCAGCAATGATGCAAAAAATGTTAGCACTGAAAGTCACACTTTGATTGCTAAAGTGTAAGATCAGCACCCATCAGAATGTAAAAGATAACTTTGGTTTTGAATAGGTGGATCAACAATATGGATAAAGAAAGAGAGAGGGCAGCAAACTGCAAATCAGTAGGCTACACCAATGGGCAATGGAGTCACAAACGTCCCACTCATATAAGGCACAAAAGCTGCTTAACAGAAAACAAGATTATATGTTGATAGGTGGAAGAAATGAAGAAGGAAAGCATAAGATAGAATGTTCAGTAAATAAATATCCTTTGAATTTACTGAATCAATAAATACTTGAATATAAACAATGATTGATGGGCAAAATACAGTAGATCCTCTGCTGCTTAGGGATCCATAAATCATTGACAGCCTTTGATCCTCAAATCTGCAATATATTCAAATAAGAAGAAATATAGATAGAAGAGGTACAATCTGAAATCACATCTCTCATGAGTCTCCAATAGAAATAATGCTTACAATCAAAAAATTCCCATAGGCTTACAAATGAACATACACAGGAAAACTCCCTGCTACATCTCTTTCTAGCCTCTCTTGGATTATCAATCCCTTTCTCCAAGAGATATCTCCCTCTTTAAATAGAAAATAGCATCCAAATAACCTAAGGAGGTCAAATCCCATCTCCTCCATTGGATTCTAAGCCTTGGAGATAGGTGGCAACAATCAAAGAGACAAAAATCCAACAAACTACTGATTTTCAGGAATTTGTTGGAAGTCATTAATAAATTGTTTCCACCTCATGCATGTGTTGATTAAGGTTGGTTGTCATTGATGTCAACCCTTGAAGAAAGACCCATAGCACAAAGGTTTGGGTAATGGACCCAATAGTGTTTGATGTAAATATGACTCATTATTTTTTTGTCATGGTTGATAAGAAGTAAATATGGATGAACTCCAAAGTGGTCCCCTTATGGTGAAAGCCCTCACGGGAAGACGCTTTGTGGAGTAAGAGAACCCATACTTAATTGTGGAATATTGAGATGAAGGAAAGTGAATTTGTTAGGGAAAATATCCTAGATGGATATTTCTTGTCATGTCATTTCCGGTGGTATGTGGAATGTCACATAATTCCTCACAGTTAGAGAGTTATGGCCATGAGAAGTTGGAGACCCCGGGTTTGGGTAATGGACCCAAGTTTGTTTGATGGGTAACGGTATGAGTTATGATA
>ML783584.1:678060-702614 GCA_009831015.1 Picea engelmannii
CTACAAGGTCGCTCTCTAGAATAAGCCAGAATTCAACAAGGTTTGTCATTTTTGCTATAACTCCTTTTTTGAGAGGTTCCAAGTAGTGCCACTTGGAGGAATTGCATAAAACACACTGAAGAACATTGTGTATCAGTTTCAGAGCTTTATACAGTACAGGTTCAAAGTTATGATTACTTCAAGTTAGGGTTGTTGACTAATCCAAAACTAGGCATGTGAGACTAAAGAAAAGTTTGATGAAAATGCTAGTATCTTGTTTTTAAAGTTAAGGAAGGTTTGCAGGAATGTGATCATATACACCAGGTCTATTATAGAGCTACAAAGCATATTTGGATGATAAAATTGATGAGGGCTTTTGGTTGTGGCATATGTTGAGTACATGGTTGAGACAAGTAGTTGATGAGTTGACACATACATGAAGTGTATAGTTGATGATGTTGGTAAATATTGATGATTCATTGTTTATGAGTAGTTGACACATGATTGGAACATACTTGGTACATTTCATGGGCTCTACCTAAAAACATCTCATTGTCAAAAATCATGCATTTTTCATCAATCATCTTACATATTTTATTGAAAGGAAGCTAACTAAACTATGTCCTAACCTACTCTTTTGCACCTTTAGCCCATCTTAGACTGTTGGACTAAGAAAATACTCTACCTAGGGGCTATTTGACCAAGATTAGATTGTTTGGTCAAATTTATTCACTATCTAACCTGATTACTTGGATAAGATTAGACAGTTTATCCAAGCTTATTCACTAATCCTAGATACTTAAATTTAAAAGACTTGGCCATGTTTAAACTGTATGGATCAAGTCATTGTCATTTCATGGGGCTTTTATCCATTTTATTTTTTGCCCTCTTTTTTTTTTCTTCTTTTTTATTTTTCTTTTCTTCTTTTTCTTTTCTTCTCTTCTTTCTTTTTCTTTTCTTTTATTTTAGAATACAACAATATCTGCTAGCCAAAAACACTAAAGGAAAAAAATCACAATCACCAGTTGATCCTATAAATTATAGGGTTATAACAACATGGACAAATCAAGGAACTATTGGAAACAAAAGTGCTCATAGATAGCACGTTGCATGGAATTGCTTCTAGGAAATGCATGTTTGCATAAAGGAAAAACAATGGATTTCCATTGAGGAAGGAGGACCTTCCAACATTTCTAATTACATTGTATGTGTGTTAGAGAAAACCAAATTTGGGTGGCCATGAGTGTCGGCACCCTAGTTATTAATGAAGGAAGAATGCTTAAAGGCATTCATGTAAAACTTGTATTTTCATATATACTGAATTGGAATCATGATCATCCTATCGCCGGAAGCATAGTCCTACTACAACAATGAATGGGAATGAATAAACCATATGGTGAAAATCTTGGCTAAGCTCCAATGCACCATGACAAAGTACTTGTCGTAAAGTGTGGGAAACTTAAAATTAATGCAAAGGTGCATTGGGTATGAATGTGGCCATGAACGTTGGCACATTCATTAAGTTCAATTGATGTCTGAATTACATTCTGAAAATTTTGGTAGGCTGAAATGATGTATAGGTAAGGGATGATGTATCATTTTTTCTTGGTATCCTTGAGTAGATGAAAATGAATTGGATTGTTAGTATGCTTGATGTTGAAAAGGTAATGTTCTTGAAAACTAACAATTTGTTTGGTTGAGGAATATTGAAATTGCAGGAGGAAATGGGTCTTGGATATGGCAGTTTTGTAAGCCCATAAGGAAGACCAATTGCCTACTAAGCCAAACTGCAAGAAATGGTATTTTCCCTTTTTGAGAAAGATAATTTGATTGTTAGTATGCACAATTCTGAAATTGTTCGTGATGATGTTATAAAGTTGCAATAAAATGTATGTGCATGAAAACTAACAACTTTTTTGGCTAATTGAATTTGAAAGTGCAAGAAGCAATGGAGTCTTGAATATGGAAGCATTGTAAGCCATAAGGAAGACCAATTGCCTGCTGAGCAAAACCACTATGGTAAGGAAAGTCCCATAATTATGAATATGTTTCCTATGTGAAACAAATATGGAAACAAAATGTGGAATTTGGATATATGTGGGTCACAAAGTTACAAGAAAATTTTGAATTTAAAATTTATGATGATGTCTCATGAATTTTTATATGCTTGTGATACGGGTGAGAAAGAGTATAATCCAATCGCATGAAATAAATACTGACTTGGGAGAAGGAGAGTAACCTTCGTCCATATCTATGATTGAGTCGAGAGAAGGAGAGTAACCTTCATCCCTAACTTTAGCTGAGCCGGAAGGTTGTCAAGCTGTAAGAGCATGAAAATGGCTATTGTCAAGCCATGAGAACCCCTTGGTAAGACATGATCGCCTAGAATATATTGTGTTGAGGTAGCACAAGCTGGAGGGACACCTCGGCATAGAAATTCTGATGGATGCCTCGACCGTAAGACTCGACAGAGTCTCTAGAATTATTTCTGTCCGAGAAAACCTTGGCAAGGAAAGATGGATCACCCGAGGAACTGTATAGCAAATAATGGGATGCCTAAGCCTGGGCCTAGAGGGTGAGTGACCGCAAGGAAGAGGATACCTTAATATTTCTTGTAAATTATTGATCAATATCATGCACATGATGGGTAGTTCTTCCTGTGTGAGAAAACCTTAGTAAGGCAAGATGAATCACCCGAGGGACTGTATAGCAGAGAAGGGGATGCATGAGCCTGGGCATGGAGGGTGAGTGACCGCAAGGAAGATGAAACCATGATAGTCCTTGTAAACTATTGAATTGGGATCATGCACCCAATGGGTATGTCAAGGAAAAGCACTGAGCCTAGATAAAAAAACAACCATGTGGATAAAAATCCACAAACTACGCCGATAATAATTTTTCTAAGATTATGAAATTTTCCTAGAATTTTTTTTTTATGCAATGCTTTCACATAAGACTATGATTAACGTGCTTGTTGTCCAAGAATTATTAAAAGTAGGTGACCAAGATTAAAGGTCTGAAAAAGTACATGACCGAGGAAGAAGGATCAAGATTTTCGAAACAGCTAAATGAGAAAGGCATGACAGGTTTTTTGAGAAAGAACACCGAGGACGGTGTTCCTTTAAAGGGGAGAGAATTGTAACACCCTATTTCCCCCGGCTTGTAATTAATCATAAAATAAGATTACCGTGCTAAGGCATGTGGACAGTGTAAATGTATTATTGTTTGACTTTCCAATAACTGACTGTAGGGTTGAATCCTTGAAAGTACTGGCCATGATATCACTAGAGGAAAGAATGTGAAAACTATAAGAGAGGGTTCATTATATCAAATAACCCAAAATTTCCCTTGATGGGGATAATAAATCTCCTTTGGATCCCAAGGAGAGAAACCAGTTAATGAAGAAAGGACTAGTGGTTGAATTATCAACCACACCCATGAATGGGAGCATGGTCTAATTGTAGAGTGTCAGCCCGAAGTACCACTGGGTATGATAGACCAAGTTGACCCGAGTTCCCTTCTGACAGAAGGAACAGGATGGGTCGAGGACCATCTTGGGGAAAATATATAATAAAAATAATTAAGGAGAATGCGCAGATATCTCCAGCAGAGGATGAACAGGAGGCCAGGAGCTTGATGTCAGGTGAGCATCTGATAAACCTCTCCCAGGGCCATAACAGAGAAGGAAATATCTGAAAGTTTGCACAAGACAGAACCCGAGCAGAGGCTGAAAAAGAGAAATAATCCTTGAGAACTATGAGAGTTCCCTGGTGATATCATGGCTTGGCACAGGGGTGGCTAGAGTGCTAAGAATGAATGCCTCTGAGCCTATGGTCAGGTGGAAGGACGAACACCCAGAGTTAGTTAGATGGTTGCAACTTGTAATAGATAAGTATCCACATACCCAATGTAATTGAGTTGTAACTGTGTGATGAAATTGGATATACTGTGAACGTTTTCAGTGATGTGTATGATTTCTTAATGGTTATATTGTATCCCATTTTTTGTATGTTTGATTGTGTAATTAGGCAAGTAGGAAATTGTATGAATTGGATGTGTTTTTATACTCATAAATACTTGCATCCGGTGGTGGCTTAAGCTAGAGCCGCGAACTGTGAAGTTCGTCGAACTTAGGCACAGTTTCATGTACACATTTTGACACTCCTAGTCGTTCTAAGTCCCTTGGAGGAGGGAGTCTGATAAATCTCATTAGAGATAGTGCACGTATGCACAGGCTCTCTACGAGGCAGGCAAAGACCGAGAACCACTTAAAATTCTAGAGTTGAGGAATGGGCGCAAAGGGTGCGTGGAAGGATTCTTCCAAGCATTAAGTCCAAGAGAAAGAGTGAAAATATCTTAACCCTTTCAGAGCTAACAAATATCAGGAAGAGTAGCGAGGTTGAAGTATCAAAAGGGAAGATTCCCTTGTTTGGAAGACGAATGAAAGAATTTTGTTCGGAAGAATCCATGGTCTGTTGTGACTGTTGGATATGGGAAGGAGAATGGGAATTAACCCTTGGAGTCATTCTAACTTCACAAGTTCGGAAAACTAAGTAAGTTCATTATAAGGGAGGTAAAATCCCTGAAGTCTCAAAGTTAACTCTAAGCCTTAGATCTGAGGATTCCCGGGAACCGTACCGGCCGTCAGATATAGGAGGTAGACGATAGTCAAGTCACCAGAACTAACCATGACTTAAGAATATGATAGTGGAGATGGATACAAGCCGTTTAACAGGAGAAGAGGCCATATCGGTTGTCAGATCGACTCAAATACTCACTAGAGTTACAAAATCAAACACCAGCCGCTCGATTTAATCGATGGTTGGGAATCATTGCAGAGTGCGAAGGTGGATTTAGCATACCTACTAGTTCACGGCTCGCAATCAACCCACGTCATTAATATCGTTGGGGATGGAATATCAACGACTAGGATTAGACTAGAGTCGAATGAGCACTTCTCAAATTACAGAAGTGGGACCTCACAGTCACTGTGAACCATCGATCTATGAATGGAGATTGAGGGTGGGGAATCATTGCAAAGTGTGAAGGTGAAAGTAGCAGACACGCTAGTTCACGGCCTATAATTCACTAACGTCGTTGATCTCGTCAGGATGGAAGATCAACAATTTTGGTTAAACCAAGTTGGGCGAGAACTCTCCAGATTATGGAGGTCAAACTCTCTGATAAAGAGCAAGCATGTTGGGGCCCCGTAATTACTGTGAACCATCAATCATCGTTGACCTTCTATTTGAGTTTGATAGGATCCCTGAAATTCAAGGAGTGCATGGGAAATCGAGATATTCAAGAAGATCAATCTCGGAAGAGATGAGCACTTTTCATAACTGCAGACGAGGTCCAAGAGATGGAATCATAGGAGGAACAAAGGTTGAGGCCTTTGAATATTTAGAAAATACTCTAAGGTAGAGGAAGCCGAAAGATCAGGAGGAGGAGCGATAATAGTTGTTAGATCAGTTGTGGAGAGGAGCTTGGACCACTATATCAGTGTCCAGTGAACAAAGGAATCATAGAGGAGAGGAGATCAGATCTAGGCCATCAGATCTGAGCACGAGGATCAACCGTCGTTGCATACGGGAAAAAGTGCACAAGTCTTTGTTACACATCAAAATTAATCACTTCAATGATGACCTATTTTCATCATTACAAGTGTCGCAAGTGTCTCATTTTGTCCACAAGTGTCGCAAGTGTCTCATTTTGTCCACAAGTGTCACAAGTTTCGCAGACAGCATACAGTCATCTTGCCCATGTCGTGTCTCGAACAACATCACAAGGAACACTTGAAGACACCCTCAGAAACTAGTTAAATAAGAAGAAATCATTTGACGAAGAGTACAAATCTTTTTCCATGGAAAAAACCACTTAAAAATGAATTTTGAAGTCCAGCGCTCCCCTACCCACTATCAGGGAGTGTCATCACTCCTTGACCTTCTTTGGGGGAGCGTTCCATCACTCTGTGCACCCTTCTGGGGGAGCGCTGAGATTTTTTGAGGAAATTTTGGGCAGCACTCCCCTACCCACTATCAGGGAGTGCCAGCGCTCCTTGACCTTCTTTGAGGGAGCGTTGGGATGTTTGAGGAAATCTTGGGTTGTTGAGGAAAATCGGGAAAAATCCCCCTCATCTCTGGAGTTGGTTGGATTTGAATTTGAGGTCAAGGCGGGATCTTAGGGAGGATCCACAACTGATGGAGAAATATCCTCAACCTATCCCAATAATCTCTAAGGTAGTTAGGCCTCTCCAAGCCTATATAAGGAGGCCTCCTCATGGTGAAAGACATATGGAGTTTTAGAGATACCAAACTTATGATCTCGTGAGAAGTGGTATTGAAGGGACATTTGAAGGCATCAAACTTATGATCTCAAAAGGGAGATAATCAGTGAATCATAGTCATTTTGTTTGTGGATTATTTGAGAAAGGGGCTAGACAAGGAGAGATGGAAGAGGTTGTTGCATCTGCATCAAAGGTCTGTAAGTATCTCTATTGAGTTCTCATTAATACATGTGCTTGGCTTGTTTCCTTCAATATTGTGTATGCCTACATGAACTTGTCTTTAATAGGTAGATCTAGTTTTAGACTAATCATAGTAGAATAGGAAGCATGCTTTGTCTTTGATTGGATTGTAGGACATGTTGAAGAGATTGTGGATCAGAGCTCAACTTGGAACTGGGTGAGGACAAACATCGTAAAAAGGTACATATTCTTCCTCTTATCTATATATTAGTTTAGATAGGTTTAAAAGGATGTCAGTGAACAAAGTTAGCACCTTTCTGTCTTGGTTATAGGGGTCTAGATCCAAGAGGAAGTTCACCTGTCCACAGGGGGATTTTCCTGTAACAGTCTTAACACTCGTATGCACAGGAGAGAGAATCCCTCAAGGTTTGAAACTTGATATTACCGAAGTGCGGAGAGTCGAAGGGACGGAATGGATCTAGAGGGGATAAGTGTCAATGGGCCAGGAGATCCATAAGGAGGTGGAGGTGTAACGTTGAAACACCCAAAGGCTGGACAGTCGAAGATCCGTGAGTCGTCGATCTGTGAGGGGACACTTGTCACCAAATCATGAGCTCCAGGGAAAGTTACACTGGAGTTTCAGTTTGAGAACTGAAATACCCAAAGCCAAAAGACCCGAAGTAAATCTAGACCATCATATCCAGAAAGGGTATGTGGTGAAAGATCGTGGACTCTGGGAGAAGGTATTATGGGAGAAAAGCGAAGGAGAAGTTGAGGTTTGAGATCATCGAAGCTTGAACAATCGAAGTGAACGATAGTTGTCGAGCTAGGGTTGGACAGGTGTCACCATATCATGAACTCAAGAAGGATTCACTCTGGATACTTGTGGTTCTTGAGATTTGAAATCGCCAAAGGCCAAAGTCCCAAAAATGACGAGAGTTGTCGATGCAAAGGTGTACACGCGACGTTAGATCACGAGCTCTGGGAAAATTGTATTGAATCTTTTAGTTGATATTTGAGATTTACGAAGTTCAAAGAGCCAAAGTAGATCAGAGCTGTCAGATCACCTAAAGTGATTTACAGTCATCATATTGGGAGAGGAGACATGGCAAATATCTAAGCACTCTGGGTAAAGTCTCGAAGTGATTTATAGTCGTCAAATCAGGAGGAGACGTGGATAAGATATGTGAACTCCGGGTAAATACCTGAAGTAATCCTATATCATCTAATCTAAGAGGACACGTGGCATGATCCTGCATATTGGAGGAGAAGAAAAAGGATTTGAGATTTGAGATTCCCGAAGGTTGGACTCACGGAGGATATCCTGGCCATAGATTCAAGGGGGTAGGTGGCAACAAATCTTCCACTCCGAGAGGTTTCCACATAGAGGAGAGTGGCATTCGAGAGTTGAAACTCCCGTAGGCCGAAAATGTGGAGTCAGTGAAAGTCGTTGATTTAGAGGGGAATTACGTGTCGACAGATCATAGAAATATGTGGAGATGCATGGAAGGAGTAAAGAAGAGCAAAATGGAGATTGATAATAGTCGTTGATCGCAGGCAGCACCAAAGGAGCAGATATCAACGAATAGAAGGGATTGTGGGGACTGGACATGCTTGGATGATAATATTCCTTGAGCGGGCCGCAATTTCAACCACTATTTTAGTGACGGGGTATGTCTCAGCATGAGAATTATTGTGAGGCGAAAAGTGGGTTGGTTGGAAACCACTCTTGCCTATGCCCGCAATCACACAGTAGCATAATGGAACAGCCTAGGGTCATATGAAGGAAGGGGCTAGTGAAAAGGAGATAATGCTTAGTGCTCTGATATTTCACAGGGGAGCGAAAGGGAAGGTCACGGGTGCCCTTAAACCTGGACCAAGAATTCGAAATGTTCCCTGTTTAACTAAAGAATGAGACCATCAAGGTCTCAGCAAATTTTTTGGCTTCAGAATTAGAGATCCTTGACCAGGACGTCAGACTGGTTCCCTGACCTTCCAAATTAGGAACCATGAATGGATATTTTGTCCTTTAAGAAAAGAGAAAAAAATGTATGCCCCATCGTGGGTGTGTTACATTGGGTATTTGGGGTTCGACAATATTAACTCTCAACTTTCTTTCATCCTCCATTTTCTTTTTACCAGAGCTGACAATCCACTGACACGTGTCCCTCTTGGATCAATGGTCTAGATCTCCTTCAGGTCTCCAAACTTCAGAGATTTCAATTCTCAACCTTCACGTTCTCCCAAAATGCTTTTAGCCAGAGTCCACAGATTCCTGCCATGTGTCCTCCTTGAATCAATGATCCTCATTCACTTTGGGACTTCGGCCTTCGAGATTTTGAGACTTTGTCCTTCACGACTTCAATCCTTCAGCACTTCGGCTCTTCGCGACTTTGACCTTTGGGACTTAGGAACTTTTGTCATTTGTTGGTGGTGAAACTCCCGAAGTAAAACTCCTATAGTGACGTCAGTTGATGACGTGGAACGAGTCAAGTGTCTGCCACGTGTCACTTGGATTTGTGATTTGCACGTACCTGAAATGCCAAATCAACTTGAAAATTGTCATTGTTTGATTGCACCACGTGTCCTTGCCGACATGGTCTTCCACGTGTCCTTGTTGACATGGTCTACTGATGTAGATCACCCTGATCTAACAGTCATCGTATGCTCCCCAAATCTAATGGTCCCTATTCATTTCAGATTTCTGAGCTTCGGGTTTTTCCAATCTCAAATTTTTTGGAGCATAACCTCCTTGTATATTTATATCCAAAGTGAATCTTGTTCGTTGATCAGAAACTTAGATCGACGGCTCAATCTTTATGCGATGTAGCTTTGTTGGCTTATCCTGTCCTTCCACTTCAAATTGATCTGACAATTGTCGTTTACTCCAGCTCTCCCTTTGATCGATGGTTGCAATCAAATCACGATTTCGCATGTCAAGAATTTGGATGTGAGTCAACCCTGACTCTCTCTACTTTTGATTTTTCCAAACCTACTCTATATCAATGGCCCACGATCCTCGGTGATCTAACAGACTAGATTATTTCGTGACTTCACATTTCGTGAGTTCCTACAACTCTCACCTTTGACTTCTCCAGCTTGTGAGTCAGTGAAATGATGATCTCTTTCCATGTGTCCTATGGATCCAGCGGCTCAGATATTATCACGACTTCACATTATCCTCTTCACAGATTTGGAGGATGGATCTCAGCCATTATCCTCTTCACGGTTATACTGGATCCAACGGTTGCTAGTCCTTCGTGCTCTGATCCAATGGTTGAGGTATAATATCCTCCTCTGCGTGCTCCTCTTGTTTGGAATCTAATGTGACATCCCAGATCATTCACAGTTCTTGATCCAATAATCACTTTCACTCCTCCTCCTAAGCTTCGTCTTTCTCATAATCTCTAAGTGTCAAAGGCCACGACCTTTTCTCCTCCTGCAAGTCCTTCTCTTGGACCTCGGATGCACTTTTGGAAAGTGAAAAGTGCCATCTCTTCTGATATTTTATCTCTGTATACTCATGCTATTCCTCCTGAGATTTTATTTTCATATTGTTCACTTATTCTCATGAACTTATGCGTTTCCTGTTTTCCATCATTGTTACTTTCCTCATTGTTGCTTTTCTTGCCTATAAACATACCATCATCACTATTGTTCTTATGTTCTTTCCATCAATGAAAAGTACACTTTATAAACATGCCAACATATTCAGAATCATGCACGATTACCCATATGGAGTATGGATTTGAGAGATGGTGCAGTTGATGCTATGAAATGATACTGATAGTGATTATGGCGCTCATGATTTGATCATGAGATAACTTGTGTGGCTATGATGATGCTACCAGTTGAATGGTTTTTTTGTGTTCAATACCATTTCCTTTAAATACCTCCCTAGATAGGAGGGAGTGTTGATATTATGGTATTTGTGGGAGGTATTAACCTCCACTTGTAACCTTTGATGAGACTAGAATATTTCGAGAAGCAAGAGAAACCCTAAATCCTTGGATAATAACCCTAGAAGACAAATCGGCTTAGTAGAATAATTAATATTGAGTTATTATCCTCCAGGAAGAGAATTCGGCCCAATTAAGTGAATTGGAGTAGTATAAATAGAGGTTTCCAAAGCTCATTTGTACACACACTCTCACAACTACATAAGACCAGTAGTGCACAAGTTTGGAGAGGAACTGCAGCTGTAGTTGCAATTGCTACAACTGGAATTTCGACTTTTGGGTTGGAATTTCTGTTAGTTATGGTTTGGACTTTCTTCTTGGCCTTTGGTTATTCTTTCTTGGTATGCTATACTTGGAGAAAGGTTTTCTACCTTGTTTGTCTATTGATTTACTTCCGTAATTATTCTTTCTATCAAGGTTAAGGTGCTCGAGGGTGGCCTTTGTGCATATGGTTGGGTGACAATATTTCTATATTGTCTATGTAAAAACGAGCACACCTATTTTTATAACACATATACATTGTGTTTATGTTCATATTTGTTGTTCTCATCTTCATACATGCTACAGATGCAGTTATTACTATCATCATTAGTATTACCATTAGTGTTGTGCAGTAAGGAGGATAAAGGAATTATCTTGGTGACCTTGGGGTCCCTCTTGGTGACGGAGGGATTCTTCTGATGTTCTTCTTGAAGCGAGATTTAGTTTTGGCAGAAAACCCTCTCCTTTAAGTACGCGAAGACTGTCTTCTCTAATTGTTATTCTATTATTTTGTTCATAGAATTCTTCATTTCTTCGAGAGTGTCACTAATATTCTAGATAATGTTTTTGGTGTTTCCAAATATGACATTTATGGTTTCCATACTTATGCATGTGACTTCAATTTGATGATATATGTTTCATTCTAATACCAATTCAAAGCATGAAACTATATATATATGAAATATATATTTAATGGTTAATAAATTTAGTATTTGTTGTCTTATTCAATGTACAACAATCTATATAAATACACGTACATGAGTAGAGTCGCATCTTTTTGTCTAAAAAGATGTCACTTTACATTAAAAGTATAATTATTACATTAATGATTTAATTATTAATTAATGAACATTGTAATATACATAAGGTATATTACAACATTCCCTTCTTTCATTGTTAGCTTCATATTTTTCTCCAATGGAGTAAAGAGAGGATTACAATTAGTTATGCCAAATTTATTCAGTAGTTGTCCAATGTATTTCTTTTGTGAGATGAATACATACTTTGGATTTTGAGTTACTTCAATATCCAAGTAGTAGTGAATATGTCCCATGTATGTCATCTCAAAACCATTCTTCAATTATTTCTAAATGGATGTAATATAAGCTTCATTGTTCCTTGTTAATCATCTACATACACCACAAGATATACAAGAGTTTTTCCAACTTTATTGACAAACAAAGTTGCATCATCAATATTAAAATGTTTGAAATTGATCTTTAAAATATGCTTGGTAAGATTTTCATACCATGTGTGAGTTTCCTTATTTAGGCCATACAAAGACTTGATGAGCTTGCATACCTTTTGTTCTTAACCCTTTATAAAAAATCCTTTTGTTTGAGACATGTAGAAATTCTCTTTCAAGTCTCCATTCAAGAAGTTTGTCTTCACATCCATGTGATGAATTGTCCAACTATTATGTGTCGCCTTGAAATCCAACAAGGCATGAATGGTAGCCCATTTTTTTGTGGGTAAAAATTATCCTCATAATTTATGCCTTCTTTCTATGCATATCCTTTTTCCATAAGCCTTATCTTATGGTTGTCAAGATAGCCATCTTATTTGTACTTGTTATTCTAGACCCACATGTAGTCAATTGGTTTGGTTCCAAATAGAGGATCCACCAACTTCCATGTCCCATTCTTGATGAGAGCATCATACTCCTTCTGCATGGTTTCTTTCCACTTATCATGAGAAGCAATTTTTTTAAAGGAAATTGCTTTAATGTTAGTAGATAAATGAAATTCACAATCAAATGAAACATCCATATAATTTACACCACCTGAATATGAATTATCTACATCAACTCCATCATATTGTCTTTTGAACATCATCAGGATGAACACATTCAAATGTCCTTATGAGCCACTTTGGACATTTCTGTGATGGTCTAGGTTGCTCCACTGATTGATATCGTGTTTCATTCCGATCAAGGTTCAACCTTTCAATCCTCTAAATCACATATTCTAATTGAACTCCTTGTATTGATGAAGTGGTTGGATCTTCTTCATGAGGGGGAGATGGCACTTCAAAGGAGATTCCATAGATTGATCCAAGATAGGGATCCCCCTTCAAGATGTGGAATCTCATAATCAAACTCATGATATGTCTTTACATGGGTGAATATATCCAAATGATCAAGCTTCCACCAAATAGTCTTATCATTCTTAAGTGATTCAAGAAAAACATCTTTGGAAAGAATGATTTTTTTTACCTCATCGTAAAGACGATATTACTTGGTGGTATTTGTGCACCCCAAGAAGATTCACTTTCAACTCCTTGCACCTGGTTTGCTTCTTTTCTCCTTAGTAATTAAGGCATAATAATTGGAACCAAATACCTTGAGATGCCTCACTTAAGGAACATGGATATACTACATTTCATAAGGAATTTTGTTCCCAATAGCATGATATGGACTTATGTTTCTCACATACAGTGCACATAGAACTGCATTAGCCCAAAACTTGAACTTCACATTCTTAAAACATAACATTGAACGTACCATATTCAAGAGTGTAATGTTCATTCTTTCTAATGCACCATTCTGTTGAGGATTGTATGGAACAATGCTTTGATTTTTATTCCATGTTGGAAAATATGGATTTCAAAATCATTAGAGGTATATTCCCCTCCATAATTGGTACAAAGAGTGATAATACTGTATTTTGCTTCATTTTCAATCCATACATGAAAATTTTTAAATATTTCAAATGCTTGAGATTTTTGTTTCAACAAATAAAACCAACACATCATAGTGTAGTCATAAATAAAATTCATGATATATGTATTACCAAAATTAGATAGAACATGCATGGGGCCATGCAAATCAGAATGTATCAACTCTAGCTTTCTACATTCTTTCAAGTGGAATCATGAAAAGGTTGTGTTATGCCCCACTTCTAGGAATAAATAAGGAGATAATGTCTTGAGGCCCTTGTTGGTGCAATTATATGCATAATATATTACCAAACATAAATTATTGACGGGATTCGTAATCAATAGAGTTTATGTACTATATGTTCCGATAACAGATAGGTTCCTATGTCTGTTTAGTATATCTTAGATAAGAAAACCATTTACAAACCATACACACTTTTAAAAATAACAATCTTCACACAATTCAAAAGATGGAAAGAAAATCTCATAAAATAAATGTGATTCAAACTCTTGTTCAGGTGACTAGTTTGCTCATTATAGGCTCATGAAGTAGAAATATGAACTTAAGATCATGTTCCCTATAAAAATTGAAAATAGTAATCAACAATCCATTTTATTCACTCTTAGATAGAGATCAATCATAACTCTATTAAGTCCAATCAAACCTTCTTTAGTACAGGAAGCAACCAACATGATTGAGAGACTTCATTATATGGAACATGAAGGTGAGATATGAAATCTTATGGTTCCTGCACTTATTGAGAATAAAACAGTCTTAGATTCAAAACAATAGCATTTGCTTACTTAGCAATCCCACACATCTATCAAACTCTTATCAATTAAATATAAATCTACAGAAATGGAAATGAAAGTATCTATTATGTTCATTGTGTAACCATTTACTCACACTGATTCAAAATCAAATAAATCTATAATGTAATTAAAATGCATTTAAAATCATTTATAACACACAACTATTAAGTGTTCACACTCACACAATTGACTTACATCACACAAATATAGATACAGGGATGTTTACCTTGGTTGGGGCGGTGGGCCCTTGCCGAACCAACAAGGTACCTCTAAAGAAATATCATACTAAAGCACTTTACTCATTCCCATGAATTGCACAAAATATCATTTGTATTCCTTCAATTGATTGAGTGAATCAATAGTTCAACATTTCATTAAGCATAACAACATACATCCTTCTCCAAGAACCAATCTTACAGCATAATAACTCCTCGCCTTTTGCTTAGAGCCATAACTCAATTTATATTCTTTTTACATTACAAATTTGGCTCTAGACAATCCAATCCATGAAAAATTAAATCAAAACCATTTTCCATCAATGGAGATCGAGTACAACCATTAGCTAATCAAGGAAATGTGTTTTCCACAAATCTGGGCATGATCCTAGAATTTCTAGAAAATTGGCAATGATTTTAGGATGAATCGTTCCCCCTAAGCTGGATGTCCACATGTTTGAGATCTTGGAATTTTTCCACACGTTTCCACATGAATACGCCTCTATGGAAAAAAACCATGTCCCCAAATTTTGAGATTCATCTTTATCTGCATAGAAATAGAGGTGAAAATATAGTACCGGAATGTTGGTACCGAAATTCTATAGCTAGGGGTTTAGTATCGGACTAGCACAGTCACGACTATGGGTATCAGACCAACGCAAAGGCAGTACCATATGGAGCTGGTATTGGAAGATGCGCAATTTGGTACCGAATGAAGCTGGTATCGGAAGAGACGAAATCTGGTACCAGATGAAGCTGCTTAAGAGTCAAAGTGATTAGGAACATAAATAATCAATCATTTAATCAATTTTAAATCAAGAAAATCAAACAAATCATGCTTTAACATAAGTTACCTCTCTATGCACATGTACAAGGTCACTAAGTGGATTTGTGGAGGAAATGGTCAACATATGCACATGTGAGAGGTAAAATTGACTCAGATAGAGGATAATATAGGGTAATAAATGTGTCAAAATGGAGACTCAAAATCCCTCAGGTTGCAGACATGGAGTGTCGAGGGACAGATAGACTTGTGATGTCCACTTACACATATGGATACCCACTTCACCACCACACTTATATGGTTCATCATGATGGCATTCACGACATCATCTTGTTTACATACAACAATGGGTCTTGCTCCATGAGGTACAAGTCAGGTATTGTGGTAAGTGTCACTTTAATACTTGAGTCATTTGAGTATGTTGAATTTAAATATGCTTTTGATTATAGAACATTTGCTTGGAAATTATTCTATTTTCCATGTTTCACCTTGGTGGTTGACATTGTGCCCTAGTAAGTGGTCAATCTTAGGGAAAGGTTTTCTACTAGGAGGTCTCTTGGATGAGACATATTACCATTCTCGGTCATACTTATCATTTTTCACACTTCATCCCTTTTGTCTCCTTATATTTTGGGATTTTTGGGTGTACTAACCCAAGAATGGATTGTACCTCGTTTCATGGGAAGAAGGGGTTGAAGGCCTAGAGGGAATGTAGCTGGAAAAATATAAAAGTCAAAATTATAACCTTTTATATTCTCACCCAAAGAGGTCTTGAGAACAATGAAGCGTTTTTTTGAGGAAAAGGTATGGAATACCTTACTCAATCATTTTCAGATCTTTCCTAGATAGGAATAGATATTTGGGACTGTCACATGAGGTTTATAGCCTCAAAAATTTCACTCAATCCACAAGTATCAATTACAAAGGATCAAGGCTGATTTTATGATTTATATTTGTAACAATGTAAAAATAAAAATTCAGACAAAGAAAGGTGAATGTATACATATTTAACATTAAAGTAAACATGGAGACAAAAGAAAAAAGGAAGAACCAATTCATGAAACACATGTATGAGACAGAACAATAATTTGATTTTATTTCATTCTGATATACAAAATTGTATTTATCTTTTATAAACCCCTGCGAGGGTATGGACCAAAGTCAGATTTAGAAGTCTTCGATGGGCACCACACAAAAAGAACCTGAAAGTGAAATAAAACTGAAACAAATGATCTGGATCGACTTGCCACAAAATGTTACCACTTGACTCTGCAAGATATTATTTATCAGGAATGAAAATTAATTCATAAACCAACAAGAATACACAGACTATATAAGAAAAATGAAACACCTTTAAAACAAGTTGTTGAAATGTATGATTCAGTTTTGATCTTGTTTCCTTCAATAAGACCATGTTGTCATCAAGAGGATTAGGCTTTCAAGTATACTCAGAAATGAATGAAAACCGAAGTTATCTCACTAACTAGATTGAAAACCTTAGTGTTGTAGTTCCTCTTCTATTCTCCCCTTGTCTCTTCCTCTCATTGAACCTTTATTCTTTCTCAATAAGTTGAGGTGGTTCAAGTACTTTCTTTATTTAAGTCAAATTCACTTAACTAATTAGTTTAGGAAGAAATAATTAATAATAATATATAAATAAGGGTCTAATTAATAATAACTAAATAGGTGGGACCCCTTGTGACTCCCATCATTATCTTTGCCAATCATCAAATATAAAATATAAAATTAATCATTTAGATCATATAACACCCTTGTACCTCCCATGGATATCATTTAAGTCAAATACTTAAATATCAGCAAAACTTAAGACCAAATCCCAAAAAAATAATATATCCATCTTATCCACAAAAATATCCAAAATAAAGTTTGTTGTCCAAAATATGTTGAAAATCATTAAACATTGTCTTCATCACTGAATATCATAAAAAAAAATAAAAAAAATTAATCCATATTTGTCGTTGTGTGAGGCATATTTCCTCTTACCACTGATGTCTCCTCTTGAATTTTATGGGGTAGCCCTTGGTTGGTTAGACCCTTGGGGTTGTATTTCGTTGATCACATGGGAGCAATAATGTTTTAGGTGGAGACATGAAGACACATATTTAGAAGACTCTGTGGATGGACTGGAGGGGTAAACTGCTACTTTTTTGTTATCTAGCACAGGTTGTGGGACGTCGGTTTTTAGTCTCTTGCTGGCATGCGAAGACTGTACTGGTAAAACAGCATGGGAAATTTTTGCATTAGGATTAATAGGAGGTGGTGGTGGTGGTGGCGGTAATGGAAATGAGACAATAGGCCAACCATGGCGGTGAGAAGAAGGTTAATTGAAAATATATTTCCAACTGTCATTTGCGGGAGGTTTGGGTCGCATCAACACATGTGGGGGAACAGGAATGCTGGGAAAATTTTGAGGTTGTTGAAAAGGGGGCATTTCAGGTCGAGGATGAAATATCCCATGGCCAAACAAATTACAGAACCCAACGTCAAATAGTTGTGTTGGACCTCGACCAAGTCTTGAGAGAACATTGGTCGTGTTTAACCATTTTGGGGACTTCGACAAGTTGGTCGAAGACGAAGCGCCCAGGCGAAGTGGAGATCGCAGGATATCACTTGTTTTGTGAACTTTTTTGGATTTTAGGGTTTATGTAATGGGTATGGGATGTCGGTCCATGATTTTACCCATGTTTAGGCCTTTTTTTAATGTATAAATAAGTAGCTAAGCGATGTAAGAAGTCGGTGTTGGATATGTGCACAATATGTTGTAAGAAGTAGATCTGGCTGGCTTCATGCAAGTATATGTAAAGTTACAGCTAAGTGAAAGTAATTGTAAGAGGCTTTGTGCATAGATTGTGTAAGGCTTTGTTCTAATAAGGATTTGGCTCAATGCCTTGACCTAATCCTGGGAAGGAGGATCTAGCGAGTTGCGCATAGATCGCTTGTCCTCCGCGGAGTTGGGATTTGTGGCCCTATGCATAGTATCAGATGACTGTAATCGATTGAAGAAGACTAATAAAAAATAAGAATAAGAAGTTGGTGGACGTAGCCCCACACTGGGGTGAACCACGTATATCCTGTGTTGATGTGCTTTGTGCAATGTTGTTCATGTTGTTTATGTGTTTATCTTCTTAGTGCATTGATATTTATATACGTTAGCTAGATGTATGGATGCTTAGTTCTCTATTGATCGTAAATGAATGTTAGATATGATTCAATACTATGTGCTAAGTGATGAAAAGTACTTGATCTTGGTTGTTACTGCGATGTTTTGTACTTAGGGTTTAATTTGCGATGTGAATATATGTATGACGTAATGCATATTGATTAGCTAAGTGCTCTATTAAGTGTTTTAAACACATATCTGTGTCCCAGCTAGGTTGTAGACACCTGAGTCCTACAAACCCCCCTGCCTCTATCTCGGGTGAGACTTCACCTACTTCGCAGGTGTTGCTAAAAGGGCTGGTATTTAGGGTTTTGTTGGTTCGTTGTTGAAGCGTTGAACCCTATATCTGCCCATGTGCCAACAAATGGTTCCATTGTCGGGACCTGAAATATGATTGTTGGGAACTGAAGAAAAGAGAAAGCTCTGTGTGTAGATCTGTTGTTGTAGTGCGCAGTATTCTACTTGACTTGTGAAGCTCTGTGCTAAGAAAGGAACTGAATCTGAAGAAAAGAGGTAATATCTTAAAGCTTTGTGCTCTAATAAAAGTAAGATAAGTGGAAATTTTTCCTTCGAAAGTATGAATCTAGGTATGTTTGATAGATTTTTTCCTTGTCTGAAAATTAGGGCACAGCTAGAAGAAAGAGTTGATCTGAATATATTTGATAGAGATGGTGAAAGATATGTTATTCCTATGCATAGAAAGAATTTTTGGACTAACAAGTGGATGCAGGAACCCAGAAAGAATTTTTGTAGATTGCAATTCCATCACTGTGATCCCAATGCACAGTACAAGAAAGTTTGGGGATCGTTTAAAAGAAAGAGAGGATTGACACTGTGTTATAATTGCAGAAGACCGGGACATACTGCTAAGGAATGCCCTGTTATAGGTCCTATTTGTCTTTGTTGTAAATCTATTGGCCATGAAGTTGAGGATTTCCCTAGAATGATTTCCAAAGTTGAAAAGATGAACATGAGACTAGAAAACTATGAATAAGTTCAAGGGACTAAGAATATGTTAGAAAACCAAAAAGAATAAGAGACTATGTTATTACAGTTGAAAGAAACATTGAATGATCACAGAGACATCAGTTTACCAGAGATAGTCAAAGAGAAGAAGTGCATAGAAACAAGAATAGGAGACTTCGACATAGACTGTGTCTTGGGTGAGGAAACACAAGTGAATATTATGTCAGAAAGCACTTGGGAAATTTTGGGAAAGCCTTCTATAGTACCTTCATTGGGAAGTATAGGCTTGTTTAAAGGAAATATGATAACCCTATGTGGAAGAATTGCTAATGTACCTATGATTTCTCATGAAACATTGACCGAAGAAGAATTTGAAGTCATTAAGTTTGTTGAGAACAATGCCCCTTTTCCACTTTTGTTAGGAAAGGATTGGATTGAGAAAGATCAAATCTGAAGGAAAACAGAGGAGGAAGCTATAGAACAGAAAAGGAAATAATTAAGGGACTTCATAGCTAGAAATATAGTGCAACTAATAGAAGAACAAGAGGATAAGTCGAAGCAACATAGGGCCAGAAAAATATCTATCAAAGTTGGAAGAACACAAGAAGTCTTAAAGAAAAAGTCATCCCGGAAACAGTAAGAAAAGTGGTATTACCTTTGAACCCTTTAGAAGACCCTGTTGGCAGCCAATTCACATTTTTTCCATCATCTTATAAGCTTCCTACACCAATGTTTTGCAAACATCAATTTTTCGTCGCAATTTTCAAAATAAACGACACTTTTATTCTTTGCGCCTTTTTACACACTTATTTTCGTTTTGTTTTCATGACTGTAAGCGTGAAAACATTGGTCTTTCGAAGCCGCATTGAAATCATTATTTGAGCTGTCATGATCTTTCTTGTCAATATGCCTATTGCACTTACATTTCACCTATGGTTATGTAGCTAGCATCCCTTTCGAACTATACTCATTGGACATTCTTAGATTGATTGTGTGACTTGGTTTCATTGAGTTTGTAATACATTGGCATTTGGATTTATATGACCTTTGGTTTCATGAAAATACATAGGGATTATGATTAAATTCTTCATATATATATTTTAATATGATACCTATGTTCGTGTTTTCATAACTATTGGTATGTTGATTATACAAAAACCCATCGGCACATTGGTTAAACTATTGATACGAGTTGATACATTGGTGCATGGTTAAAAAATTTGGTTTTGGGTTTCAAATTATTGATGGTTCAAAACTTTGGCACAACGTTGATAGCGCATTGGTTTACACACTTACCATTTGATTCATTGGTCGGCTAATTCACATAATTGTTGAGCTATGCTATAATGGGTAGAACAGCTATGTAAACTGGCGGTTTTACTTTCGTAATAACTCTTATGCATGGCAGAGATAAACTCCACCACCTTCACACGATGGCATTTATGCCTATCCCTTATTCACCGTTTACCTCTGTTAGCTCGCCTCGCCCTGCATGCATTTTACTCCTCTGTGTGCTATGACCCAAACCCTGTACTTACCGTGTGCTCGACTCCATAGCACCAGTCATGCGAATCGAGCCAAATGGCAACCAAGCCTTGTTAATGTTTGACAATGCCCGGAAAGACTTGGAAGTTAATGGTTGGCTAACTTTCATGTAGAGATTTGAGGGTTTTAACCTATTCGTGGCACAGTAGTTCGCTTTAACTTTCGATGGTTGTAGAGCCAAGGTGGGTGATATCCAGTTGGAAATCGATGAGGGATTTATCAGTTCTGCTACAGGGTTACCTGCCACAGGCCAGCGTTGGTTCAAAAATTCGAAAGTAGAAGAGGTTCCATGGCCGCTGTTGTTTCTCTCGCGCAAAGTCACCTCTTGTGACGAAGGTATGCCCATATCTATGCTAAAACCTCGATGGCACGACTTATTGATGCTAGTCAAGCAGTTCGTGACCTGTGAAGGTTGATATGGACTCGTTTTTCTCTACCACCTGCGGTTGCTAATGAATTTTATAGGGTATCCTTTAAACATGCCTTGCTACTTTCAGCACAACTTATATAAGATGTCGAAAAGGTTTAAAAGGGAGAAGGATGAGAGTAGCCTGTTCCATCATGGTCTTATTAAACTTATCATTGTTTATCACTTGAATTTACATGGTGATGGTTGGAGAGCTTTCATCGCTCGAAATGGTTTCGATGACACAAACCCTATACAGGTTGACAAGCCTGTGGTGAGTGAAGTCAAGGTTGGACCCCCCGTGCCCTTCCATATCCTATTGCCCGCTCCTAAGCCTTCGGTCGATCCTTCTATTGACTTACCAAACATTGGAACTGAGAAAGCCGGGACGATTGAAAATCTTGTAAGGAAAAATCCCAAGGCAAACCCTATGGCTTATGCCAAGGGTAAAAATAACACTCGGATGATTTCAAGAATGGATAGGAACAAACCTAAACCCTCTGTTGAGTCAAAGCCTATCGTCCTAAGTGAGGATTCGGACTCTGACATAGAACTTTTTTTAGCCGATGAGTATCCTTACTCACAGGGTTTATGCCCCGAGCCACCTCATGATTTCGTGACGAATCTTCCTCCCTGCCTAAGGAATAACCCTAGTTACCTTGGTATCAAATTGCCTAGTGAAACCCTCAGCGATGTGTCCGAACCCTCGACTGCTCTTTCAAAACCCACACAGCCTTCATGTGACCAATGTGAGTTATGGTTGGAACGATACTACATTGACGTTCCTCTACTTCAATCAAAAAATTCAATCGCTGGAAAGTCAAATTGCAGCATTGTCCAACCAAAGAGACCAACTCCAAGCAGCTGATAAGAAGCAGAAGACAACTGGCTCCATCCTTTTCAAGAATGTTGAATCGGCCATAGCCGTTATTGTTAGGACCACACAATGTACCTTTTTTCCTATACTTTTTGCCACCATTATACTCTTGATTACCCACATTTAGACTCATACTATCTCTTTATCTGATCATCTCAAAGGTATACAACGTCCCTTCTCATTACTATATGTTTAATTTGTTTTGCATAACATTTTACATCACTCTCGTACTTAACCATTGATTAGAAATGCATAAGTGTCCAAAACTGCAGATTTGCATTTGAGGCCTATTGCTGAAACACAGAACTGTCCAAGGTCGCTATTGCTAAAACACAGAACTGATGCTGAAACATGGAGCTGCTACACAATCTGAGGTCGCAGATGCTGAAACACGGAGATGCCTTATAGTTCGAGGATGCAGATGCTGAAACACAGAGCCGTTACACAGTCCAGAGTCGCATATGCTGAAACACGGAATTGTTACACAGTCCAAAGTTGCAGATGCTGAAACACAGAGGAAACCGCCAGAACCGACGATGCTGAAACACAAGGAAGCCACCACAGTCAGCGGTCAACACAGTCAGAACGCAATTCACGTGGTTGAAACAGCCCATGAATTGCGATGCTGAAACAACATCAACAACAATGAGAAGAAGATGTTACACCATTCGTAATAGAAATACCTCGTTCAGTTCCTGTAATAGCATTCGGTTACGTGAGACTAGGACATCCTATGTTGATTTAGAAAGAAGATCCGATTTAGGATAGGATTCAGATATGCATTGTAATTATTGTATCGAAGGGATTTCCTCTTTAAATCAGAGGAAATCACCATTCGAGGGATCCAAGTTTTATGTATTGAAGCAACTCCAGAGAAGCGGGACGTATTCTATTTTTCCAAATTGTAATGTGATATTTTGACAAATGAATATAACACTGCTTTGAGTATCCTTCTCTATCTTTTTTGTTTCAGGGGAATCTTGTGAGAAGGGAGGGCCCACCTTCTTCACAAGATTCGCCCATTAGTTAGAAGTGTGTTAGTACAAATTATGTTTATGCTTTGTTTAATTGTCGTTTGCTGAAACATTGTTTTTAATGGATTCCACTTTGCTGAAACACTACTGACTCTGTCTTAGTTTATTGAATGGAATTTGTAATTCTTTTTATCAACAATCTTGTGTGATGATTTTATGAGGTTAAGTAGAGACTGGGTTAAAGGTTCCTTCTCAGACAAGAAGGAATCGGAACATCCTATCTTCTGTAGAATCCATTCACTTCTGCCAGTGTGCTAGCCAGAGGCTTGGTTAAAGGTTCCTGCTCAGACAGGAAGGAATCAAAACACCTTGTCTTTTGTAGATTTCTTTTACATATGCAAGTGTGCTAGCCAGAGATTGGGTTAAGGGTTCCTTCTCAGACAGGAAGGAATCAAAACACCTTGTCTTCTGTATATTTCTTTTACATCTGCAAGTGTGCTAGCCAGAGATTGGGTTAAGTTTTCCTGCTCAAACAGGAAGGAATCAAAACACCTTGTCTTCTATAGATTTCATTTATTTCTGCAAGTGTGCTAGCTAGAGATTTGGTTAAGGGTTCCTGCTCAGACAGGAAGGAATCAAAACACCTTGTCTTCTGTAAATTTCATTTACCTCTGTAAGTGTGCTAGCCAGGGATTGGGTTAAAGGTTCCTGCTCAGAAAGGAAGGAACCAAAACATCATGTTCTCTGTAGACTTCCATTATCTCTGCAATTGTGCTAGTTAGAAACTGGGTTAAGGATCCTTGCTCAGAAAGGAAGGGATCAGACTGCCCTGTTCTCTATAAGCCTCAACCTCACAAGTGTGCTAAAATAGAAATAAGGCTCAAGGTTCCTGCTTAGAAGGGAAGGAACTAGGTGGCTTTGTTCTCTCTTAGATAGAGTTAATTGTTTTATGCATTACTGTTTCCATGAAAGAGTGTTAGTGTTGAAGTCTCTATTGAGAGTAAGGGTCCTATCTCTGATTGCAGAATAGTTGTTCTTTCCCATTGCAAGTGTTATTTTAATGTAATCCAGGATTCTTAGATTGAACTTTAAAGATTTGCAATAGGGGAATTACTTTCCTGTGATTTAATTCAGAACTTCAGTTTATTCAAGCAAGTGTGATTAGTATAAGTTTCTCTACTACAACACTAATTTGCTTTTGGAATTGAGCATATATAGTGTGTGGTTATCTTTGAAATAAAATACTTCCCTGGGTTGATAATTTATGTATCACTTGATTGTTTAAATCAATTAAGAAATTATAGTGACCAACATTTTGGCGCCATTACCGGGGAAGATAGCTATAGATTTCAAAAGAACTTGTGATTTCTTTTCTTTAGATAAAAAGAATGCATGAAAAACCCCAAGGACACTAACCCTACAGGTGGCAAGGGAAAAGGAAAAGGAGGAAGAAAGACTTTCATTGACGAG
>ML783584.1:712740-725088 GCA_009831015.1 Picea engelmannii
GGTATACAACGTCCCTTCTCATTACTATATGTTTAATTTGTTTTGCATAATATTTTACATCACTCTCGTACTTAACCATTGATTAGAAATGCATAAGTGTCCAAAACTGCAGATTTGCATTTGAGGCCTATTGCTGAAACACAGAACTGTCCAAGGTCGTTATTGCTGAAACACAGAACTGATGCTGAAACATGGAGTTGCTACACAGTCCGAGGTCGCAGATGCTGAAACACGAAGCTACCTTATAGTTCAAGGATGCAGATGCTGAAACACAGAGCCGTTACACAGTCCAGAGTCACAGATGATGAAACACGGAGCTGTTACATAGTCCAGAGTTGCAGATGCTGAAACACAGAGGAAACCGCCAGAACCGACGATGCTGAAACAAAAGGAAGCCGCCACAGTCAGTGGTCAACGCAGTTAGAACACAATTCACGTGGCTGAAACAGCCCGCGAATTGTGATGCTGAAACAGCATCAGCGACAATGAGAAGAAGTTGTTACACCAGCCGTAACAGCAATACCTCATTCAGTTCCTGTAATAGCATTCGGTTGCGTGACACTAGGACATCCTATGCTGATTTAGAAAGAAGATCCAATTTAGGATAGGATTCAGATATGCATTGTAATTATTGTATCGAAGGGATTTCCTCTTTAAATCATAGGAAATCACCATTCGAGGGATCCAAGTTTTATGTATTGAAGCAACTCCAGAGAAGCGGGACGTATTCTATTTTTCCAAATTGTAATGTGATATTTCGACAGATGAATATAAGACTGCTTTGAGTATCCTTCTCTAGCTTTTTCGTTTTAGGGGAATCTTGTGAGAAGGGAGGGCCCACCTTCTTCACAATATTCACCCATTAGTTAGAAGTGTGTTAGTACAAATTCTGTTTATGCTTTGTTTAACTATCATTTGTTGAAACACTGTTTTTAATGGATTCCACTTTGCTGAAACACTACTGACTCTGTCTTAGTTTATTGAATGGAATTTGTAATTCTTTTTATCAGCAATCTTGTGTGATGATTTTATGAGGTTAAGCAGAGACTGGGTTAAAGGTTCCTGCTCAGACGGGAAGGAATCGGAACATCCTATCTTCTGTAGAATCCATTCACTTCTGCCAGTGTGCTAGCCAGAGGCTTGGTTAAAGGTTCCTTCTCAGACAGGAAGGAATCAAAACACCTTGTCTTTTGTAGATTTCTTTTACATCTGTAAGTGTACTAGCCAGAGATTGGGTTAAGGGTTCCTACTCAGACAGGAAGGAATCAAAACACCTTGTCTTCTGTAGATTAGTTTTACATCTGCAAGTGTGCTAGCCAGAGATTGGGTTAAGGGTTCCTACTCAGACAGGAAGGAATCAAAACACCTTGTCTTCTATAGATTTCATTTATTTCTGCAAGTGTGCTAGCCAGAGATTTGGTTAAGGGTTCCTGCTCAGACAGGAAGGAATCAAAACACCTTGTCTTCTGTAGATTTCATTTACCTCTGCAAGTGTGCTAGCCAGGGATTGGGTTAAAGGTTCCTGCTCAGAAAGGAAGGAACCAAAACATCATGTTCTCTGTAGACTTCCATTATCTCTGCAATTGTGCTAGTTAGAAACTGGATTAAGGATCCCTGCTCAGAAAGGAAGGGATCAGACTACCCTGTTCTCTATAAGCCTCAACCTCACAAGTGTGCTAAAACATAAATAAGGCTCAAGGCTCCTTCTTAGAAGGGAAGGAACTAGGTGGCTTTGTTCTCTGTTAGATAGAGTTAATTGTTTTCTGCATTACTGTTTCCATGAAAGAGTGTTAATGTTGAAGTCTCTGTTGAGAGTAAGGGTCATGTCTTTGATTGCAGAATAGTTGTTATTTCCCATTGCAAGTGTTATTTTAATGTAATCCAGGATTCTTAGATTGAACTTTAAAGATTTGCAATAGGGGAATTACTTTCCTGTGATTTAATTTAGAACTTCAGTTTATTCAAGCAAGTGTGATTAGTATGAGTTTCTCTACTACAACACTAAGTTGCTTTTGGAATTGAGCATATATAGTGCGGGGTTATCTTTGAAATAAAATACTTCCCTGGGTTGATAATTTATGTATCACTTGATTGTTTAAATCAATTAAGCAATTATAGTGACCAACAGTTATCATCTCCAAATTGTTGTGATCCAGCCATACAGGTATGAATTTTGGTATCGTTTTAGTTTTGTGAATGATCAAGGTTAATATAATGATTTGAATTCTATATTCAAATAGCTCTATTTCTCATTCAAATGCCTCTGTCATTTGGTGTTCATTCTGTACATTGTTTCTCTTTGCTAAAAATAAGTGGAGTTTCGTTTTGATACATGATTTCATCATTCCTAGTTTATTCACTGGTAGATTTGTATCGGATTTGATTGGTTTTTGATTGGATTTGAGTTGATTAAGTTGGAGAAATTCGTGGTTTGTTTTTAATTGGATTTGTTTCGTATCTACTCAGGGCAAGAAATTTTCATGCTAGATTTGGAATACAATCACGTTTTGATTTGATTTGTATGTTGTGATCGTTGAACGATTTTATGAGTTTGGTTGTTACATTGGCTGTCATATGTCAATTAAATTGAATTCTTTAAAAGATTTTCAATCGATTTTAATGTTGATTCTGTGTCTTATTTTCGAATTGCAAGGGACATGATGGACAGTCTAGGGGAATATTTGTGTTTTTTAGTTTTATTGTAGTTTCTTAGTTTAGTTAAACTTGGGATATTTTCCCAGATTTATGTAAACAGTTTTGATAACTTCCACAGGGAGGTTTTACCCTGTGGAAAAACTTATAAATACTTATTATTTTTTGTAATAAGGATCATCCTCACTTGTGGGAGAACCAGGCTATGGATTTCTAATACAAACTGAGACAGAAGTTGGTGTTCTGCTACATCTTTCGCTTTTCATAATATCAATCTTTTGTTTCATGTTTATGTTTATCAATTTGTATTTGATTAGTGACTACTTTAGCTATCACAGTATTTTGCAAAATGATATGATTTAATTAATATGACTCATGTCTGATTTCTTTCACTAATTTAAAGAATACAACAATTACTTAGCTCAGCTCATGAATGACAGATTTCTCTTCTTCATCAATTGAACTATCACGTATAAGTCTTTACATACAGGTTTATCTAATGGTAGAGATTTATAAATTATAAGATTGTTGTTATTTTTATGTCTTGTTTGTCCTGTAATCAAACTTGAAGAAGTACTGCAGCTATCATTTACGAGAAGCTCTTGAATAATTCGGTGCGGGTTTCCTCCCTCCGATCAGCTTAGAAGATCATCATACACAGGACAGATCTGGGGCGTTTCTCCAGGTTAGTTTGTTACTTATTTGTTTGATTGATTTGTTAGTATAACATTAGTAGTTTAGTTAGATATATGTGTAGTTAGAATTAGTATGTTAGTTGCTTAGTTTTAGTTAGTTTTTGTTTTATTTCTTGTTCATAAAATTATAAAATCAACAAAAATATATCTCTTTGCCTTAGGACAGAATGCAAATGAGTTTTTCAGGTTTTATTTAAATCTGTAAATTGTAGATATTGTATATTTTGTGAATAAGTTATATTTTTGTTAGTAGTTAGATAGTTAATTAGTTAGATTTAGTATAGTAGTAATTAGTAGATTGTATATATAGAATAGTTAGATTAGTTTAGTTTGTTTTAATAATTAGTTTTAGTTTAGTTTGTTTAATAGTTAGTTTAGTTAGATTAGTTAGTGTTGACGGGCGAAATTGACCGTCCGTCAACTGAGAGAGTGGAACCGGTCCAGGGTTGTCTAATAACCCAAGCCGTTTGGAATGAACCACCATGACGGGTTTAGCGGCTCTGTTAGCCGTTCTAAGGTTCTAAGAAAACCAAAGAGAAAACTAATCTAAACTAACTAAACTAATTAAAACAAATAAAACAAACTAATCTAACTATTAAACAAACTAACTAATCTACTATCTATGTATACAAACTTCTAACTAATACTATACTAACTACTATCAGAAATATAACTTATCTACAAAATATACAATATTTACAAAATACAGATTTAAATAAAACCTGGAAAACTCATTTGCAATCTGCCCTAAGACAGAGAAAGGTATTTCTTTTTTGATTTTTTAATTTTATAAAAAAGAAATAAAACTTACTGAAATTAAAAAATCTAATATACTAATTCTACATATATATCTAACTATATTTATATCTAAACTAAACTACTAATAAACAAAAAAAATGACAAACTGACCTAGAAAAGCTCCAAATTTGTCTTGTGTAAGATGACTTTGAAGCTGGTCAGATGAAGGAAACTCGCACTGGATAATCCAGAAGCTTCTCATAAACGATAGGCTGCATTGCTCTTTGAGTTGTTTACAGGACAAACAAGACATAAAAACTCATAACAATTATATGATTTATAAATCTCTACAATAAGGGAAACCTGTTATGCAAAAACTTATACTTAATAATTCAATTTATGAAGGAGAGAAATCTGCCATTCACAAACTGAATCAAGCAATTGCTATGTTTTTTAAACACTTGGAATAAATCAGATATGGATTATATTGATTAAATTATATCATTTGCAAAAGACTAAGATAGCTAAAGTAGTCATTAACCAAATGCAAATAGATACACATAAACATAAAACAAAATATTGATATTATGAAAAGCTAAAGTTGTAGCAGAATATCAAATTCTATCTCAGTCTGTATTAAAATTCCATATCCATGTTCTCCGACGAATGAGGATGATATTATTACAAAAATAATGAGTATTTATAAGTTTTTCCACAGGGTTAAACCTCCCTGTGGAAGTTATCAAACTGTTTGCAAAATCTGGGAAGATATTCCCAAGATCAACTAAACTAAGAAACTAAAATGAAATCAAAATATCCAAATATCCTCTAAACTGTCCATCAAATCCCATGCAATTTCGGTTTCACCTGAACCAGGTCATAAATAGACAAGTTAGAGAGTCTTTTATTAATAAAACAATAAAAATTTAATTCTACAGAATCATCTGATTCTGTAGCTAGTCTAAAATAATATACAGAATCGGAATTGAAATCGAATCTTTGAATGAGATTTAATTCAATTATCATTTAACAACCATTTGAAAATGATTTATTCCATTGGAGCATTC
Source organism: Picea engelmannii (assembly GCA_009831015.1). Classification (NCBI taxonomy): domain Eukaryota; kingdom Viridiplantae; phylum Streptophyta; class Pinopsida; order Pinales; family Pinaceae; genus Picea; species Picea engelmannii. Next base: position 717,893 of record ML783584.1, read on the forward strand.
GAAATCAAAACAGAATCATAAAATCATTCAACTCTGTTCATTTAATTACCAGTGCAACCAATAAAAACAAATCTAATGCATTTGTTATGTCGTTATACCAACAGGAGATATAATCAAATTGAACCGAATCATTTGCAATTCATTGTAACGACATAGCAAACAAGGTGTATCATAGTGCGTAAGAGATACCCGATCACGTTTTTGCAAACTGAGATAAGCAAGATTGATTACATTCAATGAATCATAATCGAATTTTATAACAAAATAACACAGTCAATCAAATCGTTTCATAACCACCCGAATCTAACATTTTTTGTAATCTTTTGATATCAATTTTAAACAATCATAATTCGACAGGATCATTCCAATCGTTATGATTGAGTTGACACAGAAAACAGTCTATGCCAGGAATAGATTAATTAAAATTCGATGCTCAAATCAATTTAATACAAAATCATAACAGGCTTGGTAGAATTCTTAATTCATTGTGGCCAATTTGGGCAAATAGGGTTGATCAACTTTGATCAAAATGAAATCGTTCTCATTAAAGAATCAATTGGCAGAGGTTTATCATAGTTGTCACGAATCGAATCAATCCCATGATTTGGGCACAACTGTACGTATTGTTTTCTAAAAACAGAGTAGTTCATTTCCCACATTAGAGTCGAACAGAGAAATATCTCAGTTTTGAACATCGTAAGAAAGAACATATCGTAACAATCAGTTCAATCAAATTGTTTGCCAATCGTAGCATATAGATCATAAAAAAATCAAATCCGAATACGATTGTGTTCTAAACTGAGTATGAAAAATTCTTTTTGAAATCGGATACACACCAATCCATTCGAAAACACACTATTAATTTTGTCGACTAAATAAGGCAAACCAGTCAATCAAATCAAAACACATACCACTCAAATCCAATCAGAATCTATCGATCTCTATACTGGGAATGATCGGATTGTATATCGGATCGAAATTTCAAAACAAAACTATATATAGAATGTACATGGTTATAACAGAGTGATTCAAGACAGAACCATTTAAAAACTGAATTCGAATCATTATAGCAAACTAGATTGTTTACAAAACAAAATGATGTGAAAACCATACTTGTGTAGCGACGAGACCACTTGATTATGCCAGCTTGGAATTCACAACAGTCGTGGTTGATTCCATGTTCTTAAACAAGATAGAGACAGTCGTCTTTTGTTTTTTATCCACTGCTTGAAGCTTGGCCTTTTGTCTAGTTAGCATGGCAATCTGGTCTTCCAAAGATAGAATCTTTGACTAGAGTATAGGAACATCAACATAATACCGCTCTAACCACGAATTTCACTGATCACGGGGTGATTGTGTAGGTTTAGACAGAGCAGGAGAGGGTTTGGGCAAATGACCAAGTGTTTCACAAGGCAACTTAATGCCTGGGTAATTAGGGTCATCTTTTAGGCAGGGGGGTAGGTTGGATACAAAGTCATACGTGGGTTCGGCACACAAACCTTGCGAATAGGGGTATTCGCTGGCCAGAAAATGCTTGACTTCCGAATCAGATTCCTCACTCAACACGATAGGGTTAGGCTCGACAGGGGGTTTTGGCTTATTCCTTGCCATCCGTGAAATCAAACGTGCATTATTTTTACCCTTATCTTTAGCCGTAGGTTTTACCTTATGTTTCTTGCTCATGGGATTGTTTATGGCCTCTGCACTCTTAGTTACAGTGTCGGGTAGGTCAATAGGAGGGTCGGTCAAAGGTTTAGGCAGTAGAAGGTGCAAGGGTATCGGGGTTACAGCCTTTGTTTCAGTTACCACAGGTTTATCAACTTGTATAGGATCGATGTCTTCAAAGCCATTACGGGCGATGAAGGCCTTCCAACTGTCACCAAGAAAACTCAAATGATAAACAATAATGAGCTTGATAAGCCCATGATGAAATAAGATGTTGTCAGCCCTATGTCTCTTAAACTTTTTAGACATCTTATACAAGCTCCGATGAAAATAGAATGGCATGTTTAGGGGATAACCTATGAAAATCATCAATAGACGCAGGTGATAAAGGAATACAAGCCCGTATCGGCCTTTGTAGGTGACGAACTGCTTGATTATCATTAACAAATCATGCCATCGTTGTTTAAGCATAGTCACGGGCATACCTCTATCACAGGAGGTAATTTTGCGCGATTGAAACAACAATGTCCACGGAACTTCTTCGACCTTGCAATTCTTAAACCACCGTTGTCCAGAAGTAGATAACCACGTAGTCGAGCTGATGAATTGTTCATCAATCTCCAACTGTACATCACCTACTTTGGCTCGACAACCATCAAAGGTTTTAGCAAACTGTCGGGCTACACACAGGTTAAAACCCTCAAAACTTTTCACGAAGGTAAGCCATCCACTCTCTACCAAATCTTGGCGGGCATTGTCAAACATCAACAGGGCCTAGTTTCCATTGGGTTCAACTCTCACGACTGGGGCCATGGTGTCGAATGCATGGTAAGGGTTTGGTTCGAATTCATCAACACATACAGGAGCAGAGCTATTTGGTCTAACAGCAATGAACGAGCAAAAGGGGGTAAGCATTAATGTGTGCATGTGAGGGTGGTGGAGTCATTACTTTCCATGCACGATAGTTATGGTAAGGTACAACCGCCGATTTACACATCTGTTCAAACAATCATAGCTCAAAAACCATACCGTTTGGACAACCAAAGAATCAAATGGTGAGTGCTATGCCAACGCGCCAAATCAACTTTAGAGTATAGTTTTTAAACCATCGATATTCAACGTAAAACCAACACCAAATGTTAGCCATGCGCCATTGTATAAATGTTTAACCAATGTGCCGAACGAATTCATAATAGTTGACAAGCCAAAAGCTATAAAATATTAACATAAGGATTATATCATATATATATAAACTTAATCTAACCCCTATGCATTTTCATAGAATCAATGATAAGGCATGTCATAAAAGTGTAAATCCAAATGCCCAATGCCTTACAAACTCAACAACATCAAGTTATGCAATCAATATAAGAATGTCCAATGAGCATAGTTTGAAATTCCTTCCAGCCATATAACGATAAACAAACAATAAGCGCAGTAGCCATATCAATAAAAAGATCATGACAGTTCATATAGTGATCAAAATGTGACTTCAAAAGGGGAAGTTTTCATGCTTACAGTCGTGAAAAATTTATGAAGACAAATGTGCAAATGTCACAAGAAAGAAAATGTCGTCTATTCGAAAATTGCGACGAAAAATTCTATGTTTGCAAGACATAGGTGTAGGCAGCTTATAGACGATAGGAAAAAGTGAGTTGGCTGCCAACAATGGCGACACACTGGTAGAAGCAGTTATCTCTGTCCAAAGAAACAAATTCAGATTAAGGACAACAAAGAAAATTTCAACTCAAAAATAACAACCAGAAAATCATACTAACATCGTCATTAATCATTTTTTCCAGCAGTGTTTCAAAAGATGAAAACCAATAACAGTCTTAAGATCAGCAAGTCATGATATTAAAGATAAAATCTTCAATACTGTTGACATGGCCTCTGCTGCTAGCAGGTGTCCATAGCCTCGACAGGGTTGCCATTTAACCCACTCTGACATCTTTATCCCGTCAAGAAGTTTTGGATCAGAATAAAGGACATTAAAGAGGTTTCTTATATTTTTTTGCAGATTTTCATGTATCCGACATTGCTTCGCTGCCAGCAGGCCTGTTCAGTACCCCGGCGAAGTTGTTTTGGCGCCATGCTTGCATTTATCCACTACCAGCAGACCTGTTCAGTATCCCGACGGGTTTACAAGCACTTCCCACAACTCTTATTAATAATTTTATTTTGTTTTTATTTTGTAGATATATAGCTGAGCGGGGTGACGTTAAAAATCTTGATATTTTAGCATTTTTTTTAGACCTCATCAGAATTTTTTAGCACTGTCATTTATTTATCTCCAAAAATGTTTTATTTACAAAAAAACTTCCTACGACAGGGAGACATCTTTTTGAGTCATTCCTTTACAGAAAAGGGATAGCGTAAAAATATAATAGATGATCATGACAAACTTTTCTCGGAGATTGAAATCAGTAAACTTCTTTCAAACAACAAAATTTTCCAACATAGACATCAGTTTCAAAGATATACCATTGATGTTTGCACAAATTTTCAGAAGTTATTTCAGCGAAGAAATTTTTCTATCGTCTTTGTTTGAATGGCTCAGTGTACAGGTATGTGTATGTCGAAAAACACAAACTGATCAATCAAATAAAAATAAATAAAAAAATAAAATAAAAAAACAGAAAGAAAACGAAAACGCGAACAAAAGAAAAAATATATACATAATATACAAGGGTAGTTATCAAGCAAAGTATCTTTTCAGGGCTTGGCCATTCACCGGATAGGTGTCAAACTGTCCTTCAAGATTCTGCAATCAAAAGGAACTAGGTCCCAACTTTTCAGCAATTAAAAATGGCCCAAGCCATAAGTTTTGAAATTTGGTGTGCTCACCCTTTCCTTCGTGTGGTTTGTCCCACTTCAAAACAAGTTAGCCTACTTCAAAATTCCTATCAAAAGAAGAATTAGAATCGAACCATCTTTTAATTAATTGTTGGTGTTGATCTAACTTACGTTTAGCTTGGGCTCTTACTTCTTCCAACTTCATCAAAGCGTTAATTCGGTTTTCTAAAGGGGGACAATCTTCTTCTTGGATCTTTTGTGACAACTGAAGCGAAGGAAGAAGAATGTGAGGTGGTAGAATTTCTTCTCTTCCATAAACGAGGAAAAAGAGGGAGTTACCTATAGCGGCTTTAGGTGTTACCCTATGAGCCCACAGTGCGTTCAGCAGTGCATTATGCCAGTTCTTGTGATTTTCAGCCACAGTTCTTTTGATTATTTTGATCAAGTTATTGTTTGTTGATTATTCTAAGTCGTTGCCCTGGGGGTAGTAACTAGCAGAATACTTTAGCTTTATTCCTTTCTCCAAAGAAAACTCGCTCATCTCAAGAGAAGAGAAGTACGAAGCGTTATCAAAGACTAGACAATCAGGGATACCGAAACGAGTGATAATATTCAAGTTTAGAAAAGCGATTACCTGACTTGTGTTAACAGTTCTTAGCGCAGCAGCTTCAGACCATCGTGTAAAGTAATCTGTGGCTATCACAATATACTTGTGTTGTTGCGAGGACGGAGGGTTAACAGGACCTATGATATCAAGGCCCCATTGTTGGAAGGGAAAATCTACTGAAACGGGTTGCAAGGGAAAGGCTGGTTTTTGCAATCGCCCTGATGCTTTCTGACATATGATACATTTACGACACAAGGCGTGGGCATCCCTAAAAAGCGTGGGCCGGTAGTAACCATATCTTAAAACCTTATGAGCAGTGGTGTCACCACCGAAGTGACCACCAGCTTCTCCTGCATGCAACTCAAGCAAGACTTTTTCTGCTTCGTCTTTTTCGAGACAACGCATCAGTACGCCGTCAAAATTCTGATGAAAAAGTATATCGTTAATTAGATGAAAGGAGGCGGACTTTAGTCTCAACGCTCTTCTCTTGGCAGGGTCAAGGTGACAGGGTGCTGATCCGTGTTCAAGACAGAATCTAATATCGCCCTACCAAGGACTTACGAGGTTTTGTGCGCAACAAATCAAACTTTGATCGTGTTGTTCTAGGTTTGACGTATCACTATCTTCTTGTTGTCCTGTTTCTGAATCAACAACCAATTTACACAACCCTTGGCCTCTCACGATATGAGTTGGGGTGATCTCTAAGTCATACTCCTACAAGGAGGTGACCCAGTTAGCTCTCTTCTCTCCAAACTCCTTCTGCACTAACAAGTTCCTTACGGCAGGGTAGGGGACAATGACTTTCGTCCTTGACTTCAAAAGATAGGACCGAAAATGCTTAACTGCTTTGAAAACAGCGTAGGCTTGCCGATCAACCGTTGGGTAGTTAAGTTCAGCACCTTTGAAAGCAGAGCTCATAAAGGTGATGGGTACTTCGTTGTTCTCGGAATTCCTTTGAGTTAGGACTACGGCATAGGAACGGTCAGAGGCAAAAGTATAGAGTGTAAAATCTTGAGAGAAGTCAGGGCTCATGAGAGACGGAGCGTCTATTATGGCCTTCTTTATGGCATTGAAAGCTTGATTTTTTGTGGGTCCCCAGTGATATTGGGTGTCTTTCTTAATCAGGTTGTGTAGAGGCCTAACCATTTCGAAGAAACTGGGGACGAATCTTCTCACGAAATTAATCTGGCCTAGGAAAGACTGCATGGATTTCTTGGATGTAGGAGGGGGAATTTTAGCGATGACTTGAGTCCTCTCGGGGTAAATAATCATCCCATCACTAGACACAATGAATCCTAGTAATTTACCCTGTTCTACTGCAAAGATGGACTTTTTGGGGTTCAAGGAGATGTCGTATTTACGACATCGTAGTAGAACGGCTCGTAAGTGAGCTAGATGATCGTCTTTATTTTTAGAATAAATGGTCACATCATCTAAGTAAAATACGATGGAGTGATTGATTAAGCCTCGGAAAGCAATGTCCATTTCTCTCTGAAAGGTAGCACCAGCATTAATCAATCCAAAGGGAATTTTGCGATAAGCATAAGTGCCCCACGGGGTACGGAAGGTAGTTTTGAGTTGGTCTGGTGGAGACATCAGGACTTGGTTGTATCCAGAAAAACCATCCAATAAATATAGCCTCTCGGAACCATATACATGTTGCAGGATCTATTCCATGGGTGGGACAGGATAATTGTCTTTGTCAAATGCTCTATTGAGGTTTCGGAACTCGACGCAAAGTCGAATTTCCCCGTTTTTATTCCGAACTGGGACAAGGTTGGACACCCATTGTGTGTCTAACAGGAAATATTATTTTATCACTTATGAGTTTATTCAATTCTTTTTGAATGGTCGGTTCAAGTTTAGGGTGCATTTTCCTCAGTTTCTGTTGGAAGGGCAAGGTTTGGGGCTTCATCGGGATGACATGCTATATGATATTAGGATTAAACATTTTAAGATCATCGTATGTCCATGCAAAGACATCATTAAATTATTTAAACAATTTAACAAAAGCAACTTTTTCTTGTCTAGAACATCCCAAGCCTAGATTGATGCACTGAGGATTTTCACTAGTTCCTAAATTGACTTTTTCATAAGACAACGAAGAACTATTGGTTTTACAATTGAC
>ML783584.1:725821-757940 GCA_009831015.1 Picea engelmannii
TATGCACATTTCTGTTGAAAATTTCGAAAGTTAAAAGAAAAGGAGGTACATTCTTGCGAGTACTAAGAGTAGTAGCTTGTGGTTTTTTACTCGCAATTTCTAATGCTACTTTATCTACATTATTTACATTATTTACATTATTTGCAGGAACTACAGGAAGGCTTCCTTTATCTTGAGGATCAGGATTATTTTTAGTGGAAGTCTTTTGTGGAACTTTGCTTTGCACAACCTTGTTACCAATTGAATTACCATTCTTGTCGTTCTCTGAAATATTTTGCAACATTTTTTGTAACAAAAATGGAAACTTCAACAACTCATAAATAGAAATGTTAGCCCTTAATTTTTTAAGATCTTCAACAACATCATAATCTAAGTTGGGGTTCACATTACTTTGTTTAGTTTATGCTGATTTAGATGGCTTTGGAGGTGAAGTTGTAGTGTTCTCGGTTGAAGGCTTGTTTGTTGTCTTACTCCTAGTGTTATAAGGGTGAACAGTCTCGAAGTTGGCTTGGAAGATGTTATCCGAGAAGTGTCCAAAGATGTTTGGAGAAGACTCTTCTTCTTGAACTGTTTCCTGTTCGACTTCCTCCTGAGGGATCTCAGGAGGCATCAAGTTATCTTGGGATTCTAGAATTGTTTGAAGGGCACATTGCAAACTTTCTAGGTTAAGGCCTTCAGGGTTTGGATTAGGTCGGTTAGTAGGAACAGGCTTTCGGAAAGGAGGTTTGTAGGGTCCTTTACTCGAGGAAGCTTCTTCAGTTGACCTTTTTAAGTCTATAACTTGATTCAACAGTTTTGAACAACTTTAGTTAAATTTTCCAAATCAGAGTTTTCAGGTTGTGTTTTGCTTTGAGTAGGTCTGGGGAGAATTTCAATCTTCTTTTTGGAGGAAGAACTAGTTTCAGTTTCGTTGCTAGAAGAGTCCTTAAGACTAAGTATGTCTTTTTCAATCTAACTAGCCTCCTCAAAGGCTTCTAACAACGTGGCCTTTTTATATTGTTAAACCCAAATAGCTATACTTTGATGTAAAGCTTTAGTGTAGTAAGCTATTATAAGACTCTCAGCAGGCATAGAATCTGCAGGGATTCGATTTTTAAGTGTTAAGAATCTTTGATTAAAATCTTTAAATTTTTCTTTTGGGTTCATTTTTAAGCTTGAAAGATCCATGACTAAGACTTCTGGAGGTTTACCATCTCTGAATTTTTCCAAAAAGCATGACTCAAACTTTTCCCAAGATACGATGGTATGGGGTTGTTGGGAAAAGTACCAAGTGGATGCATTACCCTCAAAAGTATAAGGGAACAACCTACAGACAACGTCTTCATGTTCAACATTGCGGAGTCTAATGGCTAACATAAATTTTTTGATATGATCTTTAGCTATCTGTTTTGAATCAGGATCAAACTTGGGAAGCCATTTCTTCGGGTGCTTAGGTAAAGGGTGTTGGGCTCCAGGTACAGCTACAACATCCTGGTCCAGCCAGGGTCTAGCAGGGTTGTTCTGATTTTCCATTGGGGTAGTGGGTGTGGAAGGCTGAGAAGGTGAATCTCCTTCTTCAGAAGAGGAATCTCCTCCATAAGAGGAAGGAGATGAGGGAGGTGGTGAAGGAGGCATCCCAGATCCTCCTGCAGCAGGATTTGTTATTGGATCTGTAGGATTCACAGTGAGGTTAATGTCGCCTAATTGTTCTCTGATATTAGAGAAGTCTAAAGGTTGACCCCACGGACGGTTTGGTTGCCTGAGACGAGCTAAGGCACTATGTGTTTTAATAAGAGATTGACGGATAATCTCTTGTGTGTCACCACCTGTAGGATTAGGGGTTGTTGGCTCAACTGTGATCTGCAGATCTTCGGTTGAAGTAGTTGTTGTTTGAAGGGGAATATTATCTTGTGAATGGATTCTGGTCACTATAGGTGAGCGATTAGGGGGGGGAGGAGTTTTGCGACTGCCTCATGCCATTAATTAAGTTCAGGCCCTCCTTCTAGCGCCATTTGTTGACGGGCGAAATTGACCATCCGTCAACTGAGAGAGTGGAACCGATCCGGGGTTGTCTAATAACCCAAGCCGTTTGGAATGAACCACCCTGACAGGTTTAGCGGCTCCGTTAGTCGTTCTAAGGTTCTAAGAAAACCAAAGAGAAAACTAATCTAAACTAACTAAACTAATTAGAACAAATAAAACAAACTAATCTAACTATTAAAAAAACTAACTAATCTACTATCTATGTATACAAACTTCTAACTAATACTATACTAACTACTATCAGAAATATAACTTATCTACAAAATATACAATATTTACAAAATACAGATTTAAATAAAACCTGGAAAACTCATTTGCAATCTGCCCTAAGACAGAGAAAGGTATTTCTTTTTTTATTTTGTAATTTTATAAACAAGAAATAAAACTTACTGAAATTAAACAATCTAATATACTAATTCTACATATATATCTAACTATATTTATATCTAAACTAAACTACTAATAAACAAAAAAAATGACAAACTGACCTAGAAATGCTCCAAATTTGTCTTGTGTAAGATGACTTCGAAGCTGGTCGGAGGAAGGAAACTCGCACCGGATAATCCAGAAGCTTCTCGTAAATGATAGGCTGCACTGCTCTTTGAGTTGTTTACAGGACAAACAAGACATAAAAAATCATAACAATTATATGATTTATAAATCTCTGCAATAAGGGAAACCTGTTATGCAAAAACTTATACTTAATAATTCAACTTATGAAGGAGAGAAATCTGCCATTCACAAACTGAATCAAGCAATTTCTATGTTTTTTAAACACTTGGAAGAAATCAAATATGGATTGTATTGATTAAATTATATCATTTGCAAAAGACTAAGATAGCTAAAGTAGTCATTAACCAAATGCAAATAGATACACATAAACATAAAACAAAATATTGATATTATGAAAAGCTAAAGCTATAGCAGAATATCAAATTTTGTCTCAGTCTGTATTAAAATTCCATATCCATGTTCTCCCACAAATCAGGATGATATTATTACCAAAATAATGAGTATTTATAAGTTTTTCCACAGGGTAAAACCTCTCTGTGGAAGTTATCAAACTGTTTACAAAATCTGGGAAGATATTCCCAAGATCAACTAAACTAAGAAACTAAAATGAAATCAAAATATCCAAATATCCTCTAAATTGTCCATCAAATCCCATGCAATTTTGGATTCACCTGAAACAGGTCAGAAATAGACAAGTTAGAGAGTCTTTTATTAATAAAACAATAAAAATTTAATTCTACAGACTTAGCTACAGAATCATCTGATTCTGTAGCTAGTCTAAAATAATATACAAAATCGGAATTGAAATCGAACGAATCTTTGAATGAGATTTAATTCAATTATCATTTAACAGCCATTTGAAAATGATTTATTCCATTGGAGCATTCGAAATCAAAACAGAATCATAAAATCATTCAACTCTGTTCATTTAATTACCAGTGCAACCGATAAAAACAAATCTAATGCATTTGTTATGCCGTTATACCAACAGGAGATATAATCAAATTGAACCGAATCGTTTGCAATTCGTTGTAACGACATAGAAAACAAGGTGTATCATAGTGTGTAAGAGATACCCAATCACGTTTTTGCAAACTGAGATAAGCAAGATTGATTACATTCAATGAATCGTAACCGAATTTGATAACAAAATAACACAGTCAATCAAATCGTTTCATAACCACCCAAATCTAACATTTTTTGTAATCTTTTGATATCAATTTGAAACGATCATAATTCGACAGGATCATTCCAATCATTATGATTGGGTTGACACAGAAAACGGTCTATGCCAGGAATAGATTAATTAAAATTCGGTGCGCAAATCAATTTAATACAAAATCATAACAGGCTTGGTAGAATTCTTAATTCGTTGTGGCCAATTTGGGCAAACAGGGTTGATCAACTTTGATCAAAACGAAATCGTTCTCATTAACAAATCAATTGGCAAAGGTTTATCATAGTTGTCACGAATCGAATCAATTCCATGATTCGGGCACAACTGTACATATTGTTTTCTAAAAACAGAGTAGTTCATTTCCCACATTAGAGTCGAACAGAGCAATATCTCAGTTTTGAACATCGTAAGAAAGAACATATCGTAACAATCAGTTCAATCAAATTGTTTGCCAATCGTAGCATATAGATCATAACAAAATCAAATTCGAATACGATTGTGTTCTAAACTGAGTATGAAAAATGCTTTTTGAAATCGGATACACACCAATCCATTCGAAAACACACTATTAATTTTGTCGACTAAATAAGGCAAACCAGTCAATCAAATCAAAACACATACCACTCAAATCCAATCAGAATCTATCGATCTCTATACTGGGAATGATCGGATTGTATATCGGATCGACATTTCAAAACAAAACTATATATAGAATGTACATGGTTATAACAGAGTGATTCAAGACATAACCATTTAAAAACTGAATTCGAATCATTATAGCAAACTAGATTGTTTACAAAACAAAATGATGTGAAAACCATACCTGTGTAGCGACGAGACCACTTGATTATGCCATCTTGGAATTCACAACAGCTGTGGCTGATTCCACATTCTTAAACAAGATAGAGCCAGTCATCTTTTGTTTTTTATCCACTGCTTGAAGCTTGGCCTTTTGTCTAGTTAGCATGGCAATCTGGTCTTCCAAAGATTGAATCTTTGACTGGAGTATAGGAACATCAACATAATACCGCTCTAACCACGAATTGCACTGATCACAGGGTGACTGTGTAGGTTTAGATAGAGCAGGAGAGGGTTTGGGCAAATGACCGAGTGTTTCACAAGGCAACTTAATGCTTGGGTAATTAGGGTCGTCTTTTAGGCAGGGGGTAGGTTGGATACAAAGTCATACGAGGGTTCGGCACACAAACCTTGCGAATAGGGGTATTCACTGGCCAGAAAACGCTCGACTTCCGAATCAAATTCCTCACTCAAGACGATAGGGTTAGGCTCGACAGGGGGTTTTGGCTTATTCCTTGCCATCCGTGAAATCAAACGTGCATTCTTTTTACCCTTATCGTTAGTCGTAGGTTTTACCTTAGGTTTCTTGCTCACGGGATTTTTTATGGCCTCTGCACTCCTAGTTACAGTGTCGGGTAGGTCAATAGGAGGGTCGGTCGAAGGTTTAGGCAGTAGAAGGTGCAAGGGTACCGGGGTTACAGCCTTTGTTTCAGTTACCACAGGTTTATCAACCTATATAGGATCGATGTCTTCAAAGCCATTATGGGTGATGAAGGCCTTCCAACTATCACCAAGCAAACTCGAATGATAAACAACAATGAGCTTGATAAGCCCATGATGAAATAAGTTGTTGTCAGCCATGTGTCTCTTAAACTTTTTAGACATCTTATACAAGCTCCGATGAAAATAGAATGGCATGTTTAGGGGATAACCTATGAAAATCATCAATAGACGCAGGTGATAAAGGAATACAAGCCCGTATCTGCCTTCGCAGGTGACGAACTGCTTGATTATCATTAAAAAATCATGCCATCGTTGTTTAAGCATAGTCACGGGCATACCTCTATCACAGGAGGTGATTTTGCGCGATTGAAACAACAATGTCCACGGAACTTCTTCGACCTTGTAATTCTTAAACCACCGTTGTCCAAAAGTAGATAACCCCGTAGCCGAGCTGATGAATTGTTCATCAATCTCCAACTGTACATCGCCTACTTTGGCTCGACAACCATCGAAGGTTGTAGCAAACTGTCGGGCTACACACAGGTTAAAACCCTCAAAACATTTCATGAAGGTAAGTCATCCACTCTCTGCCAAATCTTGGCGGGCATTGTCAAACATCAATAGGGCCTGGTTGCCATTGGGTTCAACTCTCACAACTGGGGCCATGGTTTCGAATGCATGGTAATGGTTTGGTTCGAATTCATCAACACATATAGGAGCAGAGCTATTCGGTCTAATAGCAATGAACGAGCAAAAGGGGGTAAGCATTAATGCGCGCATGCAAGGGTGGTGGAGTCATTCCTTGCCATGCACGATAGTTATGGTAAGGTACAACCGCCGATTTACACATATGTTCAAACAATCATATCTCAAAAACCATATCGTTTGGCCAACCAAAGAATCAAATGGTGAGTGCTATGCCAACGCGCCAAATCAACTTTAGAGTATAGTTTTTAAACCATCGACATTCAACGTAAAACCAACACCAAATGTTAGCCATGCGCCATTGTATAAATGTTTAACCAATGTGTCGAATGAATTCATAATAGTTGACAAGCCAAAATCTATAAAAGATTAACATAAGGATTATATCATATATATAAAAACTTAATCTAACCCCTATGCATTTTCATAGAATCAATGATAAGGCATGTCATAAAAGTGTAAATCCAAATGCTCAATGCCTTACAAACTCAACAACATCAAGTTATGCAATCAATATAAGAATGTCCAATGAGAATAGTTTGAAAGTCCTTCCAACCATATAACGATAAACAAACAATAAGCGCAGTAGAAATTTCAATAAAAAGATCATGAAAGTTCAGATAGTGATCAAAATGTGACTTCAAAAGGGGAATTTTTCACGCTTACAGTCGTGAAAACTTTATGAAGACAAATGTGCAAATGTTGCAAGAAAGAAAACGTCGTCTATTCAAAAATTGCGACGAAAAAATCTATGTTTGCAAGACATAGGTGTAGGCAGCTTATAGACGATAGGAAAAAGTGAGTTGGCTGCCAACAGTTAGTTAGTTTGTTTTATTTGTTTTTAGTTAGATTAGTTAGTTTAGATTTGTTTTCTTTTGTTTTCTTAGGACCTTAGATCGGCTAATGGAGCCGCTAAACCCGTCAGGGTGGTTCATCCCAAATGGCTTGGGTTATTAGACAACCCCGGACCGGTTCCACTCTCTCAGTTGACAGACAAATGATTTCTCCCGTCAACAAATGGCGCTAGAAGGAGGCCCTGAACTTACTTAATGGAATGAGGCGGTCGCAAGACTCCTCCACCCCCTAATCGCTCACCTATAGTGACTAGAAGCCATTCAAACGATAATATTCCCCCTCAAACAGCTACTACTTCAACCGACGATCCACAGATCACAGTTGAGCCAGCAACCCCTAATCCTACAGGTGGTGACATACAAGAGATTGTCCGTCAATCTCTTATAAAAAAACATAGTGCCCTAGCTCGTCTGAGGCAAACAAACCATCTGTGGGGTCAACCTTTGGACTTCTCTGATATCAGAGAACAATTAGGAGGCACTGATACTATTGTGAATCCTTCAGATCCAATCTTAAATCCTGCTGCAGGAGGATCTGGGATACCTCCTTCACCACCTCCATCATCTCCTTCCTCTACCGAAGGAGATTCCTCTAACGAAGGAAATTCCTCTTCTTAGCCTTCCACACCCACTACCCCAATGGAAAATCAGAACAACCCTTCTAGACCCTGGCTTGATCAGGATGTCGTAGCCGTACCTGGAGCTCAGCACCCTCTCCCTAAGCACCCGGAGAAATGGCTTCCCATGTTTGATCCCGACTCAAAATAGATAGCTGAGGATCACATTAAAAAGTTCATGTTAGCCATAAGACTCCGTAATGTCGAACATGAAGACGTTGTCTGTAGGTTGTTCCCTTATACTTTTGAGGGTAATGCATCCACATGGTACTTTTCCCAGCAACCCCATACCATCGTGTCTTGGGTAAAGTTTGAGTGTGCTTTTTGGAAAAGTTCGGAGACGGTAAGCCTCCAGAAGTCCTAGTCATGGATCTTTCTAGCTTAAAAATGAACCCAAAAGAAAAAGTTAAAGACTTTAATCAAAGATTCTTAACACTCAAAAACCGAATCCCTACAGATTCCATGCCTGCTGAGAGTCTTATAATAGCATACTACACTAAAGCTTTGCATCAAAGTATAGCTATTTGGGTTAAACGATCTAAGAAAGCAACGTTGTTATAAGCCTTCGAGGAGGCTAGCCAGATTGAAAAAGACATACTTAGTCTTAAGGAATCTTCTAGCAACGAAAGTGAGACTAGTTCTTCTTCCAAAAAGAAGATCGAAATCCTTCCCAGACCTACTCAAAATAAAACACAACCAGAAAACTCTGATTTGGAAAACCTTACTAAAGTTGTTCAAAAGCTGTCAAATCAAGTTATAGACTTGAAAAGGTCGACCGAAGAAGCTTCCTCAAGAAAAGGACCCTACAAAACTCCTTTCCGAAATCCTTTTCCTACCAACCGACCTAATCCAACCACCAAAGGCCTAAATCTAGAAAGTTTGCAATGCGCACTTCAAACAATTCTAGA
This sequence comes from Picea engelmannii, assembly GCA_009831015.1. Taxonomy (NCBI): domain Eukaryota; kingdom Viridiplantae; phylum Streptophyta; class Pinopsida; order Pinales; family Pinaceae; genus Picea; species Picea engelmannii. Next base: position 734,139 of record ML783584.1, read on the forward strand.
AGCCCAAGATAACTTTACACCTCCTGAGATTCCTGAGGAAGTAGTTGAATAAGAGACAGTTCAATAAGAAGAGTCTTCCCCGACATTTTTGGACACTTCTCGGATAGCATATTCCAAGCTAACTTCAAGACAGTTCATCCTTACAATACCAGGAGTAAAGCAAACAAACCTTCTTCTGAAAACACTACAACTTCACCTCCTAAGCAATCTAAATCAGCCGAGACTAAACAGAGTAATGTGAACCCCAACTTAGATTATGATGTTGTTGAAGATCTTAAAAATTTAAGGGCTAACATTTCTATTTATGAGTTATTGAAGTTTTCGTTTTTGTTACAAAAAATGTTGCAAAATATTTCAGAGAATGGAAAAAATGGTAATTCTAATGGCAACAAGGTTGTGCAAAACAAAGTTCCCCAGAATACTCCCACTAAAAATAATCTTGATCCTCAAGATAAAGGAAGACTTCCTGTAAGTAATATAAATAATGTAAATAATGTAGATAAAGTAGTCGTAGAGACCGCGAGTAAAAAGCCACAAGCTACCACTCTTAGTACTCACAAAGATGTACCTCCTTTCCTTTTAACTTTCAAAATTTTCAATAGAAACGTGCATAATTGTATGGTGGACTCAGGGGCATCATCCAATGTGATGCCTTGGTCTGTCTGCCAGAATATTAACGCTGAAGTGGAGCCATCGACTTTAAAAATCATACAACTTGATCGAACCAATGTTAAAGTTATAGGCGAACTAAAGAATGTGTTTATTAGAGTATCGTCTAACCCCAAGGTTCATCAAGTTATTGATATAATCGTTGTGGATATTCCAGAAGTGTATGGTTTGTTTTTAAGCAGGGACTGGTCGAAGCAGCTACATGGTTACTTCGTGATAGACTGGTCTCGCCTATGGCTTCCAGAGAATGGCAAGTCTAACAAGATCAGGGTGAATCGTGAACACTACCTTAAGTTCATGGTCACATATTTGAACGATCCCAACGAACCATATACACCTTTTGCTGATTCACCTGAAGTACAAGGGATGGACACCTTCTTCGGCAATTTCATGGCCGAGGTTTCACCCATCACGGATCCAGAACGGCAGTCTGAGATTGTAGCATATATGCAACCAACAGCTTCCACGCAATGATCCTATGTACCCGATGCGAATCAAATTTGGTCTCTTTATTTTGATGGGTCAAAGTCCAAAGAAGGAGCTGGAGCAGGCTGCATCATTATCGATCCGGCAGGTAATAAGACAATGATTGCATGTAGACTAGAATTTGAATGTACTAATAATACTGCAGAATATGAGGCTTTATTGCAAGGTCTCAGAAAAGATCTGGATATGAACATTCAAAACCTGGTTGTATTTGGCAACTCTGAAATAGTGGTTAGACAGGTAAGAAATTCTATCCATTGTCTTTCTCCGCATCTCAAGAGCTACCAGTCTGAGGTATGGAATTTAATGAATAAATTTTCTTCTTTCAATATAAATTCCATTCCTAGATTAAATAATGTTGAAGTAGATCTATTAGCTAATGTAGCCTCTAAACTTCTTCCTGCAGAAGGCTTGTCCCCAAACGCATTCTCCATTGAGCTATTGTTTCGACCATATGTTCCTGACAACATCACGAACTGGAGAGTCTTTGACGACGATCAGCAGATCATCAACTTTCTGCACATGGAAGAAACCTTTCAAGGCGCGGTGATAGATGAACACACGCATGACGACAATTTGCATGATTTTACGGTAATACCTGATCCGAAAACTCCTGAAGCTCTGTTGAACATGGTAAATTCCATACCCAAATCTATAGTTAGATTAGAGAAGTTTTATGATTTTGAAGATAAATTTAAAAAGACGGTCAACTGTAAAACCAATAGTTCCTCGTTATCTTATGAAAAAGTAAACATAGGAACTAATGAAAATCCCCAGTATATTAATCTAGGGTTGGGATGTTCTCAACAAGAAAAAGTTGCATTCATTAAATTATTCAAAGAATTTAAATATGTCTTTGCATGGACGTATGATGACCTCAAAACTTTTGAGCCTAATATCATACAGCATGTCATCCCGATGAAGCCCCAAACCTTACCCTTTCAACAAAAACTGAGGAAAATGCACCCCAAGCTCGAACCGACCATTCAAAAAGAATTGAATAAGCTCCTTAATGCTAAAATATTTTTTCCCGTTAGACACACTCAATGGGTTTCTAACATTGTCCCAGTTCGTAAGAAAAATGGGGAAATCCGACTCTGCGTAGATTTCTGAAACCTCAATAGAGCGTCTGATAAAGACAACTATCCTATCCCACCTATGGAACAGATCATTCAATAGGTATCTGGTTGTGAGAGGCTATCCCTGTTAGATGGTTTCTCTGGATACAACCAAGTCCTGATGTCTCCACCAGACCAACTCAAAACTACCTTCCGTACCCTGTGGGGCACTTATGCTTATCGTAAAATGCCCTTTGGATTGATTAATGTCGGTGCCACCTTTCATAGAGAGATGGACATCACTTTCCGAGGCTTAATCAATCAGTCCATTGTAGTTTACTTGGATGATGTGACTGTATACTCTAAAAACAAAAACGATCATCTAGCTCACTTACGAGATGTCCTACTGTGATGTCGTAAATACGGCATCTCCTTGAACCCCAAAAAGTCCATCTTTGCAGTAGAATAGGGTAAACTCCTAGGATTCATTGTGTCTAGTGAAGGAATGATTATTGACCCCAAGAGGACTCAAGTCATCACAAAACTTCCCCCTCCTACATCCAAAAAATCTATGCAGTCTTTCTTAGGCCAGATCAATTTCGTGAGGAGATTCGTCCCCAGTTTCTCTAAAATGGTCAGGCCTTTACAGAACTTGATTAAGAAAGACACCCAATATCACTGGGGACCCCTAGAAAATAAAGCTTTTAATGCAATAAAGAAGGCCATAATAGACGCTCCGTCTCTCATGAGCCCAGATTTTTCTCAAGACTTTACACTCTATACTTTTTCTTCCGACCATTCCTATGCCACCGTCCTAACTCAGAAGAATGTCGAGAACCACGAAGTACCCATTTCCTTTATGAGATCTGCTTTCAAAGGCACTGAAATTAACTATCAAGTGGTTTATTGGCAAGCATACATTGTTTTCAAAGCAGTTAAGCACTTTCGGTCATATCTTTTAAAGTCAAGGACGAAAGTCATTGTCCCCTACCCAGTCGTGAGGAACTTGTTAGTGCAGAAGGAACTAGGAGAAAAGAGAGCCAACTGGGTCACCTCCTTGTAGGAGTATGACTTAGAAATCACCCCAGCTCAGATTGTGAGAGTTCAAGGGTTATGCAATTTAGTTGTTGATTCAGCAGCAGGACAGCAAGAAGAAAGTGATACGTCAAACCTAGGTCAAAGCGATCAAAGTCTAATCTGTTGCGCACAAAACCTTGTTAGTCCTTGGTACGATGATATTAGATTATGTCTTGAACATGGGTCAGCACCTCGTCACTTAGATCCCCCTAAGAGAAGAGAGTTGAGGCTAAAGTCTACCTCCTTTCATTTGATTAATGGTATCATGTTTCGTCAAAGTTTTGATGGCGTACTAATGCGTTGTCTTGAAAAAGACGAAGCAGAAAAAGTCTTGCTAGAATTGCATGCAGGAGAAGTTGGTGGTCATTTTGGTGGTGACACCACTGCTCATAAAGTTCTAAGGGTCGTTTATTACTGGCCTACTCTTTTTAGAGACGCCCATGCCTTGTTTCATAAATGTATCATCTGTCAGAAATCATCAGGGCGGTTAAAAAAAACCAGCCTTTCCTTTGCAACCCGTTTCAGTGGATTCTCCTTTTCAACAGTGGGGCCTTGATATCATAGGTCCAATCAACCCTCCATCCTCACAACAGCACAAGTTTATTGTGACAGCCATGGATTACTTTACACGATGGTCTGAAGCTACTGCGTTAAGAACTGTCAACACCAGTCAGGTAATTGCCTTTCTAAATTCGAATATTATCACTTGTTTCGGTATCCCTAACTATTTAGTTTTTGACAACGCTTCTTACTTTTCTTCTCTTGAGATGAGCGATTTCGCTTTGGAAAAATGAATTAAGTTGAAGTATTCTGCTAGTTATTACCCCCAGGGCAACAGATTGGCTGAATCAACAAACAAAAACTTGATTAAAATTATCAAGAGAACCGTGGTTGAAAATCACAAAAATTGGCACAATGCGCTACTGAACGTGTTGTGGGTTGATAGAGTAATGCCAAAATCTGTTGTAGGTAACTCCCCCTTTTTTCTCATTTATGGCAGAGAAGCAATTCTGCCACCTCACATTCTTCTTCCTTCGCTTCAGTTGTCACAGAAAGTTCAAGAAGAAGATTGTCCCCCTCTAGAAAACTGAATTAACGCTTTGATGAAGCTAGAAGAGGTAAGAGCCCAAGCTAAACGTAAGTTAGATCAACATCAACAATTGGTTAAAATATGGTTCGATTCTAATTCTGCTTCTGATAGGAATTTTGAAGTAGGTGATCTCGTCTTGAAGTGGGACAAACCACAAGAGGGAAAGGGAGAGCACACGAATTTTCAAACTTATGGCTTGGACCATTTTTAATTGCTGAAAAGTTGGGTCCCAGTTCTTTTCGATTGCAGAATCTTGAAGGGTGGCTTGACACCTACCCGGTGAATGGCCAAGCCTTGAAGATATACTTTGCTTGATAACTACCCTTGTATATTATGTAAATATTTTGCTTTTTCTTTTTCGTTTGCTTTCTGTTTTTTATTTTGATTTCAATTTATCAGTTTGTGTCTTTGGAAATACACATACCTGTACACTGAACTATTCAGACAAAGACAATAGAAATTTTCTTCGTTGAAATAACTTCTGAGAAATTTGTACAAACATCAATGGCATATTTCTAAAATTTATATCTGTGTTGGAAAAGTTTGTTGTTTGAAAGAAGTTGACTGATTTCGATCTCTGAGCTAAGCTTGTCATGATCATCTATTATCTTTTTACGATGTCCCTTTTCCGTAAAGGAATGACTCAAAGGATGTCTCCCTATCTTAGGAAGTTGTTTTTGTAAATAAAACATCTCTGGATCTAAATAGAGGACAGTCCTAAAAAATTCTGATGAGGTCTAAAAAAAATATGAAGAATCATGATTTTCAGCATCACCCCGCTCAAATATATATCTATGAAAAAACAAAACAAAAATAAATTATGAATAAGAGCTGTGGGAAGTGCTTGTAAACCCGTCGGGATACTGAACAGGTCTATTGGCAGCGGGTAAATGCATGCATGGTGCCAAGACAACTTCATCGGGGTACTGAACAGGCCCGCTGGCAGCGAAGCAATGTCGGGTACATGAAAATTTGCAAAAAAGAAACCTCTTTAATGTCCTTTATTCTGATCCAGAACTTCTTGGCAGGATACAGATGTCAGAGTGGGTTAAATGGAAACCATGTCGAGGCTATGGATGTCTGCTGGCAGCAGTGGCTATGCCAACAGTATTGAAGATTTTATCTTTAATATCGTGACTTGTTGATCTTAAGATTGTTATCAGTTTTCATCTTTTAAAACACTGCTGGAATAGTTGGTTAATGATGATGTTTATACGATTTTCTGGTTGTTATTTTTGAGTTGGAATTATATTTTGTTGTCCTAATCTGAATTTGTTTCTTTTGACAGAGATAACTTCTTCTACCAGTGTGTCGCCATTGTTGGCAGCCAATTCACATTTTTTCCATCATCTTATAAGCTTCCTACACCAATGTTTTGCAAACATCGATTTTTCGTGGCAATTTTCAAAATAAACGACACTTTTATTCTTTGTGCCTTTTTACACACTTATTTTTCGTTTTGTTTTCACGACTGTAAGCATGAAAACATTGGTCTTTCGAAGCCGCATTGAAATCATTATTTGAACTGTCATGATCTTTCTTGTCAATATGCCTATTGCGCTTACATTTCACCTATCGTTATGTAGCTGGCAGCCCTTTCGAACTATACTCATTAGACATTCTTAGATTGATTGTGTAACTTGGTTTCATTGAGTTTGTAATACATTGGCATTTGGATTTATATGACCTTTGGTTTCATGAAAATACATAGGGATTATGATTAAATTCTTCATATATATCTTTTAATATGATACCTATGTTCGTGTTTTCATAACTATTGGTATGTTGATTATACAAAAACCCATCGGCACATTGGTTAAACTATTGATACGAGTTGATACATTGGCACATTGTTAAAACATTTGGTTTTGGGTTTCAAATTATTTATGGTTCAAAACTTTGGCACAACGTTGATAGCGTGTTGGTTTACACACTTACCATTTGATTCATTGGTCGGCTAATTCACATAATTGTTGAGCTATGTTATAATGGGTAGAACAGCTATGTAAACTGGCGGTTGTACTTTCGTAATAACTCTTATACATGGCAGAGATAAACTCCACCACCTTTGCACGATGGCATTTATGCCTATCCCTTATTCATCATTTACCTCTATTAGCTCGCCTCGCCCTGCATGCATTTTACTCCTCTGTGTGCTATGACCCAAACCCTGTACTTACCGTGTACTCGGCTCCATGGCACCAGTCGTGCGAATTGAGCCAAATGGCAACCAAGCCTTGTTAATGTTTGACAATGCCCGGAAAGACTTGGAAGCTAACGGTTGGCTAACTTTTGTGCAGAGATTTGAGGGTTTTAACCTATTCGTGGCACAGTAGTTCACTTTAATTTTCGAGGGTTGTAGAGCCAAGGTGGGTGATATCCAGTTGGAAATCGATGAGGGATTTATCAGTTCTGCTACAGGGTTACCTGCCACAGGCCAGCGTTGGTTCAAAAGATCGAAAGTAGAAGAGGTTCCATGGCCGTTGTTGTTTCTCTCGTGCAAAGTCACCTCTTGTGACAGAGGTATGCCCATATCTATGCTAAAACCTCAATGGCATGACTTATTGATGCTAGTCAAGCAGTTCGTGACCTGTGAAGGTCGATACGGACTCGTTTTTCTCTACCACCTGCGGTTGCTAATGAATTTTATAGGGTATCCTTTAAACATGCCTTTCTACTTTCAGAATAGCTTATATAAGATGTCGAAAAGGTTTAAAAGGGAGAAGGCTGACAGTAGCCTATTCCATCATGGGCTTATTAAACTTATCGTTTTTTATCACTTGAATTTACATGGTGATGGCTGGAGAGATTTTGTCGCTCGAAATGGTTTCGATGACACAAACCCTATACAGGTTGACAAGCCTATGGTGAGTGAAGTCAAGGTTGGACCCCTGGTGCCCTTCCATATCCTATTTCCCACTCCTAAGCCTTCGATCGATCTTTCTATTGACTTACCAGACATTGGAACTGAGAAAGACGGGACGATTGAAAAGCCTGTAAGGAAAAAGCCGAAGGAAAACCCTACAGCTTATGCCAAGGGTAAAAAGAACGCTCGGATGATTTCAAGAATGGCTAGGAACAAACCTAAACCCTCTGCTGAGTCAAAGCCTATCGTCCTAAGTGAGGATTCGGACTCTGACATAGAACATTTTTTAGCCGATGAGTATCCTTACTCACAGGGTTTATGCCCCGAGCCACCTCATGATTTCATGACGAATCTTCCTCCCTACCTAAGGAATAACCCTAGTTACCCTGGTATCAAATTGCCTAGTGAAACCCTCAGTGATGTGTCCAAACCCTCGCCTGCTCTTTCAAAACCCACACAGCCGTCATGTGACCAATGTGAGTTATGGTTGGAACGATACTACATTGACATTCCTCTACTTCAATCAAAAAATTCAGTCGCTGAAAAGTCAAATTGCAGCATTGTCCAGCCAAAGAGACCAACTCCAAGCAGCGGATAAGAAGCAAAAGACAACCGGCTCCATCCTTTTCAAGAATGTTGAATCGGCCATAGTCGTTATCAACTCCAAATTGTTGTGATCCAGCCATACAGGTATGAATTTTGGTATCATTTTAGTTTTGTGAATGATCAAGGTTAATATAATGATTTGAATTCTATGTTCAAATAGCTTTGTTTCTCATTCAAATGCCTCTGTCATTCGGTGTTCATTCTGTACATTGTTTCGCTTTGCTAAAAATAAGTGGAGTTTCGTTTTGATACATGATTTGATCATTCCTAGTTTAGTCACTGGTAGATTTGTATCATATTTGATTGGTTTTCGATTGGATTTGAGTTGATTAAGTTGGTGAAATTCGTGGTTTTCTTTTAATTGGATTTGTTTCGTATCTACTCAGGGCAAGAAATTTTCATGCTAGATTTGGAATACAATCACGTTTTGATTTGATTTGTATGTATTGATCGTTGAACGATTTTATGAGTTTGGTTGTTACATTGGCTGTCATATGATTTTCAACGCTGGAATACAATTCTGACCGTTTCCAATTTGAGAAGAACGACTATGTTTTTACGCAAACAGTGCTCTCACTTTAGCCTGTGCAAATAATATTCATACCCGAATCATGGGATAGTTTTGATTCACGATGATTATGTTAAAGTCCTCGATGTTTGATTCGCTTAAATGGATTGTTGTCTATTTTCAGTTGGTTCGATCACTTTCATGAGTTAGATTCACATCGTGAAAGTTGCTCTGTTTGATTTAGTTTGCAAACGAATTGATCAATAATTGTTATTTTTATCAAATCCGATTATAATGCGTTTGAAACAAATAATTTTAATCAAAGCGAATCTATCTTGTCTGCCCAGTTTGCTAAACAAAACAAACGATCAGATAATTCTTATGAACCCTGCTACCAGCTGAGTGATTTCATTACGATTTCGTTTATAGACAGTTACACGCCAGTGTTGGTTTAGTTCGCTCATGGCATGAAAGGTCTGTTATATCAATACAGTTATAACAATTTGAAAATGATTATGTTTAGATTCGATTGTGTTACCTTTTGATGAGACGACATAACAATTGCATAAAACTTGTTTTAATTGTATTGATTGCATTGGATATGAAACGATTGCCGTGTTGTTTGATCATGATTCTGTTAACCCGACTTTGTGGTAACAAAAGAAACAGAGCACGCGTATCTCTAAGATCAGTTGATGGATTTTGATCCTGTTTGATTTCAAATTGTATAACCATTTCAATTTCAATGATTCGTTTTCAAATAACTATTGGATGTCAATTAAATTGAATTCTTTAAAAGATTTTCAATCGATTTTAATGTTGATTATGTGTCTTATTTAGACCAGCTATAGAATCGCAAGATTCTGTAGCTAGTCTATAGAATTAGATTTTTATCATTTATTAATAAAAGATCCTTCTAACTTGTCCAGTTTTGACCTGTTTCAGGTAAATTCGAATTGCAAGGGACATGATGGACAGTCTAGGGGAATATTTGTGTGTTTTAGTTTTATTGTAGTTTCTTAGTTTAGTTAAACTTGGGATATTTTCCCAGATTTATGTAAACAGTTTTGATAACTTCCACAGGGAGGTTTTACCCTTTGGAAAAACTTATAAATACTTATTATTTTTTGTAATAAGGATCATCCTCACTTGTGGGAGAACCAGGCTATGGATTTCTAATACAAACTGAGACAGAAGTTAATGTTCTGCTACAACTTTCGCTTTTCATAATATCAATCTTTTGTTTCATGTTTATGTTTATCAATTTGTATTTGATTAGTGACTACTTTAGTTATCACAATCTTTTTCAAAATGATATGATTTAATTAATATGACTCATGTCTGATTTCTTTCACTAATTTAAATAATACAACAATTACTTAGTTTAGCTCATGAATGACAGATTTCTCTCTTCATCAATTGAACTATCACGTATAAGTCTTTACATACAGGTTTATCTAATGGTAGAGATTTATAAATTATAAGATTGTTGTTATTTTTATGTCTTGTTTGTCCTGTAATCAAACTTGAAGAAGTACTGCATCTATCGTTTACGAGAAGCTACTGGATAATTCGGTGCGGGTTTCCTCCCTCCGATCAGCTTAGAAGATCATCATACACAGGATAGATCTGGGGCGTTTCTCCAGGTTAGTTTGTTACTTATTTGTTTGATTGGTTTGTTAGTATAACATTAGTAGTTTAGTTAGATATATGTGTAGTTAGAATTAGTTTGTTAGTTGCTTAGTTTTTGTTAGTTTTTGTTTTATTTCTTGTTCATAAAATTATAAAATCAAAAAATATATATCTCTCTGCCTTAGGACAGAATGCAAACGAGTTTTTCAGGTTTTATTTAAATATGTAAATTGTAGATATTGTATATTTTGTGAATAAGTTATATTTATGTTAGTAGTTAGATAGTTAATTAGTTAGAGTTAGTATAGTAGTAATTAGTAGATTGTATATATAGAATAGGTAGATTAGTTTAGTTTGTTTTAATAATTAGTTTTAGTTTAGTTTGTTTAATAGTTAGTTTAGTTAGATTAGTTAGTTAGTTTGTTTTATTTGTTTTTAGTTAGATTAGTTAGTTTAGATTAGTTTTCTTTTGTTTTCTTAGGACCTTATATCGTCTAACGGAGCCGCTAAACCCGTCAGGGTGGTTCATCCCAAACGGCTTGGGTTATTAGACAACACCGGACCGGTTCCACTCTCTCAGTTGACGGATGGATGATTTCGCCCGCCAACAAACCCTCAGCAGTGCGAAGTTACTACGCTAAGGGAAGAAAAGAATAAGAACGGAAAGAAGAATCCGGAGACTCAAATCACAAGAAAGAAGACCAGAATCCTCAATAAGAAGAAAGAAAAACTAGAAAAAATACAAGAAATTCCAGAGAAGACTTCGCAGAAGGAAGGCTTGCAGAACTTGAACCTTGTCGGAATAGCAGAATCGTGTAGAATAGGACTTTGCCATGACGAAGCTATATGACCATTGGAGGCATCTTGATTGTTTGAACAATTCTCCGGAACAACTAGAAACGCAGTTATTAATGGAAAGATCTACATTGGCCCATTGAGACCGCACCATAACTGATGGATTCATATTGATTGAGGCATCCCTTCCCATTGGAGGAATTCGTTACGACGTTGCTTATTTAATCCGTCGGATGTTGCGTTGGGACCACTTTTTTCAAACTGAGATATCTGAGCTAACAGAGAATTTATTACATACCACATTGTGTTGTCTAGACCTCACCATCCATTTGATTACCTTGTCTGTCTGGTCACCTACCCGATCTTTATGATTACAAGTGTGAATGTCGGGCAAGCATAGCGCACTAGAGTAGTTTGTAGATGAGATTTGTATCGACCTCATGGTTGCGAAAGTCATATCTTTAGAAATACAGGCATCATCGATGGGTGGATTGCAGGCATCCTCCTCAATTGGACGTTGATCTAGCCGAACCGCAACTGAGAAAAGAAGAAAACACCATGATGATATAGCTAACGTGAAGCAGATCCTGTCGATCTTGTCTGACTACATACCATCATTGGTCGGTGCATATAGATGTGACAATGTCCTGCATGACTTTGAGTACATGCTCATCACTGCGTACCTCCTAAAGGGGATACGCGTAGTTGGACCCCAGTTGGGACTGATCCCATCTATCAAGATCAGCGACTTCAACCTCGGAGACCGAAAGAACTATGTGATGCTCACATCGCACAAGTACCTGATGAAGATGGCTGGGAAGAATCCCAAGATAGTTCCCCAGTTGTGTATTAAGGATCTTGTGCACTCCACGATCTTGAACGTGATGAATATCCCCCACTTCGGTTGACATCAGGAGGTTAACTCTTGCATTAAACTCTTGTTGTCATGCTATCATGGAGGTTGTTTTTGGTTAGATAGGCACATCACTATGGATTCGGCATTGATCCACCTGATCACTGGACTAAGCATACAGGGACTGGACCCTCACTAGTTCTACCCAGGGAAGATGTCAGATCGCTCCCTGGAACAGTGTATAAAGGAATCCTATGGTGATGTAGAGAAGGGAAATCGAGGCTACAAGGTATCCTCCATCTAGGATGGTGTAGTGTGCCTTGCTTTCCAACTAATTGTTGGAAAGATCATCCGAAAGAACCGTCCGACACAAGCCACAGGGTTCATAGTCGACCTTACAGAGAAGTGTGTCGAAGAAATGTAGATGAACTAGGCAAGTTACCTCATCAACGAGTTGGAGAAGGACTGTCGCGAAGTGTAGGACCAAGGATATGAGCTTCACTTTAGTTGGATATTGATCTTGATTGCATTTGTTGCTTGGAAAATGTCGAAATGAGCCGCCTTCTCAGAAGTTGAGCCATCAGAACCATTGGCCATGAGGTTCTCTACCTTGTGGTATACAAACAATATGGCAAAGTAGTGACATTCGAATGTTGTCTTCCATAATTAATACTTACAGCTGAAGCGTGCCATTGAATTTGTCCCCCGAATGACACCGAATATAATCCATTAGTACAGGCCGCTAGCAAAGTTCTGCACAAACCGACACTTCATCTACATCATCGTTCATAGGGATGAAAGTAAGGAGGAGTTGTAGTCTTACTATAATTTGACCGAGGAAGACATGGAGGAGATCAATAAGGAATGGCTAGCAAAATTATTTGTACTAGTGGAGGATGAAGAACTTTATGGCCCTGACATCATTGGAAGTCCATTGGTCACCCAGGTCAAACATGATGGATAGAGAAGCGCAAAGAAAAAGAAGAAAAAGGAAGAATTCCAAGACATAGAAAGCGATGAGAAGGACAGTGCATCGATGGAAACTATGCCTAAATCACCTGCAAGAGGAGGAGGAGGAGACAAAGTGAACCAAGAGGAAGGAGGAGAAGAAGGAGAAAAGCAAGACAAAGGAAAAGACACACCGCCCAGGGATCCCCTCACCACAGTAGAAGCATCGTAGAAGAGGAAGGTTTCGACGGAGAAAACTTCAGCAAGAAAGAAGGCTCACACCAACAAGCCTCAGTCGAAGAATGTGCTCACAATGGATGATATTCATCTCATCATCGCAACCATAGAATATGCTTCATAAGAAATATTGCAGAAACAGGGAGAAAAGCAGGAGTCGATGTACAAAGGAATAGAGAAAGAGTTCAAAGACATCCAACAAGCTATCCATTTGAGCCACACAGTGCCGATTGTGCCATCTTTAGTAGAAAATGTAGAATTGGGGGATGATCCCACCCAATTGCAAAGGTTAGCAGATGTGATAGAGGCTCAACTTCGTCAAGTCCAAGAAGAAAAGGATCAGGCCACAAAGGCCTTAAAGAAAGAAAAGGAAGAGGTCCTAGAGAAACTTCGAGTTCCACAAAAGGAGAAAATTGAAATTTAGGTGAAGTTCGAGCAGAACAATGCGAAGATACAGGAAGAAAAAGACCAACTACTCACATAAAATATTGCAGTCAAAGAGGTAGTAACTAGAGAACTTTTCTTTGTGTTGGTCTTGGCACAGGAGGAACTAGAGTCAACCAAGATGCAAGTGGGGAAGCTCGTCGAATCCATTCAGCAGCATCAAGCGTGGATAATGGATTTAGAACTCCAAGAAGTACCTAGAACTCCACAAGAAGTGTGTGATCAGAGGGAAGAAGATTCCAGGAACATAGTAGAAAGAATCAAGGCATTGGCCTCATAATGTAAACAATTAAGTGATCGAAGTGTGCAAACCTATGAGCACCTTGCAGAAGATATGGAGTTGAGGAGATTAGAATCATAGCTCGAGGAGGCGAAGCAGAAGTCCTCCACTATGCAAGCACATATGAATTTGCTTATTGTAGTTGAGAAGATGAAGAGGTCACAGGAGCAGCATGCAGTCCAGCAGTAGGTTACATCCATCCAGAGCAAGGTTATAGAATTGACACAGAGACTCCAACCTGTGTAGGACGAAGCCTGCACGCTTTTTGAAGATATTGAGGGACAAGGCTCATAGCTGGAACAGATGGTCGTGACAGTGGAACAGTGCCTGGAAGGGCCTGTCACTGAGTAAGTAATTCAGGAGTTTGTCGAGCAGGAGGTTCTAACGAAGAAGTAAGTCGAGGTAGATCGAGGCCTTCGAAGCAGTGTTGCCCAGATCTGAGTGACTCGGGATGAGTCACAGGTGAGTGTTGGGGACCTGTTGACCCTTGACCAATTTTTGAGAGAACATTGGTCTTGTTTGACCATTTTTGGGACTTCGATAGGTTGGTCGAAGACAGAGCACCCGGGCAAAGCAGATATCGCAGGATCTCGCTTGTTTTGTGGACTTTTTGGGATTTTAGGGTTTATGTAATAGGTATGGGATATCATCCAATGGGTTTACCCATGTTTAGCCCTTTTTTTAATGTATAAATAAGTAGCTAAGTGATGTAAGAAGTCGATGTTGGCTATGTGCACAATATGTTGTAAGAAGTAGATCTGGATGGTTTCGTGCAAGTATATGTAAATTTATAGCTAAGTGCAAGTGATTTTAAGAGGCTTTGTGCACAGACTGTGTAATGATTTTTGATAATAAGGAGTTGGCTATGTTCCTTGACCTAATCCTAGGAAGGAGGATCTGGTGGGCTGCACGCAGATCTCCTGTCCTCCACGGAGTTGGGCTCTGTGGCTCTGTGCATGGTACTAGATGATTGTAACCGATTGAAGAAGAAGAATTTGGTGGACATATCCCCACACTGGGGTAAACCACGTATATCCTGTGTTGATGTGCTTTGTGCAATGTTTTTCATGTTGTTTATGTGTTTATCTGCTTAGTGGACTGATCTTTATATATGTTAGCTAGATGTATGGATGCTTAGTGCTCTATTGATGGTAAATGAATGTTAGATATGATTCAATACTATGTGCTAAATGATGAAAAGTACTTGATCTTGGTTTTTACTGTGATATTCTATACTTAGGGTTTAATCTGCAATGTGAATAGATGTATGAACTAATGCATATTGATTATCTAAGTTCTCTATTAAGTGTTGTAATTACATATCTATGTTCCAGCTATGTTGTAGACACTTGAGTCCTACAACCCTCCCTGCCTCTACCTCGGGTGAGACTTCACCTGCTTCACAAGTGTTGTCGAAAGGGATAGTAGTTAGGGTTTTATTGGTGCGTTGTTGAAGCATTGAACCTTAGGTATACCCCTGTGCCAACAAGTTGGTTCAACTCTTGAGGATAAGCATCAAAGTGAATACAAAATCGAGGCCTCCTATGGCCTCGATGCAAGCTACCTCTGCCTCTATTATTGTTTCCATTACTGCCCCTGCTGAAAAAACTCATCTTGTAGCAATATTTAATCAATCATGAAAATTTCATAATAACCCATACATGAAACCCCACTTAAATAAATCAAGAGTTGGATCTATTATTTACCACAAAACCCATGCAATTCATCCATAAAACTTTCATTAATTTATTTTTGTATGAACAAGAGATTTATAGGGTCAATGGGAGTATGGGGGGTTTGTATTGTGCGTAAAATGATATCATGGAGGGGGGAAGATTCAAGAATTTTTTTCAAACAATCAATAAAACAATCAAACTATGTATACAACCAACTCCCATAATACCAATCATCAATTAACTTCCACCTCGCTTCTTTTATTTCCATATAGACATTTCCTTAAAAATGAGTAACAACAAAGCATGGAGTAAAAAAAATGTAATTGGGATAATGGGGGGAGTGTGTTTTTCATAAAATGATATAATGGAAGGGATTCTCATGGATATTGTTATGTCATATATCAAACAATACCATTCTCAACATTAAAATTTAAACCTCTTTACTGTTTCAAAACTGAAATTCAATATTTTGTTTCCAAAAATCTAGAATTGGTGTTTCACTTCAAGGCCGTTCATTTGCATTTAGAGATTGCAATGCACGGGGATCATTTTATAAAAAAATTCCCAAGAAAAATTCAATATTAATAACACAGCTTGCGCACAACAAAGTCGAGGAGACACAACATCACAATAAGCACACTAATCACAACCAACAGTCAAGGAAAGGATAGATTGGTCCACAATATTAACACCAGTACATTTTAAATCACTACAGGGTTCCATGAAGTGGCCAGTAAAGGGATCCATGTTTATAACACTATTTCAACTGAAACTTCAAATAACCATGCTTCCAAATTTCCCTTTCATTATAGTTTGTAAGACTCATCCAATGCGTATATAATTCATCCACAGAGGTATTTTTTTGCATATGGAAACAACACACAGCAAGTCGTATCCTTCAAACAATGGCTTTGCAATGATGGCATCACCCAAATATTTCCATAGGAAAGACCCTATCTCCTTTTAACATTTTTTTTTTAAATAAGCTTGCCATTATTTCTATCATTACACAGTAACAAATGGACATAACCCATGAATAAAACGAGCACGACAATGTCTCTATTAAATTTTGTGTTTGCCACCTTCACAAAAATTTTCAAATACAAGGTTCGATATAAAATCATCAATGGGGACGTGGTATAAGAGGATGATCTAACCAATGGTTTGAGGGTTTGGAAAAAGGGGTACCTTTAACAATCTAGCACCACCATGAAATCCCACAGTCACATTTATAGAGCTTATACAAGGGCGGGAGCATGATAGCCATGAAATCCACATAATTAAATGATAGGCAGAGTCTTCAAAAAGAACCCACATGTCGCGAGTAGTGATAACATTTTTAATCAGAGAGAGAGAAATCACTAAAATAAAACAGAGGCAAGGCAGTCCTGAGAGCTTCCCAAACAATATCCCATTTTTTATATGTAAATCACGAAGCAACTACAGACAGTAAGATACACCCACACACCATTTTAACTTCAAGTGATTCACACACAAATCCCACAAAGGCCAATTTTCAACAACCATCCAAATATAGTCAGAAATACATAAATTGTAAACTTAGAAATGCATAGACGGTGAGAAAACTCAAGAGCCAACTTTTGACTTAATTAAAGAGCAGGGAGAAAAATTCATGGATGGAGCAGCAAGAAACCTCATACCTGTGTGTAAAATTTTCCAAGGAAAATCGACCAAGTCTGTATACCTCTTCCACAGTCGAACAAAGAGGAGTAACAACAACCAACAAAACACCAAATACGAAATGGCTAGGGTGGCGATATTGAAGTAGGTTAGAGCGACGTGCATTTACTGCACATCATATCTACACTTACGCATTCATCCATAGCCAGTACGAGCAAGCTAACCATTTACTCCAAGTGCACAACCCACTAACAATTTACTCCAAGCATGATATACCACCATATCCCAAGTCTCAAACTTTAACAAATGCGCCAACCTTTGTTTAAAACTCCAATGTGACATATATCAAAAACTTTCTAGGGATACCATGTCTCAACCCTTAGACTTCCAATTCAAACAATGTGCGCAATCCTTGTAGCATGAAATCACCATATCACACATATAACTTGAACATGGAGTTTAGATCCTTCATCAAACTAAATGCAACATAATAATACTTGTGAGAGATATATAAAGACAATAACATTCCCCTTTTAATCATATCGCACATAGCATCATTTGGTCACTTATTTCGACAACAACTTAAAATAAAATATTGTAGAGCTCATATCACAACCAATTCATAAGCACATAAAACATAAGTGTCACTTCATCAGTATAGTCACACAAAGTTACACAAGAGGTCCCACCTATTAGTATATTATTAAATACAATTTAAATAATAAGGTGTTGCAACCATTTGCAAGAAGGTACCCTATGTTGCGCTTTTGGGCGTAAACAAACAGGATACTCCACAAGGAAATGTGTTTCCAACAGATTAAGAAATCAGAATGTACGGTTTTGTAGATCGGTGAACATTGATCAAATAATTATTGACCAAAATGATTATGCAATAGGGGGAAAAGGATGGTTTAAGGGAAATATTAAGACGGTATTTTGGGAATAACTCATGAAAAGTGGTACGTATGAGGGGGTCGTTGCACAAAATTGCAAGTATTCATCACTCCTCGATGTATCGTGACAAGGGAATAATTTCCTCTCATGGATCCTTGAAATCTGGTGGTGGTGAGTTTACCAATCACCTATGGGTTTTGGTCTAATGGCAGTCGTACTACCAAAAAATGGTATCAGAGCTAGAGGTCATGTTGGCACAGGGGCAGACCCAGGGTGCAATGCTACAACAGTGCACCAACAAAACCCTAACTACCGACCCTTTTGGAAACACCTCTGAAGCAGATGAAGTCTCACCCGAGGTAGAGGTAGGGGTGGTTGTAGGACTCAGGTGTCTGCAACCTTAGCTGGGACACAGATCTATGATTATAAACTTAATAGAGCACTTAGCACCATTATTTCATCATTATTTACCCAATATCTACTTCGCAGATAAAACAGAGCATCCCAGCATTCACCCCAATCTAATGTATTTAAGCACAAAGCATAGATAGATCTATCTATCTATCTATATCAAGCACTTAGAAAATAACACATAAATGCACCAGAACAACGCAGAGAGGAGAATAACACAGTATTTACATGGTTCACCCCCACCCTAGGGATACATCCACCAACTCTTCTTCTTTACTAGTTTTAATTAGTCATATACATGCACATAGCCACAAAGACCTTACTTTTCATAGGACAGGAGATCTTCGCAGCTCGCTAGATCCTCCTTCCTTGCATTACAGCACAAATCCTTTCACAGTCTCTTACAATGACTTACACTTATCTCTGCAAGTCTCACACAATATGCATGAAGCCTTACAATTCTTGATCACACAAATCCAACTCTTATCACTTATCCAACTTGCACAACTCTACTTCTTACGTTTCCTAGCCTTCTATTTATACATACCAAATAGGCCTAAACATGGGTAAACCCATGGGCCGACATCCCATACCCATTACATATTCCCAAATCAAAAAAAGGACCCAAAAAGGAGCCGAGATCCTACGATATCTTCTTCGTCTTGTGCTCCATCTTTGACAGGCTGTTGACGTCCCAAAATAGGTCAAACTTGACCAAGGATCTCCCAAAAATTATTCAAGGGCCAACAGGCCCCCAACACTCACCTGTGACTCATCCCGAGTCACTCTAGTTTGACTAGTTCTGCTTCGAATGCCTTACGCTGCTTCGAATTAATGTTGTGCTACGGCCTCCTGTTCAGCGAACTCTTGGATGATTGCATCGTTGATAGGTCCCTCCAGACATTTTGCAGCTATAGTGACAACCTACTCTAGCTCTTATCCATGGCCTTCTACTTATGTAAACAATTGATAGGCCTTGTCTTGTACAAGTTGGAGCCTCTGAGTTTCTTCCATAACTCTTCTCTAGATAGTATGGATCTACTTCTATGCAGTGTGTTGCTCTTGGGAGAGCTTCATTCTTTCCACAACTGACAGGGACTTCAGTTGTGCCTGTATATTTTCGGCTTGATACTTCACCTCTTGGAGTTGTGACTCTAGTGCCTTCAGTTCCGGGTTCTCCATGAGTTTTTCATAGGTCTGGTCACTACAATCAGTGAGTTTCTTACATTCCAAGGTAAGAGCCTTTAGCCTTTCAACTGTGCTCCTGGTGATTGCTTCTCTTTGGTCTCTTACATCTTGTGGGGTCTCAAGTATAGTGCGTAGCTCTAGATATTCTATGCACTATTGTATTTGTTGGATGGCTTCCGCGAGTAGGTTCACCTATTGTGTAACTTGGTTTTCTACCTTGATTTCTAAGACTATCACAGAGCGAAGTGCTTTGTTGATCTCTTCTTTTACTTTGAGTTTCTCTACAAGAAAATGTTCCTTTTCTTGTTGTAGTTGCGTTTTTTATTCATCAAATTTTTCTTGGAGAGCAAGATTTTCCTATTCTGTAGCACTCTGTTGCTCTATGATTACTCCTTGTACTTGTGTCAAATCCTGGGTAGATTTCTCTATTTCTTCCTGTGCTCATCGAAGGCGAGCTTCGACTGTATCAACTATGAGGTGGAGTTTGAGCTGGCTCATCTCCCAATTATGGTTCTCCCAATGCAGTGGAGACTGTGTGACTGGACTGTAGGTTTTGTTGTACCTCTCAGAGTTCAATCTCAATTCGGTCATACATCTCCTCTTTCTTTGCATATTTTTTCTCTGTTATTTCCAGTGAAGCATCTTGCAGGGCTGCCATGAGGAAGTCAAAGTCATCGGAGGTGAGGATGGTATGCGTCTTGGTCATGGTGGCCTTCGATTTCTTCTGGGAGGAAGGTTTCAAAGGCAAACCTTTCCTCTTCTTCATGGGATCAACCTCGTCTCCTTGCTTTTGTTTGACTTCTTTGTCATATAACTCTTCGCCATCACCTCCTTGCTCTGGTGATATGGAAGTAGTCTTCACGGATGCACTGTCTAATTCTTGGACCTCTTTAGTCTTCTTTTTTTTGCTTGGTCTGGGTGTATCATGCACTGTTTTTGGGCTATCGATGGAAACGGAACCATTTGTTGACATAGGGGAAGACCCAGGGTTCAATTCTACAACAACGCACCAACAAAACCCTAACTACCGGCCCTTTCGAAAACACCTGCGAAGTAGATGAAGTCTCACCTGAGGTAGAGGTAGGGGTGGTTGTAGGACTCAGGTGTCTGCAACCTTAGCTGGGACACAGATCTATGATTATAATACTTGATAGAGAACTTAGCATTGTTAGTTCATCATTATTTACCCAATATCTACTTCACAGATAAAACAGATCATCGCAGCATTCACCCTGATCTAATGTATTTAAGCACAAAGCATAAACGGATCTATCTATCTATCTATATCAAGCACTTAGCAAATAACACATAAATGCACCAGAACATCGCACAGAGTAGAATAACACAGTACTTACATGGTTCACCCCCAACCTTGGGCTATGTCCACCAACTCTTCTTCTTTATTAGCTTCAATTAGTCATCTACATTCACAGAGCCACAAAGACCTTACTCCACATAGGATAGGATATCTGCACAGCTCGCTAGATCCTCCTTCCTTGCGTTACAACACGAAGCCCTTCACAGTCTCTTACAATAACTTACACTTAACTCTACAAGTCTCACACAGTATGCATGAAGCCTTACAATTCTTGATCACATAGATCCAACTCTTAGCACTTAGCCAACTTGCACAACTCTACTTCTTATGTTTCCTAGCCTTCTATTTATACATACAAAATCGGCCTAAACATGGGTAAACCCATGGGCCAACATCCCATACCCATTACATATTCCCAAATCCAAAAAAGGGGCAGAGATCTCGTGATCTCTGCTTCGTCTTGCGCTCTATCTTCGACAGGTTGTCGAAGTCCCAAAATAGGTCAAACTTGACCAAGGATCTCCCAAAACTTGGTCAAGGGCCAATAGGTCACGAGTTCAATACACACTCTGCTCACGCTGAGGGGGAGATTGTTGCAAAAAATTGCAAGTAGTCAGCGCTCCTCGGTGTATCATGACAAGGGACTAATCACCTCGTGTGGATCCTTGAAATATGGTGGTGATGAGTTTACCAATCACCCGCAGGTTTTTGTCTAACAGCAGTCATACTACCAAAAATGTTGGCATGTTTACAGGAAGAATGTTCTTGTCATTAATGGAAAGAACAACAGTGAACCAAACCTCGAAGAGTGTAGAAGACGAGAAAGCTCAGAAGAGATAGTGGTTTCCAGAAGTGAAGACGAGGTCCAAGAGACGGACTCGCAGGAGGAGCAACTTATAAAACCTTCTAAGTCGGAGAGATCATAACCTCAGGGGGAAGAGCAGCATTGGCCATTGGATCACCAATCCAGAGGAGCAACAACCATCAGATTGATTTAAGTGGAAGGACATGATAAGCAAGGGATGATATCTGAGATCTCGATCACCCAAATTTTCGTCAGTCGTCGGATCGAGATAAATGGAAGGATAGGATAAGAAAAGATGGAGAGTCGTTGGATTCAATCCAAAGAAAAGTTGCATCACAGACAAAAGGAGTCGTTGATATAATATCTTGATCAATGAACAACATTTGTTTTAAGTCTAAATATGTGAGGAGGTTACGCTCCAAAGAAATCACTTCAAGAGTTTCAATTTGAGATCTAAAATTCCCGAAGTTCGGAGAGCCAGAGATCTGGAGTAAACGTCAGTCGTCGGATCATTTTAAATTGGAAGGACAAGATAAGCTAGAAAAGCATCATCGCAGACATCAATCTAAGAACATGATCAACGAACAACATTTAGTTCCGATCTAAACATTGCGAGGAGGTTATTGTTTAGGGATTCTCACTTCGGAAGAATTGGCGACTTGAAAAGTTGAAATACCCAAAGAACTGAAGGTCGAAGTCCTGAAGTGAATGAGGATCCACGTCAGTAAGGACAAGTGGTGCAATTAGACAATGACAAGTGTCAAGTTGATTCGGCCTTTCAGGTACGTGCAAATCACAAATTCGAGTGACATGTGGTAGCTACTAAGATCATGACACATCATCAAGTGATGTAAGTAAGTGATGTTACTCCAGGAATTTTACTTCGAGAGATTTACTACCAACACTTGCCCAAATTTTCTAAGTCCCGAAGTGGTTTGGGGTCATCCATCATCGAGGAGGACAGGTGGCACAAGATCCACAACTTCGTAAGTTTGTGGATGGGGACAATGTGAAAATAGTCGAAGACAAATCTCGATCGTTGATCGTCAAGGGGGTTACATGTCAGTTGATCTGACATTTCAAAGAAATCTCACTTCAAGGATTTCCAGTTGAGACTTGAAAATTCTGAAGTTCGAAGACACAAAAGGATCATGACCGTTGATTTGAAAGGGACACACATCAGTGGATTGTCAGCTCCAGGAAAAAGCAAAGGAAGGTTGAAAGGTTGGAAAGTTGAGATTTCCAAACCCTGAATACTCAGCGTGAGTTTGATAATAAAGACTCTCGAAGCCCAAAAGGTGAAATCGATCTCGTCCGTTGGTTTGGAGGGACACATGTCACTTGGTCGTTGAGACTAAGGATCGCATGTGGATGGAGGAAAGAAGGGAGGAAAAGACAATATATCGGATCCATTGATCGAGGTCTCTCAGAGACCATGAGATCGAAAATCACGCCTGATCGCGGCATCAGAAGTTTCTTGGAAGTTAATTTTCTAAGGGCAGGCCGCAATTGAAACCACTGTATCGAAGAAAGGGTACAAGGAGTTGGAGGTAGATTGCGAGGAGAAAAATGGTTAATCCCAAACCAATGTTGGATGTTCCCACAATTTTTTTCTTATGCAAGAATGTAGCCCGAGGTCACATGCAACAGAGGGCTAACGAGAAGAGAGCTCGACCCCGCAATCATGTGGTCATGTGAAGTTAAATCTCCCAAGGTCATATCAGAAAATAGGGAGCTATTTCTCACTAGACCAAGAACGCGAAGTGCCTTTTGAATAGGCATATGGTCACCGGAAGAGGTCACATGAAGGAAGGGACTTAGAATCCAAAGAAGCCAAAAAAAATGACTGGTTGTAACTGTTAGAGAAGACAAAGAATTTTGACTGACAGAGAAGCAAAACATTCTCAGAATAACTGCTAGAGAATCCAAAGAACCTTGAATAATGGCCAGATAAGATGAAGAGTTTTTGTTAGTATCCTGATACTAATTTTTCAATTTTTCTCCTTGTTGCAGGAATGGGGTTATTCCTGTAGCGCCGAAAAGTGTCTTTTGGTCAGTGTCATACGTCTAGTTTTTTTTTTCATCAAATCTCTTATCAATCGCTTTACCTTCATTCCAAAAAATTGTGCCCGATATTTCCAGAGGGTTGAGCATGGTCATAACTAGTATCGAGTTATGTTGATATATAGTTTTCTCATGAGGAGGGTACACCATCAAGTGAAAAAATTTCATTATAACTCATTGAAACAAGCACATCTCATGTGGGGTTCTTGGTGATGGTTGTAGCCTTACGAGCAGAGGTATGTTGATAGCCTCTACA
>ML783584.1:784144-809731 GCA_009831015.1 Picea engelmannii
CCTTTGACAGATCCTTTCAGATTTTGTATTCGAGCAGCATCATTTGACCAGCCTATGGTGCGACAATCAAAGTGCCATCAAGCTCGCCAAAGACCCATTTCAACATCAGCGCAGCAAGCACATCGAGCTACACATACACTTCATCAAAAAGCTCATTCATGATCAAGTTATTGAAGTGCTCTTTTTCCCTACAGAAGATTAAGTTGCAGACATTTTCACAAAGTCTCTTACAGAAGTGAAGTTTTCCAACCTTTGCTCTATGTTAGGAGTTCAAGAAGCTGTCATTAAGGGGGGATAGGCTCTAATGCCTCCTTCCTTCTCCTATTGTGTCAACATTATAAATCCTTCAATCCTCTCCCAAGTTGTTATTAAGGGGGGATGTTAGGATATTTAGACACTTAGGAGTTAGTTAAGATCTACTTGGTCTAATATGTCATTAGGTAAAAATGTGTTTCTTAGTGTGTTTCTTTAGTATGCATTTGTAGTTAGGAAATCCAACGGTCACGATATGTTCCCCACATAGAGTGATCTAACGATTCATACTCTCCTTGATATTAACGGCCATTGATCTGTGGCTTAACACCCGATTGGTCTATGACCTCTATTTAAAGAGCATGGAGGGTCATTTCCGATGATCGATTGTGAGAAACTCTATTGTAAAATCTCTCTGTAATATTTTTCTTTTGCATTAATAAACTTCTTCAAGTGGCCACATTGGTTGGGGCCGTGGATGTTTCCCCATAGGGGTTTTACCACATGAAAACATCGATGTTATTGTCTTTGATATGTTTATGTGAGTGGTTTTTGAAGGTGTTTGTCCTCTTTTGGAATACATGTGTTGTCGAACACCTTAAAATCATCCATGTGAGTCAATATAAGAGTACTTTAATTCATCGTCTGATAAAATTTGGCTCATGTAATCTACAGTTTTTCATTGTTTTGGTCATCACCTTGTATGAGAATAGCATAAATTGCTTCCTCAGTGGCATCAGTGTATATGATAAAATATTTCTCAAAATATGTTTCACCAGAACCGATGTTGAGTTGATTGCTTTCTTAATCCTAGCAAAGGAAATTTCAGCGTCATTTGTCCAAGAAAAAGAGTGATCTTGCTTTAGTAGATTATGAATTGGTTTAACCATTAAGGAAAAATCAGGAACAAACCTACGAATGAAGTTGATAATTCCCATAAAGGCTTGAACCTCCCTTTTGGAAGTGGGGGAAGAAAGGTTTCGAATAGCAGCAATCCTTTCGGGATCTACGCTTATTCCTTAATCAGAAACGATATGTCCAAGGAGATTGCCCTTGGTGATGCCAAAAATATATTTAGAAGGATTTAAATAAATGTTGAATTTTATGTATCACACGAGAACTTTTCTGAGATGACCAAAGTGATCCAATCGATTCTTTGAATAGACAGTCAAATCATCAAGATAAACTTGGATAATCTTACTGATCATATCGTCAAAATCTATTTGCATAGCTCTCTGGAAAGTGTCACCTACATTAGACAAGCCAAAAGGCATGTGTTCATAATAAAATGTGCCCCAGCATGTAGTAAATGTGGTTTTGTATCTATCAATCGTTTTTACCTTGATTTGATTATATCCAGAAAAACCATCAAGTAAGGACATCATTTGTGACCTTGCAACCTGTTGAAAAATAATTTACATGTTAGGGAGAGTAAAATGATCTTTAACACTTTCTCTATTCAATGGGAGAAAATCAATGCATAATCGAATCTGGCCAGTTGTCTTCCTAACAGGAACTAAATTTGAAACCCACTCGGAATATTTAACTGGGAAGATTATACGAGCCTTCAAAACTTTTTCCATCTCTTTTCTAATAGTAGCTTCTAGCGCAGGGTTAATGGGTCTTTGTTATTTACTAACTGGTTGTACCACTTCTTTTATAGGAATGGCATGATGTATGAGAGCAAGATCAAAACCACGAAGATCCATGTATGACCATGCAAAAACATCTTGAAATTCACGTAGTAGTTCTACGAATTTTGCCTTTTTTTCGTCAGAACATTGGGCACCTAGTTTAACCATCTTTGGAGATTCAGATGTCCCGAGGTTCAAGGAAATGGTATCACCCACTTTCCTTTTTTACTCATATTCCTTTTGTATCTCTTTGTTGCCTACATCACTCGATGAAAATGAACTCTCAAGAGGAGTCAATCCTTTTGGAAATTTGTTGTCTTCCATAGATATAATTTCCTTGGGCTTAAATGGTTTGTTTTGTATGAAAGCACATACGTCTTCATCATTAGGGAAAACCTGCCATGATTATCCATTATCGGGAATGTGAGGATGATATAAAGATTGAAATTTACAATCAAGCCTTTGAGGTAGAATTTTTTGAGTAGAAGATGCCACAAATGCAGCTAACCTATAAACCATTGAATTAAGTTCCCTATTAACATGAGTGATGTTAAAAGATAACATGTTCGAGATAAGAATCCAAATAGCTTAGGTATAGTGTTTCATCAACTTATTTCTAGGAGAATATAGTTTACACACAAGGTTCACAACAAATTCAGAATCACCAAAAACTATAAGGTGGCCGCAACCGAGGTTATAAGCATTTTTTATGCCTAGCAGTAAGGATTCAAACTCAGTGACATTGTTCATGCAATAAAACCCTAACCTATAATACAAATTGTGAATTTTACCGGCTATAGGTGAGTATAAGATAATGCCAACTCCATTACCTTCATTTGAACATGATCCATCAAAATGCGTGTTCCACATACCATCTTCCAAATCAATTTGTTCTCGAGTAGTGTCACCCGCATCAACAAAGATAGATTACACCCCTAAGTCTTCCTCAAGATAGTTTACATTTGGTTGAGGAATGATCTGTCTGTATGGTGAAATTATTCCTTCTCTTAGGACTATAATATTCTTCCCATTCTGGGGAATGAATAAGTGTGTTCCATCAAGTGAAAGATATCCACGTGTTAGGTCTTGATAGTCTCTTCCTAAGATAATAGAATAGTTTCTTACTGGCATATCGATTACTTGGATGTTGAGGGTTGTCCTTATTTAGGGATGTGCACACAGAACTAAAGTTACGTCTTTGATTTCACCTATAGTTGATTGTTGCAGACTATTATAGGAGAGCATGCTTCTAGAATTTTCGTTAGTACATGATAAGCCTAGATCTTCCATGATGACTTTTGACATTATGCTTGGGCCTAAACCACCATCGATTAGGAAACAATGGGCTATATTATCCATAATTTGTATAGAAATAAAAAAGGAGGGTTCTTTACAGGGTGTCTAAAATTATTTACACCTATCTTATTTACAGTGGGATCCTCTTATTGTGCCTCTTCAAAAAGATTGGCTATGGTGCAAGATTTTCCTTCCATAAAATTCTTGAGATGATTTTTTTGTTCAGGGATGGAAACCATGTCCAAAAGAGTAGCATTGGCCTCGATATTAGCCAATTGGGTAAGAATGTTATACTTGGAAGAGGGAAGAGGGGAAGGAACTCTTTGACTTTCGGGAATTTTGATAGTTTGTACATTAGTACCTTGTGAAGATGAGGTTGGAGTGGAAGAAGTACGAGGAGGATCATATTTCCCTTTGGGAGCATAAGATTTGTTCCTAGTATTTATTATCATAACATATTTCAGTTCTTCCCAATATAGAACAGCGATAGTAGTTTCAAGCTTCTTTCCAAAGATTTTATCTCTGGCATTCTTCTTAACTTCACAAGTACTTTCTTCATGATTTTCTTCGTAGAAGTTACACTAACTATGAGACATAATGGATTTGGGATGAAAATTGTTCTCATTTGTATTCCTAAAATGCATTTAGGAAGAAGAAGATGCCCCAGGAGTAAGTGAGGGAACATTCCCCTTTCGTTCATAGGCTATCATCTGATTGTTCATATCTTGCACAATTTGTAGGAGGAAAGACATATTTGTTTTTTTTACTGAGTCTCCTTTAGGGAGACCTGTTCTTTCAAGTTTATCTTCGTACTCTAGGCAAGTGTGGAGAGCAGAGACAATATTGTCAATATACTTTTCTTTGAGCCTATGATGATAATGAGAGGGAATTGCATTATAATAATGCATGAAAGAGGCTTGATTTTGGGGGTGGATTAGTTCAGGGATTTGATTGTACAATTTGGTGAAGCAAACGTTAAAGGACTTAATAGTCTCACCATCTTTGTAACAAATATTGTTCTATTCCCTTAATTGTTCAGTCGGGATATTTGATTGTCCATAAGTGGAATTGAACCAATAAACCAACTCTTCCCAAGTGGAAAGTATTTTTGGAGGGAGATCAAAAAAATCAGTTGTTTCTTTTCTTTCAAAGGAGTTGAAAAATAAGCACATGCATTTATCGTTATCATTAGCCCTGATATTATGACAAGCATTAGAGAATGCCACTAGGTGTTTGTTTGTAGAAACAATATTATTCCCTAAGAACTTAGGAATATGCTCTTTAAACTTGGGTAACGGAGGAGTAGCAGGTGCTATATTCAAGGGAGAAGATACATGTCATGGGGTGGTCGTAGCATCTTCCTCAAACCAAAAAATCTTGTATTTATTTATAACTTTAGTTGGGTTGGTATCAGATTGGATAGGAACTTGATGACTATATAGACAACCACTTACCAAATATGCCAAAGGTTGGGATGATGAAGCACCTGCATCACCACTAGCACCACCTACAGACGTCATTTTGAAAGTGATGGTTAAGGGTGAAAAAGGTGAGCTGGAAGAATCAGACAAAGTCCTCCTTAGAGTGATTTATTGGGTCGACAAAATGTCTTTCATCCTTAATATTTCAATTATAGGAGTAGCTTCAGGGGACAATCCTCTACTTCTTCTAGAAATGCAAGGATTTGTGGACATAAAAATAATACCAAAGATTTAGGAAAATGGAGGTTATTGTTGATTTCTAGGTTACCTTTGCATGGCTTCCCAACGTTCATCGATACTTATATCTTGTTCAACTACTTCCCAAGAGCGTTCAAGCTTAGCCCAGGTACTAGCAGTTTCTAGGATAGTATTGAATAAGGTCAAGGAAATGCTAGTTTGGTCTTTAAGACTGTTGGCACAGAGGTAGACCCAGGGTTCAACGCTACAATAGCGCACCAAAAAAACCCTAACTATCGCCCCTTTTGGTAACACCTGTGAAGTAGATGAAGTCTCACCTAAGGTAGAGGTGGGGGTGGTTACAGGACTCAGGTGTATGCAACCTTAGCTGGGACACAGATCTGTTATTGTAATACTTAATAGAGCACTTAGCACCAACAGTTCATCAATATTTAACCACTATCCACTTCGTAGATAAAACAGAGCATCACATCATTCAGTCAGATATGATGTATCTAAGCACTTATCATAGAGAAGTAGGTTAGATATAGAAGATTCAAGCACTAAGCACATTCACATGGGTCAAATCTAGCATCCATATACATAATTATCACAAATAATAAACAGATATATCTATCTATATCAAAGCACTTAGCAAGTAAAGAAATAAACACATTGCACAAAGCAGAGCAACACAGCATATACATGGTTCACCCCCACCCTGGGGCTACGTCCACCAACTCTTCTTCTTTGTTAGCTTCTTCAATAGGTTACATGCACAGAGCCTCAAAACCCTACTCTGCATAGGACAGGAGATCTGCACAGCTCGCTAGATCCTCCTTCCCCGAGTAGATATAAGCACACAGCCTTCCACAGCCTCTTACACTGACTTGCACTTAGCTCTGCAAGTCTCACACATTATGCACAGAGCACTTACAATATTGATCACATATATCTAGAACTTAGCATATTAGCCTAGCATCACATAGATTTCCCTCCTTACATTGCCTAGACATCTATTTATACTTTACAAAATAGGCCTAAACATGGGTAAACCCATGGGTCGACATCACATACTTGTTACATAATCCCAAATCCCAAAAAGGACTCAAAAAGGGCTGAGATCCCACGATCTCTGCTTCATCTTACGCTCCACCTTCGAAAGGTTTTCGAAGTCCCAAAATAGGTCAAACTTGACCAAGGATCTCCCAAAACTTGGTCAAGGGCCAATAGGCCCCCAACACTCACCTGTGACTCATCCCGAGTCACTCTGATCTGGATAATTCCACTTCAAAAACCTCAAGCATAGCTCGAGCTTCTTTGACTTTTTGTTGTGCCTTGGCCTCCTGTTCAGCGAACTCTTGGATGACTGCGTCGTAGATAGGTCCCTCCAGGCATTGTTCAACTGCAGTGACAACCTGCTCCAGTTCTACTCCTCAGCCTTCTACCTCTGTGAACAATTGGTAAGACTTATCTTGTACAGGTTGGATCCTCTGAGTTACTTCCATAACTTTGCTCTGGATAGTGTGGATCTGTTGTTGGGCAGTGCGTTGCTCCTAGGATCTCTTCATTCTTTCCACAGCTGACAGGGGCTTCAGATGTGCTTGTATCATTTCGGCTTGATACTTCACCTCTTGGAGTTGTGACTCCAGTGCCTTCAGTTCTGGATTATCAATGAGCTTCTCATAGGTCTGGGCACTACGATTAGTGAGTTTCTTATATTCCATAGCAAGGTATTTTATTCTCTCAACTACGCTTCGAGCAGTTGCTTCTCTTTGATCCCTTACATCCTGTGGGGTCTTGGGCACTGCGTGGAGCTCTAAGTCTGCTATGTGTTGTTGTAGCTATTGGATAACATTTGTGAGTTTCTCTACTTGTTGCGTGACTCAATCCAGTGCCTTTATTTTTGTGACTGTCACAGAACAAAGTGCTCTGTTGACCGCTTCTTTCACTTCACGTTGCTCCACGAGCAACTGTTCTTATCCTTGTTATAGTTTTTCTTTTTCTTCATCAAAATTTGCTTGAAGAGCAATATTTTCATGTTATGCAGCTTGGCATTTCTCTACAAGTACTCATTTCACTTTCATCAAATCCTGGGTGGCTTTTTCGGTTTCCTCTTGTGCTCGTCGAAGGATAGCTTCAACTGTATCAGCTAGTTGGTAGAGTTGGGATGGCTCATCTCCCAACTCCGGTTCTCCCGATGGCAAAGGCGCGGTGGAGACTGTGCAGCTGGACTAAAGGGCCTGTTGTACCCCTCGGATTTTGACTTCAATCCTATCATACATTTCTTCCTGCTTCGCTCCTTGTTTCTCTTCTATCTCTAGTGAAGCATCGTTCAGGGCAGCTATGATGAAGTCAAAATCATCAAAGGTGAGGGCAGTCTACATCTTGGTCATGGAGGCTTTCAATTTCTTCCCTAAAGAAGGTTTCAGGGGGGAAACCTTCCTCTTCTTCAAAGGGTCAACCTCATTTCTAGGCGGTGTTACTTCTCCAGGTCTCTATTCAGCTTCTACTTCTTCAACACCCCCTCGATCAGGTGACATGGAAGCAGTCTTCACTGAGGTGCTGCTTAAAATTTGGACCTCCTCGGTCTTCTTATGTTTGCTGGTTCTGGGTGTATTATGTTCTTTATGAGTGTCCTCTAGTTTGTCAATATCAAATATATCTACAGGGTTGGCAGGGATAAGGAGGTCAGTGGACCATTCCTTGGTGATCTCCTCAAGGTCTTCTTCTGTAAGTTTGTAATATGACTGGATTTTCTCTTGATTTTCATATGCTCACATCGTAATGTATATAAAGTGTCAATCTGCGTTGAACTTCATTAGTGGTCAGAACATTTGTAGGGTGTTCGGAGTCATCCGAGGCTCAGCTTCGATGGCTCACTTTAGATGGAGGTAGTATGTATGAAACACAGCGTTCGACTACCACTGTTTTTTCATATCAGTTGAATACCACAAGGAGCGAACTTCGCAGCAAGCAGTTCGAACGGATCTATGTTAGGGAAGGTTTCTCCTTCTGGTATCTCCTAGGAAACAAATTCAATGAGGACTAGGAGCCAGCTAAAATGAAATTCATAACCCTGATCCTGTGCTTCTCAAAAATCTAGTTCCAACTGATTAACTAGGTACTTCTCCCAGTTCATCTGTAGGCCATCCGTGCACTTCCCTGTGAGGTCAACAAAAAAGTCGATGACCTGCGTAGGTCAGTTCTTCCTTACTAACTTTCTAGTTATCAGTTGACATGCAAGGCACACTACGCCACTCTGGATGGAAGATAGCTTGTAGCCTCTTGTTCCCTTCTCAACGTCGCCATATGTATCCTTGATATTCTGTGCAAGTGTGTGATCTAAGGCTTTTCCTAGATAAAAGTCCTGCAAGTCAGGTCCTTGAATACTCAGTCTTGTGATCTTGTGGATCAGCATTGGATCAACTGTAATGCGGCAGTCTAGCCATAAGTATCCACCATGGTAACACGATAGTAGCAGCTTGACACATGCATTGACTTCTTGGTGTCTTCCGAAGTGTGGGATCTTCATGACATTCAGCAAGGTGGACTGTGTGAGGTTCATCGTCCATGACTAAGGGATGACCTTCTAGTTCTTCCCTTTAGTTATGTTTAGGTACTTGTATGGAGAGATCATACAGTATATCTTTCGATCTTCGAGGTTGAATTCGCTAAAATTCAATGTTGTGATCTTGTCCTGCTCTGTTCAAACTGTGTGTATCCCCTTCGGGAGGTACGCAATGAGGTACACTAGCCAGAGTCAAGATGTAATTGGGAAATATGGATGGAATCAACTTTGTGTTTTTTAGGTCGTCTTTATGCTTGGTTCTCTTCTCTACTGATGGTCAGGATGGCCCTGATCCGCTAGTAGTCGACGGAGAGGCTTGTAGTCCTCTCGTCGATCATGCTTGTACACCTGTAGACATTGACATGACTCTTTCAGTCATGAGATAGATAAAACCTTCTTCGACAAATCTCTCTTCAGCGTTGAACTCGTCTGACATACATGCTTGGGGTTGGAAATCTCGAGTTCGAGGAGTAACTTAGACACTGCAATAGGATAGAAGGCAATAGCGCAATGATCGCTATGTAAAATCAACAAGTTTGCGGGCTTAGATTCATGCTTAGAAAAATTGTTCTTGGGGCATGGAGCGACGGGMTAAATAGATAACTTAGCAATGGATTGTTTGCAACGGTCGAGAAGCCTTCATTAACTCTGTTCTGTCCATTGTCGGATGGTCCAACGGTCTGGTGACGAACCATAAATTCCTTTCAACCCATTCGGGGGTTCGTTCGAACGRTTATATTGGTCCCAAAGGMTATATTSCTTCACCATGGTGAAGTKCCATGTGACGCTGCTCTGTTATCTCGACAAAGCTCCAATTTTGCAGATTTTCCTTCTGCGAAGTTCCCTCTAGAACCTTCTCTAACTTGTCGATCTTAGCTCTCTTCTTACTTAGTTTTCTAGATTTCTTTCCAGTGAGMTTCATCTCRGTATGCCTTTTTCCATTATGATTCTTATCTTMTTTTGGAATAGTGTTGGCATAGGGGCAGACCCAGGGTTCAACGCTACAACAGCGCACCAACAAAGCCCTAACTATCGGCCCTTTYGGCAACACCTGTGAAGTAGATGAAGTCTCACCTGAGGTAGAGGCRGGGGTGGTTGCAAGACTCARGTGTTTCCAACCTTAGCTGGGACACAGATATGTGATTTTACTACTTAATAAAKCACTTAGCACCATTAGTTCTACAATATCTAATCATTAATCACTTTGCTGATAAAACAGGGCTTCGCAATATTCACACTATTGTAATGTACTTAAGCACTTAGCATCAATAGATAGGTCATATCTAGCAGATCAAGCACTAAGGAAATTCATATGGATCAGATCTAATATTCTCACTTATCATTAGCACTAAGCATAAGCATATCTATCCAATCATCTCAAACCACTTAGCAAAAGAAGACATAAACACATTAAGACAAGCATGAAGCAAGACAACACAGCGTTTACGTGTTTCACCCCCACCCTGGGGCTATGTCCACCAACTCTTCTTCTTTATTGTCTTCAGTCAATTGGTTACAAGCACAAAGCCATCAAAACCATTACTCCTCACAAGACAGAAGATATACACAGCTCGCTAGATCCTTCTTCCTTGTGTTACAGCACAAAGCCCTCTACAGTCTCGCAAAAGGACTTGCACTCAGCTCTACAAGTCTTACACAAAATACACAAAGCCCTTACAATCCATATTAGCACTTAGCCATTCAGTTATCACTTAGCACACTGGCCTCTTCCTACCTCGCCTAGACATCTATTTATACTTTACAAAATAGGCCTAAACATGGGTAAAACCCATGGGACGACATCCCAATCCCGTTACATTATCCTAAAACACAAAAGGGACCCAAAAGTGGGTCAAGATCTCGTGATCTCCGCTTCATATTGCACTCCTCCTTTGAAAGGTTGTCGAAGTCCCAAAATAGTTCAACATGACCAAGAAACTCCCGAAACTTGGTCAAGGTCCAACGGGCCCCCAACACTCAACTATGACTCGTCCTGAATCACTCTGGTCTGCCTAGTTCTACTTCGAATGCCTTGATATTAGCTCAATTTGCTTCGAATTACTGCTTTGTTGTGGCCTCTTGTTTCACGAAATCCTAGATTACTATGTCGTTCACTAGCCCTTATAGGCATTGTTCTGTTGTGATGATGACTTGTTCTAGCTCTGCTCCTTGGCTCTTGACCTCTGTAAATAACTGGCATGCCTTATCTTGTACTGATTGGAGTCGTTGAGTTATTTCCATCACTTTGATTTGGATCATATGGATTTTTTGTTGGGATATGCGTTTCTCATGAGACCTCTTCATTCTATCTACGGCTGATAGGGCCTTCAACTGTGGATGAAGTGTGTCTGCATGCTGCTTCGCTTTTTGGAGTTGCAACTCCAACACCTATAACTCTGGGTTCTTAGTGAGGTTTTCATAGGTTTGATCATTTTGGTTACTTGGATTCTTGCAATCCAAGGAAAGAGATTTTAATCTGTCAACTGCGTTGCAGGAACTTTCTTCCCTTAGGTATCTTACATCCTGAGGGGTCTCGAGCATAGTGTGGAGCTCCAAGTCTGTTATGCACTATTGGAGCTGTTGGATTACCTCTTCAATTTGTGCCACCTGCTATGGAAATCTCTCTTCAGTCTTTACTTCAACAACTGTCACAGAGATAAGTGATTTTTTGACCATTTCCTTTACTTTGAGTTGCTCTGCGAGAAACTGTCCCTTGCTTTGTTGTAACTATGATTTTTCTTCATCCCACTTCGCTTGCAGAGCAAGATTTTCCCGTTCTACAGTACTGCATTGGTCCTCAAGGTATTTATGTACTTGCGCTAAATCCTGGGTGGCTTGTGTTGTTTCTTCCTAAGCTCATTGAAGGTGAGCTTCAATTGTATCAGTGATGTGATGTAGTTGAGCTGGCTCATCACCTAGTTCTATTTTTTTCGATGGCAGAGACACAGTGGAAACTGCGCAGATAAACTATAGTGCATACTGCACTCCTTGAAGTTCAACCTTGATCCTATTGAACACCTCCTCCTGCTTAGATTATTGCTTCTCTTTTATCTCAAGTGAAGCATCGTTCAGTGTTGTGATGATGAAGTCGAAGTCATTTGAGGTGAGGGTGGTCTCAAATTTGGTCCTGGTTGCTTTCATTTTCTTCCTTGAAGAAAGTTTCAGAAGGGAAACCTTCATTTTCTTTGAGGGGTCCTCCCCATCTCTAGGTGGTGTAACCTCACCTTTCTTTTGTTCCACTTCTACACCATCTATCTCTCTGCCATCACCTCCTTGATCAGGTGAGATAGAAGCAGTCCTCGCCGAGGTACTTCTTACATCTTGGGCATCTTCATTTTTCTTGGTCTTGCTCAGTCCAGGTATATCATGCGCTGCTTCTAGATTGTCAATATCAGATAGCTCCGTGGGGTATGTTGGGATGAGGAAGTCTGCCGACCATTCCTTGGTGGTTTCCTCCAAATCCTTCTCCATCAACTTGTATTATGATTTCAGTTGTTGTTTGTTCTCATCAACACACATTTTGATATAGATGAAATGGTGGTTCGCGCTGAATTTCATTAAGGGCCTGAACCTGTGGAGAGTGTTCAGGGTTATACGAGGCTCAGAATATAGTTGTCTTCAGCTGGTTGTAATATGTGTGGAACACAGAATTTGACTTCCCTTGCTTATTCATGTCATTCGAGTACCATAGTGTACTGAACTTCACAACCAGAGGTTCAAATGGCTCAATGTCCAAGAAGGTCACACCTTCCGGCATCTCCCATGCGATGAAAGCGACCAGTATAAGAAACCAGTTGAAGTGGAACTTGTATCCTTTATCATGCACTTCCTTGTAGTCGAGTTCCAACTGGTTTACTAGGCATTGCTCCCAATTCATCTGAAGTCCTTTTGTGCACTTCCCTGCGAGGTCGACTATGAACCCCGTGACTTGGGTGGGTCAATTATTTCACACCAACTTCCCTGTGATCAAGTGGCAGGCAAGGTGCATTGTGTCGCTCTAGATATAAGCTACCTTGTATCCTCGCATGCCCTTCTTGACATCATCGTAAGTGTCCTTAATATTCTGTACAAGAGTGTGATCCATGGCTTTTCCTGGATAAAAATCTTGTGGGTCAGGGCCTTGCATGCTTAGCCCTATGATTCGATTGATCAACGTTGGATCCACTATGATACAGTGGTTTAACCATAAGTATATTCCATGGTATCAGGACAACAGAAACTTGACGCATGTGCTCGCTTCTTGGTGCCTACCGAAGTGAGGAATCTTCATGACATTGAGCAGTGTGGACTGCGTGAGGTTCATGGTCCATGACTAGGGGACGATATTCAAGTTATTTCCCTTGGTTCTGGTCAGATACTTGTGCGGGGTGAGCATGTTATAAACCTTCATGTCACCAAATTTGAAGTCACTAAACTTCAACACTGTGATCTTATCTTAGTCTGCGCACATTGCATGTATCCCTTTCACGAGGTACGCAGTGACCAAAGCGTACTCAAATTCTATGGGCACACTGTCTCGATTGATTCCGTCGCTTAGGGGTGGTAGATAGGTGGGTAGTATACTCGATATTAACTTAGCATTTGCGAGATCATCCCTATGCTTAGTTTGTTTTTCATCTATTGGCCAGGATGGACCGACTCGAGCAGTGGACGAAGAGGCTAACAGTCCTCTCATCAAAGATGCTTGTACACCTGTAGACACTCCTCTCTCTGACATGACTCTTTGAGTCATTAAGTCAAGGAGAACTTTCGTTATTGATTCTTCAACTGCTATGAGCTTGTCGGACATATGCGCTCGGGATTGAAATTATCAGGGTCATGATGATCTTAGATACCGCACTAGAACAAACAGCAATAGCGCAATGATCATTGTATACAATTTGCTTAGTCTGTGGGCTTCAAATTCTCAGTTAGCAAAAGTGTTCTACGTGCATGGCGCGACGGGATAAGTAGGCAACTTGGCAATGGTTTGCTTGTAATGGGTGTTGTTCCAGAGTCTGTACTTAAGGCTAGAAAGTACAGGGTCTAGGCATCTGAAAGTGAGTAAAAGATAAAAAGGGGAAGAATCAACCTTCGAGAAAGGAGGCTAAGGCTGATTTCTATGTTGTCTCTATATCACTTCCAAATGTTCTTGGATGCTTATATCGCGTTCAATTGTGGCCCATGAACATTCGAGTTCTACTCGGGTGATGGAAGTTTTAAGTATGGTGTCCAAAAGGTTCAAAACGATGTTGGTTTGATCCGATAGGCTGGGTTCAATGTTGGGCTATCTTGCAACGGGCACAGTCATGGAGGAACAAAAATTGAAAAGAAAGTTCAAGGTTTAAAATGCTACTTCAATTTTTTGACCGTATAAAAGAGAATTTTCGAATCCAATGTTAAAGGTAGAACACAAACCAAAGGCCTTATCCCGTCACTGAGTTAATTTTTTAAAGAATCATGTATGAAATGTGAGAAAACATTAAGCTCCTATCAAGGGAGAATCTCGCCCTGTAAACAGAAGAAGAAAAAATCAAGAAGAATTTTGACGAAGCATAAAATATAGAGATCTAAAAAGTTCACAGGTCTTGTACCTACTAATAGCCGATACAGAGGAAAAACTTCAAGCGATTAGATGACTAAAAAATATGTCACCACAATAGGAGTTGTACTAAATTGCAGCTAAGCATTCATCAGAAATATATATGCGAAATGAAATTTAATATAAGATAAAAGAGAAAACAAAACTCATAACATAGTCTTCATAGAATCGGGAATCTTCGGATTGCTTTGTATTAATTTTTAAAAGGCTAAAAAGTCTCTATTACAATCAGCCAAGAAAGGTCCATCCCTCGTTCTCACTTCAAAATGAATATTTATACAAACTTCTAAACCTTCGAATTTCAATCGTTCCATAAGTTTTCGATTACAAAAGAGGAAACTCAAGCGTTTCACTTCTTTGTCTTTGTCCTCCTTCATGCGCGTAGAGCACCTTCCTTTATCTACTCTTCTTTACCCAGAAATAGAACAGAATAACACTTGTCATCATTTGACACCAGACACCTGCCCTTTCGCCTGCCCAATGCAATTGACACACTTTTCGATCAATTGGGATATCAACTTTGAAGGCTCTGTTTGGTTGTTTTCCTCAAAAGTGTAACAATCCTTCGCTAACTGTGGCAACCTTTATTCTACTTGTCGGTATTCAGTGATGATAGAACATAAATTTACACTTGTCTTTATTAACCATTTATCCACTTGGAAAATATCAATCTGGCTTATCTGTGATATTTCAGCCTACTCTTTTTCCTCATTCTCCTTGATATCAAGCAGGTGCTTGGATATATTGATCTGGCCCAGTGTCCCAGCATTGCTTTCACTATCGATATCCAACAAACTTTCATTTATCAAGCCGAAATTTTCTTGACAAGAGTTTCTTATTTCTTTATCTCATTCTCTATTTTCTGATATGTTACGCTCCCACGCCTTCAGCAAGATGTTTCCTCTGGTTTTCTCTGGGATGGAGAGTCTGGAACTACTGACCATTTCTTTTTTCATCGTGGCTATAACAGCCTCCTGGAAAGCGACCCGAGCCGCCCCAGCTTCTCTTTCTCTCAAAGAAATGTCTTCCAGGGCTTGGTCAATGGTATGGAAATAGTTTTGTATGGCTTCCACTTTAGCAAGTAAATCTTGCTGAGCTACTAACACTCTCTTTTGGATCTCAATGGCTTGGGATTGGAATATCCTGATATCTATAACCTAGCTCTCGGAAGAATTCAACTTTACCTATAACTGCCTTATCAATTCTTCTTGTTGGCTTACATGTGCTTGGTTAGTCTAGGCCGACTGATATATTTTCTCGAGATCGGATCTGAGCTGCTCAATTTCCTTTTGATCATCTTCTTTGGCTTGCTCTAGACCTTCGTTCACCTGATCTCTATCATTTTCCTCTGTTGTAGCTAGATTAGCCTCCAATTTACTGATCAAGCGGTTCTTTCGCTTTAACTGTTCCTTTATGGATCCAACAGAATATTGGTTAGTTGTAGAAAAAACCCCCAATGTCTCTGCTATCTGAGTGGCAAATTCCTCCTTTTTCATGGTCTACCCATCGGCTAGGATTTTGAATTTTTTGGCTACTTTTCCTTCTTCTCGGTAAAGCTCTTGCTTCACAATGGCCTTTCTCTTCTTATCGAAGAAAAATTTGTTCGGAGGAAACTCTTCTACAGTAATGAGCATTATTTATTTGCCGAAAATCCATCTTGTTTCGGGGGTCCCCTTTGTGAACTGTAGTGGAGTGAGAGAAGCGATGGGACTGTTGATTTCCTTGGATGGTTTCTCTAGTATAACAACCACTTATGGGCTTCCTTTCCCTAGGTTGGGGATCTCAGCTTTCTGTTCTGAGTTCTCGGATTCCTTTGTCTTTTCCTGATTTTCCTCCTGGTCGGGACTTGAATCTTTTGATCCCTTGGCTTCCGTTTGCTTTATATCTGTATTCTGTGGGTTCTTACCCTGTAAAACTGGGGGAAGGCAACTCCACCGGTGTTCCTGAAATTTGAAGAAATCAGCCATATCTCAAGGTGACAGGGCTTGAATCTAACTTAGGACCTCAGCATAGGATCACGCACCTCGGAAGATGTCGTCATGAGGCGAATGCTCATGTTTGTATCTTTTCAGGCCACAATTCGCCAAGTGATTACTCACGACCTTATGTAGGTCATGTTTCTTAAACTCGATGTCGACCAATTTAAATTTCTCCAAGGCCGTAGCCTCGGATTTGGCGTGTCCAAAGTCTAATAAAGAATATGTATTAAAATGAATGGGTAAGGGCAGCCATACCTTCTTTGAAAAACCCTTGAGCTCTTTTCTTATGCCACCGATAATGGTTTGCCTGGCGATTTCGTGACATACCAGCTTATCCCGCATGAATAGTGGTAGAGCATATGGGGGAACAGAGGTGTCGAAAACCTTGATGTATGAAAACTTTGCTTCTACATACCAGTCATCCACACTACTCAAGTTGGTCATGATGCTATCTGAAATCCTGGGAGGTGGGTTACCGAAGATGGAGACATGCATCAATACCATTACCCAGTTGAAAATATCGTATATGAATTCTTGGGCCTTTTCCTCCCAAAGTTTCAAGTGATAGAAATGAATAGGCTTAGCATTAGATGGAGTCTAGCTCCATCTCATTAGAGGGAAAGGCATCATGAAACAAATAGCATCCATGATGTAGGCGAACATGAAAAATGAAGTTTCTTTCCCACTTGCCTTCTACGCTCGATATTCGGTAATTCGAATGGTTAGACTATCCGACAACAGTTTGGCCCAGTCGAAAGAAAAACCTTCAACGACTGTATGAATCAAAGGCACCCGCAGAAGGAAAAAGTGTGTGGTGTCCTCCTTCCCATACAACCTATAGTTCATCATTGCTATATACCTGAATTGAGGTTCTAAGGAGGAGATTGAATAAATTCCATTAGAATCTACCCTGAACTTTGCAGGGTGTGAAACCCAATCCTTGATCATATCGGACAAGTTTCTGCCATATTGCTCGCATTCCTTCCCCTTGAAACCTTCCAGAAACTTGACATTGTATGCGAATTTTGGTGTGGGTGATAGTTGATACATTACCTGTAAATGTTTTGGTCTAAAAGTCCTAATCGTCACCTTCTGCTCGCTGATAATAGTCCTAGTCGGGATATCCACATGGTCTAGCGCCCATCTAATCATATCATAATAAGGAAGGATTCGTGGCCTTGCCACTATTTTGTGCATCTCTTCTTGAATGACGATTTTGTATTTGGAGGCCAAATCATCCTTCTCGTTATTGCTGGAATCATCTGAACAATTCACCGATTCAGCCCGAAGAATGTCGGAGATGTGTGTCCAGGTCTTGACAGTATCAATACTTCGGGGTGAAGTATCAAAAACAGCATCTGAGCCCTGACCTGAACTCTCAGCAGCCACCTTGGACTCTTTTCATGGAGCCATGATAGAGAACTCTGTACTCAGATCTCCTGTAGTAAGAATTGTAAATATAGACAGAAGTT
The DNA here is from genome assembly GCA_009831015.1 of Picea engelmannii. Taxonomy (NCBI): domain Eukaryota; kingdom Viridiplantae; phylum Streptophyta; class Pinopsida; order Pinales; family Pinaceae; genus Picea; species Picea engelmannii. The sequence goes on from ML783584.1 coordinate 801,588, forward strand.
ATCCTAATGAAAAAGCTATCCGCGCAAAATAGAAATAATGAAAGAAGCTCCCTTGCTTTGATCTTTCAACTTTGCGTGAGTCCTTGCTGACAGAACGATCAAGTCATTTAATGGAAATATTTAGGCGTGAAACGAGATCTTATTTTCTATTAACTCATCAAGATTCAAATCAATGCCATAAATGTTTAAAAGATTCGTGATAATAAAGAAATGTGGAAACATTCAAAAAACTCATCCGTAGATTGTGTATGTTAAAGGTCCTTTCAGGCATTAATCAATTCAGTTGAGTCCCTTCAATTTTGTACTTTCAGCCCTTGAAACCTATTTTCGGCATTCGTCATCTCACATGATTTCATTCCTAGTCTTGGAGTCCAAAATACCCGAAATCGCGATGGCGCAATTTAGCTTTTTACCCGTGACATTGCCCAAGCTTTTAGTTAATCCGTGTCTAAAGAAGGAAATCGTGACTTCATGGATCGGAGTCGCAAATATGTGGCTTTTGGAGGGAGCGATCGTCGAATCATGAAATCACGATAATGTTTAAGTGATGTTTAAAAGATTTACTCTTGACACTAACCGAGGTAACTTTTGGAACCGTTTCGCGACTTCGCATATCGGATTTTTAAAACCATGTGACTTGTAACTCCCGAAGCGCGATAGCACGAGGTAATAAAAAGTGATAAACTTGCTTAACGGTTAACTGACGGTGATTTAGAACTATAAAATCCATCACCACTTCGCATGTCGGGGTATTGAGGCTTTCAGTGGGTAAGGATCATAAAGTAAAAGACAGCCTGAAAACCAACTTTTCAATTTAAGAATTATATTTCAACCACTTGGAAAAGGTGGCTCCAAAAATGAGTATGAAGCCTCATTCACTCTTGTTATGTCTGTTATGGTGCAGTCCAACAGTCTGGTGTCGAGTTGTAAATGATTTTCGACCTGTTCAGAGTGGGAGTCGAACAGATATATCGGCCCCAACGACTATATTTCTTCGCCCTGGTGAAGTACCATGTTTCGTTGTTCTGATATCCCGGCGAAGCTCCAATTCTATAAATTTTATGTTTGCGAAGTTCCCTCTAGAATCTTCTGTAACTTTTAAATCTTATCCCTCTTTTTAATTAGCTTTCTATCCTTCTTCCCAGTGAGCTTCATCTCGATATGTCTTTTTCCATTCTGATTCTTATCTTCTTTTAACATAGTCATTGTGCGTTGTTGAGATTCTTTCCTAGGATTCAGGGGATCCCTTCTTCCTATGGGACAGGAAGAACAGTAGACCACGTGCCTGTATTGGGTAAATGGAGTCACTGGTTTCTTTCTGAGAAACTTGTTTTAGGAAGGGGATACAAAGGGAAAAAAGAGATTTCGTCTTTACTTCTAGAAATCTTTTTCAAAATTCAATTGCGTTCTAAACTCAACTGAAGCCCTTTCGATGAATTTCTCCTTCTCGATACTGAATTCAGGTCTGCTTTAAGATAATCAAAACAGTCCTATGAAATTCAATAGATCTTGTGGATTTTGGCTTGCATCAAATGAAGTAAATTCCATGCTTTTAATCGGGGAGTCCTTCCTAAACTTGGGATGCACATCCGGTTTTGAAAAGGCTGGTTACCAGAGTAGAGTGAACCTTGCGTATGACAGCCTTACAGATATCTCAGATATTGCTTCACTACCAGCGAGCCTGTTCAGTACCCCGGTGAATTTATCTTTCCCTTTTTACTGAATTTCCTTTCACCACTTCGAATCATAATTATTCATTTAAATGTTGGGATGACGGCAATGATTTATGAATTTCCTTTCATCATATCCTTGGACTAGATGGGGGCAATCAAATATGAATTTCCTTTCACCATCTGTCTTGTATTTTACTTTTTTTAAAACATGAATTGGGGGCAATCAGTTTGTATAAGGTATACCATGGATGATATCTGTGTAATATTCGCAGTGGAGGTCTGTCAACTTGCTTTGATTACTCAAGACCAACCTTCTCTTAACTTTCAAAACACCTTAGCCCGCAGGGAAAATGGGAAAAATTACTTCAGGAGTCTTCCTTCAAGCAAGCCTCAATCCTTTGAAAACTGTTAAAAAACCTAGAAGAGTCAGGATCAACCTACGCATAACTTTGTTCAGTAGGATACTGAGGAGTTATGAGGGCTGGCTCACTTTCTAAGATTTGTTTTCCAGCTTCCAAAGCTAAAACGTAACCTCTTCTCCCTCTGTGGGAACCATGGAAAGGTGTTTGTTTTTTAAGAAGGTAAAGTTGAGGACAGAAAAAGGGCGATGGAGAAAGGTGTGGAATTTGAAATACAGAGGTCATGGATTAAACCCGACTCTTGGAACCCTTTCTCAGCGACACTTTACTCCCTCTTCTTATTTTAATTACCTCTTATCTTTATCTAGGTGAAACTTTTAGGACCCAGAGTAAGAAGTCATTCTTTTAATGACATATCAAACGAAAACAACATACTTATAAGACCGTCATGCCACTTTAGAGACATTCGTTTGAAATACAGACATCTCTGGAACTCGTACCTTTGCCTTACCATTTCGTTCTCTTCTAAAATAGCGAAAAAAAAATTCTATCACCTGTTTTCGGAGAATTGATTCTTCAATATATGACTGTTTTTTTATTCCTTTCTCTCATTTGGGTTGCAAGCTGGGATCCTGTAAGGGAACAACACGAAGAGTTTCAGGGCTATAAAGGAATTGAATGCGTTGAAAATTTTGTATCCCTACTTCTAGAAAAACACTGACCTATTTTATTTGTGATGAAAGTAGACTTGCCAAAGAAAAATTATGAAATAAAAAGAAAACACAAACCGGTATATACAGTGGAAATTTTGGAAACCATTTATTGCATATAGTGCTTTAAATAACTCATGTTGACAGGGGCATTGAGGATTTTACCGTCCAAATTCTCTAATAGAAATGAATTTTTACCTTCAGGAGTTGTGACTTTGAACGGTCTGTACCAGATATGATCAAATTTACAATGCTTTTTCAAGTCTTCCTTCCTAACATCCCATTTCAAAACCAAATCATCGGGGAGAAATTCTTTGTCCATGGCCTTACGATTGAATAATGCTTTCATGTTGTCCTGGTACTTCTGCAGCCTTTCGTCCACTTCGGCCCTGTGTTTTTGAAATTCAATCAGCTGGTTTATTCTTCTTGTGACATGATTTGGTTCTTCTTTCTCATCTTGCCAAAGTTTCATTATGGGAAGCACTAGATTTATAGGTAATACTACATCGGTCTCGTATACCATTTGGAAAGGACAAGTGCCGATAGATTTTTTTGTACCTATCTGATTCACCCATAAAGCATATTTCAAATGCACATGCCAAGATTTTTTGTTTTCTCTCAAAACTTTCTTAATTATAGTGATTAGAATCTTGTTTGAAGACTTGGCTAGCCCATATCCTTGCGGGTAATATGTCATGGAGTGACCAAGCATGATATTGTACTTTTGGAAAAAGCTAACCATAGCCATAGATTTAAATTCCTGGGTGTTATCTGTGACTATCTTTCGGGGACAGCCGAATCTAGACAAAATGTTCTCTTCTAGGAAATTCATTACCACCGAATCCATTGCCTTTCTAGTTGGAATAAACTCCACCCATTTGGTGAAGTAATCTATAATAGTCAGGATCCATTTATGTTGAGCGCTAGAATGAGGGTTAATTTTTCCTATAAAATCTATTCCCCGTTGTTGAAAAGGGGATTCCGTTTTGACTGGAATCAACGGTAGCGCTGGGAGTTTGTGCTTGTCTGTGAACAATTGGCAAGGTTTATAGGCTCTGACTTTGGCGTTGACTTCTAAGAATAGTTTGGGCCAATAATATCCTGGCCTCGGGATCTTATAAGTCGTTTCCCTCCAAGCGTGATGTCCTCCGCACACTCCTTCGTGAAATTCATTTATGACCCTCTTTGTTTATGATTCAACTAAACAAACCAATAGGAATCCTAGTGGGTCTTTCCAATACAATTGGCTTTCGGATATATAGTACTTCACCGCATGCATCTTCAGCATCCTGGCTTTAGATGGGGATAAGTCACTCAGGCATTTCAAGGTCAGCAGGTAGGACACTATGTATTTATACCAATCTGATGAGGCAAACTTCTCTTCGATTATAATTGCAGTTATTTGTTCATCGAGCTTGTTCATACCCACACACTCTTCACATCCTTGTAGGTCATTTACTCCAAGGGATCTGAAATTTGATTCAGCTAAGAGCTTAGTCAAATCTTTTCCTTTTACTAGTCTCGTCGGTTTTATCTCTAGGTCGAATTCTTGAATTTTATCAAGCCACCGTCCCCTTTTCCCATCACTGTCGGACTGAACCAAAATGTGTTGAAATCACTAAGACAACTTAGAGGGGGGGTGAATCAGTTTTTATTGTTCTTAAACAATTTTAAGTCTATTAAACCATTCTTAATCTTTCTTCAAGTGATCATCAATATTATACAACATATGGACAACATAAATAATGAGCATCAGTCACACATAAGATATACACAAAGACAGATTTTCACAAGGAAACCCATAAAGGGAGAAAACCTCTTCTTCTTCGAAATGATAGGCAGTCTTTTAAGTTTTGTACATCATCTATGTTTGAGCACCAACTCAATGTGAGGCTACTACCTCTGTTTTACAAGCTCCAATTTGTTTGAGAGTACCAACTCTCTGGTTTCTCTAGCACCCACTAGAAGGAAGCACTAACTCCCTTAATGTTCCAGCACCAACTGGATGGAAGCACCAACTTCCAATTACATAGGCTCCAACCTGTATAATAGAGAACACTTGTTCTCCCTTGCACCACCCTGTCACCCTGGTTTCTCTGGATGCAACTAGATGGAAGCTACAACTCCCTGTGTTCAAGAACCCACTTGAACCTATGAGGAAAACAGTCCTCCCTAGCACCACCCAACCTCCCTGATTTTAAATAAATGATTGAATAACCAACAACACAGATAAATCGATTCTTACCACTTCTTCTTTGTTATGTAAATCTGGTCTACTTCTAATTGTTCTGCAATTCTTCTCTTCCTCTGTCTGTTCTGCAATTCTGCTCTGCTTCAAGTTGTTCTGCAATTCTGCTCTTGCTTCTATCTATTCCTCATATGTTACTCATCTTCTGAGTTTTATCTCACACTGTGCATACTATCAGTCTCACACTATGCATAATGTAAATTTCCATTTCTTACAGTTCAACTCATTTTTCATTCAGAACGACCAACTGCTCACTGTCACTGTGTGTTTCTTTTATACACAACAACCTATTCGGTTATACCTTGAATCTCCAAAAAAACACATCAAAAACTGAATCACCAATCGTCCAAGAATAATGATTCAGTTATGCTAACTGAATCGTAACTGATCGATTACCTGTGAGGTGAAACAGTAACCCTTCGATCAAGTTTCCAATTAACCAATACCATTGGATTAAATCCGCAAGATTTCACATTTATCTCATATGCCCACTAGTTGTGACCGAGCACTAAACAGAATTTGAATTTCATGATTTTGCATCTCGGCATTCCTGTGATAAAGGGTCTCGACACTCCAAGTCGTGATCACCGAGACTCCGAGATGGATCTTAACACCGCTAGCTTCTTCCCTTCACATGACCACCAGTGGTGACCACAGGCTGCGCCAAAAGGTGCTTCGTATTTCATGAACTTATGAACTTTATCAAGCTTGATCAATGGTCGAGATCTCCAATGATCCGATGGTCCAAATCTCATCGCAATATCGCATATCATGATTTATGTGATGAAGGATATCGATACTCCAAGTCGCGATTGCCAAGACTCTGAGATGGAGCTTAACACAGCTAGCTTCTTCCTCCATCTTCCACAGATGTAACCATTGGCTATGACCACAGCCTTATTCGAAAATTCATTTCGCACTTTCACGTCTCGAGTATTCTGTGATGAGTCCTCTCGACTCTCCATGTCACGAACTCCAAAATAAATCTTTGCTTCTCTAGCTCTTCTCTCCATCTCTCGACAATGTGACCAAGAGATATGACCACTCGCCAATCAAACGATCACTTCACTCCTTTGACTTTCCAGTCAGGGAAATGTTAATCCTTCGCCACATGTCCCTCTTGGATCAACGGTCAATATCTTATCGTGATTTCACAACTTCATGGGCCTTCATCATGCCTGATCAACAGTCTACGATCTCGATGATTGATGGTCCAGATATTTTTGTGATATCGCATATCACGAGTTCCCACGCCATTCTTCGTTGACTCCTCCAATGTGCAAGTCAGCGAAATTCCAATCGCTTTCCACGTGTCCTATGACTCCAACGGTTAGGATTTTTATCGCGATTTTGCATATCGCAAGTTTGAACCTCTTTCCTTTGGATTTCCCAATCTGCAAAACTCTGAAACGAAACCTTTGTTGTGCTTTGACTTTTTTCCTCCTTATGATCTTACACTGTTGATCTTGCCATTATTGCTACACTACTGATCATGTTGATCTTTTCCATTTGATTGTGTTGATCTTCGCCTTCAATGATAAACACGCATACTCTGCCTCTGTCTAAAAACATGCCAACAATCTCCCCCTTTGGCATTGATGGCAATCCTTTGAAAAACATGCAACTATACCACTGTAGCATCCTTGAAATTACCAAACTTTCTCCGCCTTTGACATCAATGTCAAAGAAGAGACATGCTCCCCCTGAGATGTTGCAATACATACTCCCCCTGTCAACTATGAGCACCTTAGAAATACAACAGATATTCAATAAGTACTCCCCCTGACCAGGTGAACAGATTAGACGAAAGAAGTTATAACCCCCAAATTTTGACGAAGATATCTAAAAGGGGTCATTGCTAACGGTTTAGTAAAGATATCATCTATTTGTTCTATGGAAGGAATATAACTCAGCTGAATGACTCTATTTGTAACTTGTTCCCTGAGAAAATGGTATTTTATTGGTATGTGCTTAGATTTTTAATGAAGTACAGGATTCTTAGAGAGACTGATGGCACTGGTGTTATCACAATGAAGTGGAATGGGATCAATGTAAGTTACCTTCAAATCTGCAAGAGTTTGTATCATCCATAAAAATTTTGTGCAGCAAGTAGCAGCAGCAATGTATTATGCCTCTATAGTTGATAATGAAATGGATCCTTGTTTTTTACTAAGCCATGCTACTAATGAGTCACCCAGAAAGAATGCTCCTCCACTGGTGCTTTTTCTCTCATCAACACAGTTTTCCCAATCGGCATATGAATAAGGAGTTAACTAAAAGTTTTGATTTCTAGGATACCACAGACCGTAATTCATTGTGCCTTTCAAGTACTTGAATATCCTTGTTACCTCTACTATATGACTTTGTTTAGGAGAAGACTGATAGCGACCTACCATTCCAACAGCTTGCATTATATCAAGACGGGAAGTTGTGATGTACAAAAGACTGCCTATCATTGATCAGTATGTCCTTTGATCAACATCGGGTGACATATCATCTTTACTGAGCTTGCAACCAACCACCATAGTTGTACTAACAAGAGAGGAATCCTCCATCTAAAATTTCTTCAACTTCTCTTTCAAATATTTTTCTTGAGAGATAAATATTCCTGCAGAACTCTGATTTACTTGTAAACCAAAAAAATATGACAGTTCTCCTATCATGGACATCTCAAAATCTGTTTTCATAGAGTTAGCAAACCACTGGATAGATGATTCATTAGTACAACCAAAAATAATATCATCTACATAAACCAAAACAACTAGTAAATTATCACCTTTAGACTTAATGTAGAGATTGTTGTCAACAGTACCTTTCTTGAACCCTTTGTCTTGTAAAAATTTGTCCAGTCTATAATACCAAGCTCACAGTGCTTGTTTCAGTCCATATAAGGCCTTCTTCAGCTTGCAAACATAATTAGGATTATCTGTCAATGATAATCCTTCAGGTTTCTCCATATATAATTCTTCCTCTAGATCTCCATTAAGAAAAGTTGACTTAACATCCATCTAATACACTTTAAAGTTATTATGACATGAATATGCAAGGAACATTCTGATGGCCTCGAATATTTCCACTGGTGCAAAAGTTTCATCAAAGTCCTGACCTTCAACTTGTGCATACCCTTTACAGACCAATCTGGCTTTATTTCTAA
>ML783585.1:0-28135 GCA_009831015.1 Picea engelmannii
ACTCCTTTAAAAAGATTTGATTCCGATTTTAACTTGAAAGATTTAGAATTAAGACAATTTAAAGTAATAATAATTTATAACCATCTTTTCATCATATAGTGATGAAAATCTTTTTATGCCCTTAAAATCCCTAAAGAATAAGTAATTTTAATTATATTAGACATCCATGTTTTTTTGGTAACTTAAAAAAATTGTTATTATATAGAAATTTATAATCTTTTTTCTTTTTTTAGAATTTTATTTATGGATGTAGTTTTGGTTTGATTGAAAGGGTTAAGATAATTAAGCCTTAGTTAAAAGGTAAAACTAAGGTTAATCTTGAACAAAGTTTAAGTAAAACTAGGACCAACACTAAGCAAAATTTAAAAGATCACGATCAATGATGAGTAAAGATTATATGAGACTAAGGCCAACCTTGAGCCAAGCTTAGGTAAAGATCAAAATCAATCATGAGGAAAGCTCAAAAAATACCAAGACTTACTTTGAGCAAAGTTAAGTAACACTAGGACCAACCATAAGTAGAATTTAGGTAGACTTTAAGAAAAGCTTTGATAACATGGAGACCAACATTGAAAAAGCTCAAGTAAAATCAAGATCAATCCTCAAGGAAGACTAATACCAACACAAGTAAACATACGGTTGACCTTTCAAGGCTAACCTTTTGTTATGCTAATTGAAATAAGTAATCTAAACCACAACAAGGGGAGGGAAGGTTCTCCACAACCTTACTTACATTCTAGCTCATGGAAGATCTCACTTCATACCACAATGCTTCTAAGTCATGTAAGATAAAAAAAAAAGGAACTTATGTGTAGGGAAAAGAAGGATATTGAGGCATTTCCTAAATTTTGAAAGAGAGATGAACATTAATATTCTATTAATCTCCCTCCATGTGCCCTAAAGACAACGTTAGCCTTACCAATGCATAGCTTATAACTTTTTCTCTGTAGATATGGATCCTCAACTAAAACAATAAACTTGAACATTTAGCAAGGTACATGTGTTATCGATACTTATTATGATTTTCCCTATAGATGAAGATATAACAATATAACAGCACCGAGTTAGAATGGAACTCATAACCTTTTACCCATGGATGTGAATCCTTAACCAAAACACCAAATTGAGGTGTTTGGCAAAGTACTCACCTTATTATTAATTATTCTGATTTTTCCTGCATGTGGAGATGGAATGATGCACTAGCATTGAGTGAGAATGGAACTCAAAACCTTTTTATCTATGGATATGGATCCTTAACCAACACACCCAAATAGGGTGTCTCACAAGATACTCATGTCATTGACGCCCATATAAACATAGCACTCTTGGTTAGAGAAACCAGGGGTCTATTCTTTTACCAAACCTTTTCATTTTTATAGAAAGCTTCATTTAACTATTAATATAGATGATAATGTATATATTGGACATTTTTACGCCAAAAATTAGTCATTGCATAGTGACCACAAGCCAAAAATTGCAATCTATGCTAACCCTTGAAAACTAACATCTCTTCTAAACAAAACGGAATCCCATCAAAATTGCAACTTATACCAAGGTCATAAAGTTGCATGCCATAACACAATCTACTTAGCACATAAACACAATAATCATAACTTTTAGTCATTAAGGCACAGAAAGCAAAAAAATGCATAACAATTTATTAGATTAAGCATTGTTTGAGATGAGCCTCACATCATATGGGGGGTCATCATTGTGCTTGGAAGGGGGTCTTTGTCTATTACCAATTAGTTCACGATCATGGATTATGAGTCCCTGACAATTATTAGCTTCATTATCTTGGTGTACCTCCTTAAGTAGTGTCTAAAAAATGGACCAAGCCAACATCAAGAACTTGTCATCGAACTTTTTCTAAGCATTTAACATATGTTGGGCAATGAAAGTTATGGCAATGGAGGCATTGTTAACCACAATTCCTTCCTATAATTAAGAGCATATGCCCTTCTTTTTGTCTTCTACATTCATAATATAGCTAATGGTTTACCAAAAATAAAAACTTCCAAACATTATTTAAGTTATATTTTATTAACTTCTTTTTTTTATCATGATGTAGTGGATATGTATTTTCCTCGTTTAAAAATAAGGGAGTCAGATTTTAAGTACTCAAATCATGGTCATTTATCTAAGAATCCACAAGTGATAAGTATTTACTATGCCAAGGTCACTTAAAACTTACTCTTAATTCCAATTACATTGTTGCATGGAGGGAGTCTTTTATCCCACAAATAAGAAGATCTCATACACCAATTTAATGTTTAACTTGACCACAACACTCTCTATGTATATAAATGAAACATATAATAACATATTTGCAAATAAAAACCCGTACTAAAAAAATTAAGACATTTCAATTTTAAAAATTAAAAAGTTGATGATGAAATAACACTACTCCACTAACCATATAACAAGAAAGTCATTAAACAATTTTATATTATTAACTTTATTCATTGCCTATCAAACTCAAACTCATGAGGACATCATTACAATGACCCCATATCTTTGAAAATCAAGCCTATTTGAATAACTATTGTTGACTAGTTTATGACATATGGAACCACACCAATTCCTTCATCTCAGCCGAAATCACTGAAATCCCCCATGATCACTCCTTTAAAAGCGTTAAGAACTCAATTATGATGAGTATCTTTCTATATGCTCAACCTTAATCTTGCCAACCCTTGGTGGGATATACTTTTCTAAAGTTTCAATCACTTGAGACGAGGCAAATGCCTGATGCAAAATCCTTTTAGTAATGTTCTAAGTGGAGGGAATCAAGGCATTAATAAATTAGGACCAGACTTACCAGGTGTCTCCTCATAATGATTGAACAATTTAAAATAAGTGGCATCACGTTGTTTAGAGCATTTGTATTTTTGTCCCCAACATTCTAGCAACTTGGTGTAAAAGAGAAGTCCACAATCCTTTTTTTAATTATTATGAAGTTTCCTATGTTGTCACAAAAATATTTTAAAATTAGCTGAGTAGTTGTGAAATGAATATATTATTATTATTATTATTATTATTATTATTATTATTATTATTATTATTATATATATATATATTTTGTAATTAATGTGTTAAAATAGTTTTTATGAATTTAAAATCTCCTTATTGATATTTAAGGATTTTTTTTAATATGTATCTCAATTTTCTTTATTTTTATTTTTATTATATTTCTTATATGTACATAAATGTATTTATATTACAGAAAAATAAATTTCAAAGTTATAAGAAGAAAAATAAAATCCGAGGTATTAGATGTTAACAATTTGATGTCTTTGATAAGTGAGAACCTTTTAGCCAAAAGTTACATATGCACCTCCTTTTTTCATACATGACAAAAGGAAAAATAAAGAGTTATCCTTATTTCTAAAAACATATTTGCACTAAAGTTTCCAAAATATAAACAAAGCGAAAATCCTCAAACAATGTTAAATGTCATCGAGAGAAGAGCAAACTAAGGACCTAGAGTCACCAACAAAACTACATGACAATGTAACCATCCTTGAAGAATAGCCACATGCTCTGACTATACATGATCACAATAGGACTTGGCAAAAGGACAGTTTCATAGCAAATGTTTCACCATTTTTGAATGGTGGCAGGTAAAGCAGAGGCCTTTAGAGGGGCCACTTTTAGATAGTCAAACCTCATAAGGAAGGCCCTAATAAATCATTATCCATGCAAAACACCTATAGATTATAAGAGACTCACACCAACCACATATTCTATAGTTGTATAATCCACTAGCTCTTGATGTCAAAAGAAACCCACACACATTAAGTACAAGGCCAAGCTCACAAAGGTGGTACAAGATGGAGTACAAGTCACATGAGTCTTACTGAAATAATGGGCACCCAAAAATCCACTCGCATTCACTCCAAATGGGTCTCGACATGTCAATATTAATCTCGAACATATCCTCTTGTGGGATGAGGTCAACTATCTCCATGATGGTGGGTCGATTAGTCAATGATAGGGCATACTCACGAGTTGAGACTCAACAATCCTTCCAAGAGCATGCATTTGCACCCTACAAGTCCCTCCAAAGAAAGATCTATTTTTTATTAGTCATCATGCATGAAAATGTGAAATATCAACAAGACAAACATCCTCTATCTTTCAACTCCAAAACAATATTTTGTCTAAATCCCACCCTACATGACTACTAGACATCTACCACTATACCAAATCCACCACCTGTTAGGATATTTAGACACTTAAGAATTAGGTAAGATCAACATGGCTTAATGTGTCATTAAGTTAAAGTGTGTCTCCTAGTGTGTATCTTTAGTATGCATTTGTAATCTAATGGCCGCAATATGTTCTAGACATATGATATGATGGCTCATATTCTCCTCAATCTTAACTATTGCATTGATGTGTGGTTTAACACTCAATTGGTCCATGATCTATATTTAAATAGCATGGAGGGTCATTTGTTGATGATCGATTGTGAGAAACTCTCTTGTAATATTTTTCTTTTGCATTAATAAATTATCCAAAGTGGCGACGTTGGTTGGGGCTGTGGATGTTTCCCCATTGGGGTTTTACCATGTAAAAACATTGGTGTGTTGATCTTTGATCTGGTTGTGTGAGTGGTTATTGAATGTGTTCATCCTCTATTGGAATACCATGTGTTGTCGAACATGGTATCAGAGCTCGTTTGAAGACCCACTCTCATTGTAGATTGAGATCTTGAAGTTGTGTTGTCACATCTCTGATTTATGCTATTTTCATACATTTTGGGGCTGAGATGACTATTTCATTACGTTTAGAGTGCTTATTTTAGTTAGAAATGCTTTTCGTTTCACTCAAAAAGGTTTCATTTTTCCCAAGATATGACCATTTCAGTGAGATCCAGAGGTATAAAGCATAAATACTTCATTTTTAAATTTTTTTACAGAGATAACATTTCAGTTTTCTATTTTTATTTCCGGGTTGCTAGTCTTTCTGGTCTGCATATGCTCTTTTCTATGTGCTATGTGCGATCTCGGCAAATCTAAAATAGAGTAGAAAAGTGTTTTCTTGTCTGTGTATGCTCTTTGTTGTGCGCTCTGTACGATCTCGACAAATCATAAACATAGAGAAAACTTGCATTTTTTGGGTAAGCTAATTGAGATCTAACCCCTTTGCTGTTGTTGAAAAGCATTTTTTTTTTATATATGTGAAGCGTGAAAACAAAACAAAAAAAATTAGCACACACCTTGAGGCAGAGCTCCAACAACAACAATAACATCACCCCCCATCCTCATTTTTAAGATTATAATGTGGTTTGCACTAACTCACTTGGTTGAAAGTTGTTTTATTTAGTAAAAGGTCTTTTATTCAAATCTTTTTTTTGTTATTTTTTGAAAAAATCTGTGTATTCATTATAAAGTGCATTCCACTTAAATTATAAAAGTGAATCATTATAAAGTAGCTTTAATGTTTTTTTTTAATTACTTTTTGCATGCAACTTTAATTTACAAAGTGACTTCATTGTACAAGTGATTCTCACTTATTCTATAAAAGTAAGTCACTTATTTTTAGAAGTGAGCTTATAGGAAAAGTTAGATAAGGAGGAACATCACCGCGTGGACCAACTTCTACTTGCCATGTGACTCTTTGGTTATCGTTTATGTCTTTTTTCAAAATGGCATAACTTTCACATCCGAAATTCGTTTTAAGTGTCGATTTTTTTAAACAGCCTATCTTTTCGAGATATTTTCATCCAGACTATCTATTTCATCTTTTGAATCCATATTATTTGCATATTTTAATATGGTTTCTCCAAGTGATTGTTTTCTTACCAATACCAACTACTTCTCATGGAAATGTCATATGGAGGATGTACTAAGAAGTAAAAGATTGTACCAGATTACCTTGGGAAAAGAACAAAAACCCATTAATCCCGAAAAGAAATCCAAATGGGATAATAAGAATGACAAAACATGTGGACTAATCAGAATTTCCATCTCTCATGATTTAAGATTTCACCTCCAAGGAATCGATGACCTCAATGAAGCTCAGGAAAAACTTTGATCTATGTTTGGTAAACACAAAATTATTCGAGCCCACCACATTGAAAATCGGTGAATGACTTTAAGTCCCAATGATTTTCCTTGCATTGAATATTACTTATCTAAGTTCAAAACACTTAGAATTTTATGTAAAGACTGTAAAATATATTTGAAGGATGATCAATGCATATATGTTATTCTTGCTAACTTAGTAGTGCATATTATATCTTTGTATCTACCTTTTATGCCACCAAAGAAGCTCTTGGGAGTGCTTACCAAACTTCCACTCTTGATTCCTTTTGTGATTCTTTGATTTGAGAGCAAGATAAGCGTGTGCAACTTGGATTGATCAGCACTACAAGTACATCCAACAAAGCCTTAGTGACCCAACCTAAAGATAAATCCAAGAATACCAAGAAGCAACATCCTCGCCACAATAACAATCAAAACAAGGGTCCCAAACCCTCTCAACCAATTTCTACTCCCAATGGCAACAAAAGAGAAAAATCCAAAAGTAAGACGACTGACAGGCATTGCAACTTTTGTGGACGAGATTGTCATGTGGAGTTTAAATGTTTTTAAAATATGGAAGACTTAGAAGCAACAATGGAGAAACACAACATCAATATTGAGTCTTCTTCTTCTAACTTTTCTTCTCATGGGCATGCACTTTATGCTTTTGGTTTCTCCTTCAATGCAACTTCTACTTCTTCTTCTTATGAGTGGCTTAGTGATTATGGAGCATCTTATCATATGGCTAAGTATAAAGCCATTTTTATGCTCTAAATGAATGTAACACCAAACAAATATTTGTTGGTGATGATAGATCACCTAGTGTTGTAGGGTCTGGAACAATTCAAGTAGATAATGGTCATTTGAATTATGTACTATGTGTTCTAATTCTTCCCTGCAACCTTCTATCAGTGTATCAAATCACTCATTCATGTAATTTTTAAACCTGCGAAGTAAAGCAATGCATATAGATTCTTAAGCAATACATAAATTAATCAATGGCTCATACACAGAGTACACAGAGATTTTATACTGGAAACCCTCAACCGGGAAAACCTTTCTTATTTTCACTATATCGAATTTCACCATTCGCCATACAATATATACAATGTTTTTAGGTATTCCGTAGATACTAAAACCCTAATCTCTTAATCCGGGATTAATTTACAAATCCGCTAAAAATAACAAAAACCGCCCCCAAAAAATTTTTGGGGCGTTACCCCGAACCCCGTTGGCCCCGGGCTACCACTCGTTGTCGAACGTTGCGCATAACCAGGGGGGGGCATCCCTGCCCCCCCCTGGGACCCCCTAGGAAAGCACCCAGTGCACACGACAGAGCTCTAGGTGAAGGGATCGTCAGACGCAATTGTCGTATCTGACGCGCCCACACACACACACATGCAAAGAATATAACACATACCCAACAATTCAGGTGAAGGTAAAACTATAGAGTTTTCATCTCACCAAGTTGTAATCAAGGATATAAAATATCCTAAGCATGTCCTAGCAACTAGAATTGTTGATGATATTACCAGGTTGTACAAATTTGACAACTTTGGTTCATCATCTTTTCCATCAATTTGTGTTGTTCATAGCGATGACTTGAGCAAACTTTGACATGAGCGGTTTGGTCATCTAAAGTATCACTCATTGGATCAACTATGTAATCAACACATGGTGATTGGTCTTCCTCTTGTTTCTTACAGAGATGGTATTTTTTCCGATTGTGTTCTCGACAAATATCATCGGGATAGTATTGAAAACATGCCCCTTGGAACGCCTCGACCCCTTTCCAGCTAGTTCACAATGATTTGTGTGGTCCACTTTCTTCTCATTCTTTCTTTGGATGCAAGTATTTATTAACCTTCATTGATGACTTCTCCATAAACACTTGGGTTTACTTCTTAAAACTTAAGATTGAATTTTTTTTAAAAAATTTAGCATATAAGGCTCTTGCAAAAAAACAATCTTGGCATCAACTTCAACGATTAAGAACATATAATGGAGGCGAATATGTAAACAACAAATTTACAAGTTAATGCACTACACGGGGCATTCAATTGCAACATATTGTTCCATATACACCACAAAAAAATGGTGTTGTTGAGAGAAAGAATCACACATTAAAAGAAATGGTTAATTGTATGATCCAATCTAAGGGATTAAGTCTTCATTATTGGGTGGAAGTCATCAACTGTGAAAATTACATAGTAAATCGCACTCCCACAAAGGCTTTAAAAAACATAAAACCAGAAAAAAAAAAAAAAAAAACATGGAATACAGTTTAGTTAGATGTAATCCATTTTCGTGTATTTGGTAGTGTAGCATGGGCTCACATTCCTGATGAGAAAAGGAAAGCATTGTAGCCTAAAAGTGAGAAGTGCATTTTTGTTGGATATTTTGAAGATGTCAAAGGCTACTAACTTCTTTAACATCATTCCAATGAAATTATTATTAGAATAGGTGTTGAATTTGATTAAAATCTCTTGGACTATGAGCCTAATTCGATGTTTGTGCCATCTTTGGCCTACGACCCATCTTCGACATTTGTGCCATATTCTGATCCTATTTTGGTTTCTTCTTTAGATGATTATAGTGAGGATGAAAATCCACCTCCACTTGCTCACCTTCTTCTATATGATGATAGTGAGGATGAAAATCCACCTCTTTCTGATCACCTTCCTCCAAATGAGTCCATCGAACATGAACATGCACCAATACCACCACTTCCCAGTGTTGATGATTGCAGCTACGTGAGACATTCTCTAGCTTACAAACCTAAGAGAAAGCCCCTGAGAGGGGTGTGTGGTTCCTATCTGAGATAGAGTAGGAACGTAGAGATGGCCACCTCCTTACAGGGAGTTGAGAATAACTCCAGATGATTCTCATGTGTAACGCAGTGAGAAAGGAGATCTGCAGAGTTGGACATGCCTGTGGTTGAGCACAAGGTGAACGTGTGAAATCCAAAAGTGTTGGGTGCATCGTCATGAGAACATAAATGAATATGATGTATTAGCCTCTTCTGAGCAAAAGAGTTGATGAGAAACTCCAGATGACTCTCCTGTGTAATTCAGTGGGAAAGAAGATCTGTTGAGTGGGCGTGCCTGTGGACAAGCACATGTGAACGTGATCCTAGTGGCTAAGCACTAGTGAAGAAGTGGTTCTTCTGTGTAATGCAGTGAGCTAGAGATATGGACATCCCTATGGAATTGCCCCTAGTGGATGATAACTAGTGGGTGTATAAGATCCCTTGATATATTGTTCAAGAGTCAGACCTACCTATAACCCTAATTGTAATTTAAAGGGTACAGGTCGGCCCCACCTTAATATGATTAATAATAAATGTAAAAGATAATTAATCTGTTTAATATTAATTATATTGTGAGCTAGTGAGGTCGGCCCTATTGTGCCAATAGTGATCTGAAAAGGTCTTTCAATGACTGTGGTTGAGGTATTTAGCATGTGTTAATTAACCATTTATGAAGCTGAATGAAAGAGGAATAATTTAATGAAGAAGCATAACATCCATAAGACAATATACATATATGAATTGAAGCAATAAGAACAGCAAACCATAACAAGAGAAGTGATAACGAAGTTTGACACAAAATTGCCTACGTCTCCGGGCCTTTGTCTCAATGGGGGGGGGGGCTTCTTTATTAATTCTTCAATGCTTGAAAGGTACAACAAAATTACATCAAATGGATCTCATACTGGTCTCACTATGTTCTGGTCAACCTCATAAATCCAACACAACTAACGGCATTGAAAAAGACTGAGTGTAGCTCCCGGAAATGGCCCACAAAGGTCTCCTTCTCAACAGCTTCCCTGCATAAAAATGGCTTTGGCTTGGCTTTGCTTCAGCATAACTCTGCTTTGACTATCCTCCATGACCTCAAACAAGCCTGTTTTTTATAGATCTGAATTTGGTTATCCTTCCCCAACTTCCTTCCAAAATATGGGCTCAAAAAGAGCCCAATATCCCCCAAAATGGGCAAAAATCTCCATTACCAGGCCTAAAAATCAAATAAAAATCCCAAACCATACAACAAAACCCACTTTTAACTAAATTTATGGGCTAAACTCCTTTTGTTGGGTGCGCGCTCCCCTTAAATGATCATATGGCGGCTATAAATGGCCAAGCGCCAGCCCAAAGGGCTGCGTGCTGGCCTCTTCTCCGAAAATTGTGGTCATGTGGCAATAAGCAATGGGACCACACCCTAACAATATGCCTTGAGTTATTGTCACGAATCTGGATCCTATGGCAGATAAGTGCTATAAACATGGTGCCCAAATCCTTTGCTCACAAACTCTGGTCATTGGTTGAAATATTGTGTCGCACCCCCTTGGTTATGTGTACATATGAATCCGCGAGCTCGGGCTTAGCCCCAACCCCCTTCCGCCTCCAATACACCATAACTACACTTTAAATAAATTAATAGTCGGTTACATATACAAGCACCAAAAGTGGCGCGTTGGTCAAAGGACCTTTACCAAAGCGATTTTCTCATCCAACAGGTCATGGGGTCGAACCCCATGAGCTCCAATACAATTTTGCCCATTCAACTAGTGATGGGGTGCCATGTGGCAACCCATGTCTGGGCCACGTGGCACCCTTTCATTGGTCCTCCACGATGCCACAAGTCAACATGCTATTGGTTTGTCACTGTCCAGTCACCCCATTGATGTGCTGCCACATGTCACTATGCTTACATCAACATGGTGATGTCATGCCGACGTCATCATTGAATTTTTGCCAGTTTGACTTTTTAGTTGTTTGTAAAAACGATCAGAGTGCGATAACTCTTGCATACAACGTCCGTTTGAGAAAGTAAATATATGGAATCAGCGCGACGAGCCAGTTGTAATGGAATTGATTTCGTCTGATTCCAAGAACTTTCATTTTTTATCCTTTTATGGACCTAGGAAGCCTCCTAGATCCGATTCTAGATCACACCTCTCCACTAAGGACCTTTTGGTCCCCAAAAGGTTACTGACCAGTCAACAAGCTCCGGATAGGCCACCTGAATTGTCCTCTATCTCTGAACTCTATCCTGTGCACCTGTCTCATCAAGATCAATTGTAACACAATCATGACAACTAACAACATATTGGTAGCCATTTGAACCATGTTACATTTTACTGAAGCCACTATCATCCATGTAGACAACATTACTAATGATAGCATCAAAAAGACGACTGCAAATGAGCTGATATACTTGTAATATTTGCACGACATGAGTTTATCTTGAAGCAACCTGTGATTGATTTTCCATTCAACAATTATTTCATGTTCTTGCTTAAGATCGATTACTTCATTTGAAACAATTATAGGTTTGTTGCTTGCTTGCACTGCCTTCTTTAACTGTTCCATTGTTTGAAGTGTTTTATTTTCCTTAACATGATGAGCATGAACCACATAATCTTGACCTGCTTTGGTTAATTAATATTGATTCTTTGTCCTGTAGAAGATTGTCTTACGATCATATAAGTATGGACTACCTAAGACCATTCCACGTTCTCTTAATGGCACTATATCACATGTTACCTCGTCCACATACTTAGATGAAATTGCAAATTTGATTGTGCACTACTTTGTTATGTGCATTTGATGATGATTTCTTATCCATTTAAGTGTGTAAGGCTTATGATGTACTTGTGTTTTTAACCCCAACTGCTTAACCAATTCTTCTCAGATTAGATTAGATTGAGATCCATTGTCGATTAATGTGTCTATCTTAGTGTGTCGCATGATTACCCTTATATGAAACAAGTTACTTCTACAATCAATGCCTTCACCAATTTTACCTGTCATACCAACCAACGAGACCTTTGATTCATCACCTGAATCCGATCCCAAGTCTGTAGGTCTTGTTGTCGTTGCCACTGTTTGCCTTCCCTTCTTTTCCTTGAACCACTTTGTCCTCTTCTCGGGATGCAACTGCCAACATCTGTCCTCATCATGCCCCTCTTTCTTGCAATGCTTGCAAGAGGGCTTCGCTTCCTTCCTCGTCACTGCATTTGAATTCTTGCCATGCCATTTCCTCTTGTCTTCTTTCTTGGAAGACAATTCCCCCGATACACCTGCTTTCCCTGCTTCAATGTATGTCGCTTGAACATAAACCTCATCTAGGTTAGTGGGTCCAAACATGAATACAATATTTCTAATATGTGCAGGTAAACCTCCTATATACTTCATAAGAGTTTCATGTGTATGTAAAGGGATATCTAACATCAATGCCATTTTTTGAAATCCATCTGTATACCTTTGCATTGTTTGTCCTTTTCTTAGTTTTAAAGTTTGCCATTCAATTAATGCTTTTTATTTATAACCCAAAGGATAGAATTGCTTCCTAAGTGCATAAATGAAACTTTGCCATGATGGAAATACATAACCCACTTGTTGTGTTCCGTTTTGCAACTTGCTTTTCCACTAGATGAGAGTTGTATCTGCAAGTCTCAAAGATGCCAACTTGATTTCTGTGGCCTCATCCTTGATCTGTTGCACACTGCAGTAAACCTCCATCTGCCTGATCCAATTGTCAAGTCTCTCTGCATTAACTTCACCATCATATATGGGTAACTCAAATTTAACATCAAGTTTTAACAATGGCATTTCATTCTTATGTTTATGAACATGTTTCTTTGCATTGGATTTAGAACTTGAACTTGAAGAAGAAGGAAAAGAAGGAGGTGATGATGGAGGTGAAGGAGGAATATGAGGATGATCCTCTACTTATTCACTTTTTCCCTTTGAAGATTCACCCAGATTTGGTCTTCTCCGTTCCAAGTAATCCTCGTACAAAACTTTCACCATCTCGACATAGCAAAGAAAGTTTTTCGAAACTCTTTCTCATCCTGAGAAAGCCATTCTTCCGATGTCATCTTCTCATTGTGAGAAGCTCTCTTTCTCAATCCAATCAATGGATTCTCTTTAACAATCCTGCCTTCACCACGCTGTAGCGTTTCCCTAGTTAACATGCAAAACTCAAATCCAAACATCAACTAGCTCTGATACCACTTGATCCAAAAAGGTCTTTCAATGACCCTGGTTGAGTTATTTAGCATGTGTTAATTAACCATTTATGAAGTTGAATGAAAGAGGAATAATTTAATGAAGAAGCATAGGAGCCATAAGACAATATACAGATATGAACTAAAGTAATAAGAACAACAAACCATAACAAGAGAAGTGATAACGGAGTTCGACACAAAATTACCTACGTCTTCAGGCCTTTGTCTCAGTGGGCGAGGCTTCTTTATTAATTCTTCAATGTTTGCAAGGTACAACAAAAGTACATCAAATGGATCTCATAATGGTCTCACTGCGTTCTTCTCGACCTCAGAAATCCAACACAATTGACGACACTGAAAAATACTAAGTTTACCTCCCAGAAATGGCCTGCAAATGTCTCCTTCTCAACAACGTCCCTGCATAAAAATGGCTTTGGCTTGGTTTTGTTTCAGCATAACTTTGCTCTGATTGTCCTCCATGGCCTCAAACAAGCCTGGTTTTTATAGATCTGAAGTTGGTTATCCTTCCCCAACTTTCTCCCAAAATTTGGGCTCAAAAAGAGCCCAATATCCCCCAAAATGGACAAAAATCTCCATTAACAAGCCTAAAAATCAAATAAAAATCATAAACCATACAATAAAACCCACTTTAACTAAATTTATGGGATAAGCACCTTTTGTTGGGCACGCGCCCCCCTTAAATGGTCATATGGAGGTTATAAATGGCCAAGCGCCAGCCCAAAGGGCTGCGCGCTGGCCTCTTCTCCGAAAATCGTGGTCATGTGGCAATAAGCAATGTGACCACACCCTAACAATATGCCTTGAGTTATGGTCACGACTCCGGATCCTATGGCGGACAGGTTCTATAAGCATGGTGCCCAAGTCCTTTGCGCACAAACTCCGGTCATTGGTTGAAATATTGCACCGCGCCCCCTTTAACTGTGGTTATGTGTATGTATGAATCCGCAGGCTAGGGCTTAGCCCCAGCCCCCTTTCGTCTCCAATACACCATAGTTACACTTTAAATAAATTAATATTTGGTTACATACACAAGCACCAAAAGTGGTGTGTTGGTCAAAGGACCTTTACCAAAGCGCTTTGCTTGTCCAACAGGTCATGGGGTTGAGCTCCAATAGAATTTTGCCCACTCAACTAGTGATGGGGTGCCACGTGGCACCCTTTCATTGGTCCTCCACGATGCCACATGTCAACATGTTATTGGTCCGTCATTGTCCAATGACCCCATTGTTGTGTTGCCACATGTCACTATGCTTACATCAACATGGTGATGTCATGCTGACGTCAGCATTGACTTTTTGCCAGTTTGATTGTTTGACTTTTTCGTTGTTTGGAAAAACGATCAGAGTGCGATAACTCTCGCATACAACATCCGTTTGAGAAAGTAAATATATGGTTGGAATCAGCGTGACGAGCTGGTCGCAATGGAATTGGTTTCGTTTGATTCCAAGAACTTTAATTTTTGAGCCTTTTTTGGACCTGGGAAGCCTCTTAGATCCGATTCTGGATCAAATAGACACTTATGTTGACAGGTTCAGTCTAGTAGAACTAAAGGTAAATTCCCCATTGAGGAATCATATCTTTCACATGAGTTTGGAAATTTCTGCAAGTACATCTTCTTGGGAAAAGTGCGCACCTCTCTTGGGCGTTAGTCTTCTAGGGTTTGAGCACCCTCTTGTGTGCTAGGTCTTATTGGTGGTGAAGGTCTTTCTCTTGAAGAATATAGCAAATGATTTGGTTGGGTTTTCTTCCCTTGTTTAGAAGGGTTTCCTAGGATACTTCTTGTGTTCTTGTGCATGGTGTTTCTTCTTGTGATCTTGGTTGTTGCAACACTTATGTTTATGGTTAAGACAAATGCTAAATTGGAATGAAATTCATGCTTAACCTATCTTATTGAAAAATCAACATGGTATCAGAGCATAGGTCTTGAAGATCCCATTGCACAAACATTTTCCAGCCATCCTCTCTCACTTCTGCAGAAACCGTACGACCCTTCCAGGGTTCCCAAAAAATCCATACGACCTACTCTTTTGAGGGTTTCTAGCACTTGAAACTTGGACGTTGAGGATAAAAAGGACATCAGTGTGTACGACCTCCTTCAACACACCTCCATCAAGTCTCAAATTGCAATTCCGAGCATTTTGACTTTTTGGCCCTACGGTTTCGCTATTTTCTGCAGAAAATTTCAGAATTGTGTTTTGCAACTCTTTGAAGAAGCTCTTAAGCTTACCAAGGCTATCATATTTCTCTAAGGCTTATTGTTGGCACTCATAAGTCCAAAAAAACCTAACATTTCTAGCCTAGTTGACAAGGGTTTGTGAAGAATCCAAAATGAGCAAAATCATGATGAGGGGCAACCTTGATGATTCAAGTAAACTCAGTTCCAGGAAGACAAGACCTCAAAGAAATGGAGACATCAAAATTTCAACACTCTCAGGTATGGTCCCTACCAAATGATAATACTTGGTTAATTGATAGCGGTGCCTCTAGACATATGACCGGTCTTAGAAATCATCTAACACACTTCGTTGAGAAAGAGACACGTCTACATGTTGTTCTTGGATATGATGCCAAATATAATGTGAGAGGAATTGGAACTTATACCTTCCAAATAGATTCAAACATGCAACTTCAATTAGAAGAAGTACTATATGTCCCCGGAATGAAGAGGAACCTTGTCTCTATTTCTGCCTTGGAAGACAAAGGCTATACGATTACTTTCTCGGAAGGAAGAGTTCTTGCATGGCACAAAGACTCTCATATAAGTTCTGCCAAGGTAATTGGTGTATGAGAAAACAACTTGTACAGATTAACCATCAAACCAGTCCAAACCTTATTACATGACACTATCAACTTGAGTGAGCTATGCAATAGAAGGCTTGCTCACATTCATTATAGAGCTCTTCCAGCTCTAGGGAAAATGGTAACATGTCTACCAGAAATAAAGATTCAGCATAAAGGTGTTTGCAAAGGTTGTTCCCTTGGAAAAAATGTTAAAGGATCCTTCCCAAGCAGTGACAATAAATCCTAGGAAATCTTAGACTGGATACATTTAGACATATGTGGGCCAATGAATGTTGCATCTCTAAATGGGTACTTATACTATATACTCTTCATAGATGATCACTACAGGAAAACTTGGATTTACTTTCTAAAGAACAAGGATGGAGTCCTTGCAAAATTTCAAGAATTCAAAGCTCAGATTGAGAACCAGACCGGAAGAAAAATCAAAATATTAAGATCATATATAATGGAGGTGAATACACCTCAAAAGAATTCAACAGTTTTTGTATTGAAGCAGGAATCAAGAGGGAGTTCATAGTTCCTTACAACCCTCAACAAAATGGGGTAGCTGAAATGAAAAACATAACCATCATTGAGGCAACAAAAGCAATGATACATGATCAGAGTCTACCTATGACTCTATGGGCAGAAGCATGTATGACAACAGTATATGTTCAAAATAGAAGCCCTCATCAGATCCTAAAGAACATTACTCCAGAAGAAGCCTTCACCGAAGTGAAGCCTGAGATTGGACACTTCAGAATATTTGGATGTCCAGTGTATCTTCATGTACCCAAAGAAAAGAGATCCAAGCTAGAAGCTTCAGGAAGGAAGGGCACATTTTTTTCATACAGTGAATCCTCAAAATCTTATCAAATCTACATTCCTAGTCAGAGACAAATTGAAGTAAGCAGAGATGTTACTTTTGAAGAAGAAGTATCCTTCCAGAAATCCAAAGAAGCTCAGATGGAAATTGATAGTGAGACAATACCTTCTCCTCCTTAAGCAATTCAGAGGGAGACATATATTATTCCATATGATCCAATAGCCCCAGTTGATCCAGTTGTTCCAGTCAATTCATTTATTCCAAGCAACATACCCAAAGATATTACAGTTGGACATAAAAGGCCTTCTTGGGCCCGACAAACTCTACAAGAAGAAGAAGGGCATAAAGTCCCACAAGGAACAACCAGAGAGAGCAAAAGACCAAAGAGATTCTCAATCTACCTTTCAGCCATGACCCACATTATTGACTCAGAGCCAACTTGTCATGGAGAAGCTTCAAGTGAACAAGTATGGAAAGATTCCATGACTGAAGAATACCAATCTATATTAAAAAATGATGTATGGGATGTTGTTCCAAGACCAGAGGGAAATTCTGTAGTGACTTCCAAATGGATTTATAAAATCAACCATGCTGTTGATGGAAGCATTGAAAAATACAAAGAAATATTTGTGGCCAGAGGGGTCTCACAAATAGAGGGAGTTGACTATGAAGAGACTTTTGCACTAGTAGCTCGATACACCTCCATCCGATCTATCATTGCACTAGTTGCTTCCATGGGTTGGAAGTTACATCAGATGGATGTAAAGACAACCTTTCTCAATGATGAAATTGAGGAAGAAGTTTATATTGAGCAGTCAGAAGGATTTGTTGTACACAACGAAATATCTCGTGTATGCAGGTTGAAGAAATCCCTATATGGGCTAAAGCAAGCACCACGTGCTTGGTACGAGAAAATGGATGGATTTATGATGAGTTTGGGATTCAACAAAAGTGTTGATGATCCAAACTTATATTATCACATTGATGGTAATGAGTGTTTGATTTTGGTCCTATATGTGGATGACATTTTCCTCACCGGTTTAGAGAGACTCATTGTTGAATGCAAATAAGCATTGATTGCTAAATTTGGAATGAAGTATTTGGGCTTGATGCACTACTTCTTGGGACTATAAGTATGGTAGAGAACATATGAGATTTCCTAAGTCAAGGAAAATATACTATGGAGATACTGAAAAAGTTCGACATGACAGAATGCAAATCCATGCCCACTCAAATGGTAATGGATTTGAAGAAAATGAGTGATACTCATTCAGGAGATGTAGATCCACACTTATACCGACAATTGATTGGATCTTTGATGTATCTGGTTAACACCAGACCGGACATTTGCTATGCAGTGAATGTGCTTAGCCAGTTTATGAGCCAACCGAGACAAACACACGGATAGCTGCAAAACATGTATTGAGATACTTACAAGGCACAATTGGTTATGTCCTGAGATATGCCTCCAATGTAGACTTGATCCTGCAAGGATATGCCGATGCAGATTGGGCAGGAAGTGTAATAGACAGAAAAAACACCTCCGGTTGTTGCTTCACTTTAGCTTCTACCACGGTTTCCTGGTGTAGCAGAAAACAAAGCTCTGTGGCATTAATCTCCGTAGAGGCAGAGTACATTGCATTGAGTGTGACAGTTCATGAAGCAATGTGGCTTCGCAAAATTTTGACTGACTTGTTCGATGATGAGATTTTTCCTACTACTATTCATTGTGATAACCATAGCTGTGTAAATCTTTCTAAGAACTCGGTGTTACATGACAGATCGAAACACATTGAAATAAATTATCACTATATTAGAGATATGGTGCAGAGGAAGACAATACATGTGTAGTATCTTCCTACTCATGAATAGATCACAAATATCTTCACCAAACCACTAGCCAACACAAAGTTTGAGTATTTCCGTGAGAGACTTGGCCTAGTGGAAAATGCCTCCCTAGCTGAGAGGGAGTGTTGATGATTGAAGCTACGTGAGACATTCTCCAGCTTACAAACCTAAGATAAATCCCCTGAGAGGGGTGTGTGGTTCCTATCTAAGACAGAGTAGGAACATAGAGATGGTCTCCTCCTTACATGGAGTTGAGAAGAACTCAAGATGATTCTCCCGTGTAACGCGGTGAGAAAGGAGATCTGCAGAGTTGGACGTGCTTGTGGCTGAGCACAAGGTGAACGTGTGAAATCCCAAAGTGTTGGGTGCATCATCATGAGAATAGAAATGAAGATGATGTATTATCCTCCTCTGAGCAGAAGAGTTGACGAGAAACTCTAGATGACTCTCCTATGTAATGCAATGGGAAAGAAGATCTGTTGAGTGGACATGCCTGTGGACGAGCACAAGTGAACGTGATCATGGTGGTTGAGCACTAGTGAAGAAGTGGTTTTGCTGTGTAATGCAGTGAGCTAGAGATATGGACATCCCTATGGATGTGCCCCTAGTGGATGAGCGCTAGTGGGTGTATAAGATCCCTTTCTATATTGTTCAAGAGCCAGACCTGCCTGTAGCCCTAATTGTAATGTAAAGGGTACATGTCAACCCCACCTTAATATGATTAATAATAAATGTAAAATATAATTAATCTGGTTAATATTAATTATATTGTGAGCTAGTGAGGTCGGCCCTGTTGTGCCAATAGACACTTATGTTGACAAGTTCAGTCTAGTATAAGCGAAGGTGAATTCCCCATTGAGGAATCGTATCTTTCACATGAGTTTGGAAATTTCAGCAAGTACATCTTCTTGGGAAAATTGTGCACCTCTCTTGGGTGCTAGTCTTCTAGGGTTTGAGAACCCTCTTGTGTGCTAGGTATTATTGGTGGTGAAGGTCTTTCTCTTGAAGAATATAGCAAAGGATTTGGTTGGGTCTTCTTCCCTTGTTGAGAAGGGTTTCCTAGGATACTTCTTGTGTTCTTGTGCATGGTGTTTCTTCTTGTGATCTTGGTTGCTACAACATTTCAGTTTATGGTTAAGACAAATGCTAAAATGGAATGAACTTCATTCTTAACCTAGCTTATTGAAAAATTAACACCCAAATGGGTCCGTTCAACTTGAGAAGTAGCTAGTGATATTGTCGGTGATCCTATATATTAGTGTTGGACACGTTCATTGTTCCAACAAGCCTCTTCTCTTTTGGCTCAAGTTTCAGATACTCATGATCTAGAAATATTTGCAGAAGCGCCAGGCCATCCAAATTGGGACACACCAACGAATGAAGAATATTGTTCTTTAATGGCGAACAATACTTGGGATCTTGTACCTCTTTCGAAAGGAAGAAAACTTGTTAGATGTAAATGGGTGTATAGAAATAAGTATGCATTATATAGAAGTGTTGAAAGACACAAGGCCCAACTAGTTTCCAAAGGGTTCTCTCAAGTTGAAGGAATTGACTATAATGAAACCTTTTCCCCCGTAGTCAAAATGAATGCCATTCCTCTTACTCTAGTCCTTTTTGCCTCACATAAATATGAATTCCATTCCCCTTTCTCTAAGTATGCTTGTGACCTTCTTCATCGCTTTCACATGGACTATTCTAAACCAACCCCTTCTCCCTTGCAGTATGGAATCAAACTTGCTACCACTTGTACTACTCCCAAAATTGATGCCATTTTGTACCGTCAGTTAGTTGGTAGCCTCTTATACTTGACTCATACTTGTCCTGATATTTCCTTTGTTGTTGGTCTTGTTTCCTAGTATATGCAAACACCCCATGAAATCCATTGGAAAGCAGCTAAAAGGGTACTTCAATATGTTTGGGGTATAATTTAGTTTGGGATACATTACCGTTCAAAGGGGACTCCTTTGTTGGTTGGTTTCACTGATTCGGATTGGGTCAGCGACCCTGATGATCAAAATTCTATTGTAGGTTATGTTTTCAACTTTGGTTCTGGACTTGTCACTTGGGCTTGTAAGAAACAACATGTTATTTCTCTTTCTTCAGTAGAAGCAGAGTACCAAGCAATGATTAATGCAAGTCAAGAAGCCTTGTGGCTTTGACATATCCTTTCAGAGTTTGTATTCCAGTAGCAGCATCCAACCACTCTCTGATGTGACAATCAAAGTGCCATCAAGCTCTCCAAATATCCAGTTCAACATCAATGCAACAAACACATCGAGGTACATATTCACTTCATGAGAAAGCTCATTCATGATCAAGTAATTGAAGTGCTCTTTTGCCCTACAAAATATCTAGTTACAGACATTTTCAGAAATTCTCTTACAGAAGCGAAGTTTTCCAAACTTTGATCTATGTTAGGAGTTCATGAAGTTTTCATTAAGGGGGGATAGGCTCTAATGCCTCCTTTGTTCTCCTATTGTTTCACCTTTGTAAATCCTTTAATCATATCCCAAGTTGTTCTTAAGTGGGGATGTTAGGATATTTAGACACTTAGGAGTTAGTTAAGATCAACTTGGTCTAATGTGTCGTTAGGTTAAAGTGTGTTTCCTAGTGTATTTATTTAGTATGGATTTGTAATTTGACTACCATGATATGTTCTAGACATAGAGTGATTCAACAACTCATATTCTCCACGATATTAACAACTACATTGATTTATTGTTTAACGCCCAATTGTCCAAGATATCTATTTAAAGAGCATGTAGGGTCATTTGTTGATGATCAATTGTGAGAAACTCTCTTGTAATATTTTTCTTTTACATTAATAAATTTCCTCAAGTGGCCACATTGGCTGAGGCTATGGATGTTTCCCCATTGGGGTTTTACCATGTAAAAACATTGATGTGTTGATCTCTAATCTAGTTGTGTGAGTGGTTACTGAAGGTGTTCGTCCTTTGTTGGAATACTCACTGTTTTTTAACACACCTTCCTCCACGTAGACCATATAATCCTAAAGATAAAAGTGATTGTTATCTGAAAATGCTGGGGCACTGAAATAATATCATATAAACCAAAAGGCCTTGAATCCACACCACCCATTTCATTGCAAGGTTACTCCCCTAAGTCACTACATCTATCCATTCAAGACCTCCCTCATTGTTGGGAATGATGCATACATCCTAAGGCACCATCCAAAGGCCTCGAGCTCACCCATACTTGTCCCTTAAATACAACTGCAACATCTGCTCCATCTGACGAAACTAAGCCTTGCTATGCAACCAGCAAGACACATAGTAAACGTGAGAGGCATAGATGATCGTGACCAATGGCCATGACAATTAATTTCATGGTAAACTTGATGTCCTTATTCTCCCATAATAGTAGTTTATGTTGCAACTAATAAATACACCAATCCCACATGGAAACCAAAGAGATCCCCACACCAAATGGGATGCACACAATAACTTGAGAGCAAACAAAAGTACACACTAAAGGAATCTATTCAATGGGTTTTTCAAGACTAACCAACCAATATTGGGTTTTGTGATCACCAACGTCACCCCATATGCCTCACAAAAGACAACCAAATAATCTCTAGATCCATCAATTGAACCTAGTCTACATGTGTAGAAAAGAGGAAATTGTTTGCAAAGTGATTATAACCATATTTAAACCACTGGGGAGAGGAATACCCCATATGTGGCCCTATTTATGAGCAACTTCCTACAATTAACTTGAGGCATATTTTGTTAACACATAAAGGTAAGGCACAAAAGGACACCCCTGCTTAATGGACTGATGTAGCAAAGTATAGGGAGATATAAAATTATTCACTAAAAAAAAAGTAGAGGAACCAGAGAAAAGAGTGTTCACCATCTCAACAAATCTTGGACCAAATCCTAGACAATTCAATATCGCAATGATGAAGGACCAATCAATCCCATTGTATGCTTTGTCAAAGACAATCTTCAATAATGAGGCTTGCTAATCAATCTCTCTGGTCCACTTTGTAGCCTCCAATGCTTACATCATTTTGTCAAAGATAAATTACCCTTGTGCAAAACCTATTTGTTCCCTACAAATAATCTTCCTAGCAACATCATGAACTTCAAGAGCTATAGCCTTGGCCATGATCTTGTAAGCTACACTCAATAAGGTGATAAGTCACTACCCCCCTATGGAAACTTTGGTAGCATTCTTGGGGATCAAATTAATCAACCATTGGTTGAGGGATTCGGTCAAGAAACTTGTGGAAAATGCCTCAGATGCCAAGCAACATAAATCATCCCCTACCATGTCCCACTTCGCCTTGTAAAATTCATAAGGCAACCAATCTATTCTAGGGGATTTCTCATTCTACATCAAACAAAGGGCATTAAAGAGTTCATCCTTTTTAAAATTCTTGTCTAACTTGTCACAGTCTCCAACGTAGACTTTATGTGGAACCACCTGATAGTAGGAGTTCTTGGAAACCACAACTGAATTTGACAAAGCATAAGAACAAAAATGTTTTGAAAATGATGTCTAAACATAATTATATTCTCACCAAGATCCTCTTCAAGAGAACCATCTATTCTTTGCAAGCCAACCACCCTGTCGACTACCATTTTCTTTAGGAAGTCAAAGAAAAATTTAGAGCTCTCAACCCCCTCTTGAATCAAGTGCAATCAAGAGTGAACCTTAGTACCTTTGGAAATGTACTCCTCCTCTCTATGCATAACCAATTCCAAATGAGTTGCATCGTCCTAAAGCGAAGTGTTATGAAGATCCTTCTCTAATAAGATATGAACCTCCTATAGCCTCTTCTTAGCCTCCCATAACATTTGAGGATTCCTGCAAGCCATCATTCTCCCCCACCCTCTTATAAGTTTGTTATTCTAACGAATATCAATCTCCCACCAAACAAGCCAATCTCTATCCATAATATGGCAAGGGATTGGGTTCCAAACATGATGGATGAGAGTGTGAAAGTCAAGAAACTCCAAGTGTGAAGCATTAATCTTGAACAAAGAATAGGGTTTCGAATTTAGTGCATGGCCCACATAAATAAGACTCCTAATGGGTAAATGATATAAATCAATGGTCTATATCAAAACCTCCCTCATGTGTAGATGAATAGAAAGTGAAATTCCATTCCAAGGGCCATACACATGATCTAGTCTCACATGAACTTTGTCCTTTTCCTATCTTAAGTTGGACTAGGTGAACCGACCCCCATAGTTCAACTTTTCTTTTCCCCTAGTTGGTGTTAAACAACTACAAGGTTTCCTTACACCTCATCCAATATCATTTTTCCACACCACTAAGCACCATAATGATATCACCATCCCACTCAACCATATTAAATTCACCACCAATAGTCCAATACACATAAAGCAAGGAGCAATCTATCCAATCCTAAAGATGACTCTGTTTTCAATTGAGATTCGGGGTGTAAACTAAATAGATTCCCAAGACTCAATCCTAAACCAAAAGGGTAATCCAAACACACTATTTGGCATGATCACATCCATGACATACTAAGAAATTCCATAAGAGAAGATAACAAGGACCATCCCCCACATCCTTGTACATGATTCATGGTCTAGAAGGAACAATTCCAACAATAGATCATACGTTTATTGAGCTCAAATCCTACAGATTTGACTTCTTGCAAAAGGACCAAATCCAACCTAGTCCTCTGTAAGGTGATCTTTCAACTTGAGTTGGGAGAAGGTGTCACACATTTAGTGTTAATAACATAACAAAACTAAATTAGAAAATATAAAAAAGAAAGAAAGAAAAAAGAAACGTAAAAATAACAAACTAGCATAGATCTATCTTAACTCAGGATTTTTTAAGCAATGAAAGTTTTAAATCTAAGTTTTTGTTTTTGTTTCTTTTTAAATGTCTCTTTATATTTAATGAATCTAAGGTTAATATGGATATATAATAGCAATCCTCTAAATTAATATCTTTGAGATGTTATAGTTGAAACATTCAAGTGTTAAGGAAAAGCTTACAAATGCTCCTCAAAGTTAACAACTTTGTGAGGCTAATGGAGGCATGCTAGCCTACCCACTAAGGTTTAATATCCTATTGATTTTCCTCAGGAGGAAAATCATGACCATGATAGGATGAACATGAGTAGATACATAATGATGCAACATGTAATTTTGGTGTGAAGGAAGGAAGCTTGTCACAACTAAGAATGGAGCACAATGATGGAAAAGTGAAAAAGCACACAAATGATGGTCGAATAGAAGCACACAAAAAAGAGTGTGACGACGAGCTCATGGAAGGAGAACAACAAAGGTGGAGAAGAGTGTGCTAGAGGAAGGTGAAGGGTCAAAATGAAGGAAGCTAGAGAGGCAAAGATGTAGATGAAGAGTCCTAGACGATGTTGAAGGGTGAAGGGTGGGAATAAATATTACAACAGATAGTAGGAGGTTAGCTAATCTAATGGAGGAGTGAACCAATCATGTTATTCTATCACGACTAAGTCAAATTAGAGAGGAAGTGCATTATATATGCATATGCGAGGAGTGCAATGATGATAAAATGCTAAAGAAAAGGATGGTTGAAGAGAAGCACAAATGAAAGAGTGTGACAATGAGAATATAAGAAGAGCATGACAAAGTCATAGAAAAATGTGTTAAGGGAAGCTAAATGGTCATGAAAAATGAATCTAAAGAGTTGAAGAGGTAGATGAAGAGTCCGAGAGGAAGATGAAGAATTGGAAAAGATAATAAATAGCATGATGGATAGTGAGAGGAGGTTATCCAATACAATAAAGGAGTTAACTAGTTGAGTTAGCTAGTCATGGCTCAATCAAAATATAGAGGAAGCATTAGAGAGTTAGCCAAGAACCAAGCAAGGAGTTGAGATTTTAGAGATACTCAATTGTGTATATAATCTATATGTATTCTAAAAATTAATATATAAGTATACCATCACCATAACTGTAATTTGGTGCCGCGATTGTGTGGAAAATTCTCAAAATTCAAAATTCAACACAAAACGAAAATTTCACCTTCAACCTAGGAGCTTTCTTATATTCTTATCCCTATAAATTTTCAGCCTTAGGGTTGTTGCAAAACAAGGTACAAAATAACAAAGGAAAGGGTACAATGTTTCACTTCCAAACAACCTAAAATTCCCACCAATTCAAGGATAAAATATACCAAACCAAAGGGACAACATTTATCCCTTTTATGGAAACTTATCAACCAAAAACTTTGACCCTGAGGGTTAGCTCAAGCGGTCTTGAGCCCGACGTGAGATCTCTCCTCTAGTGATCAGTTGGGGAGGTCACAAGTTCAATTCTCTTGATCCCCTCGGGGTGAGGATCTGTAATCAAGACTGACAATTTGCCTCATTTACCATCCATGGATCATGGGGAAGTACTCAAAGGGTTTTCCACATGGATTTCCTTGGAAAAAAAAGACGTGAGATCTCTCCCCAGTGATCAATTGGGGAAGTCACGGGTTCAACTCTCTTGATCCCCTTGGGGTGAGGCTCCATAATAAGGGCCAACGTTTTACCCCATTTACCATCTATGGATCATGGCGAAGTACTCAGAGGGTTTTCCGTGATGATTTCCTTGGAAAAAACTTATCAACCAATAACTATATCTGAAAATACTCTTTTACAATAGTAATAACAATAGTGCAATAGTAGTATAACAATAATAAAATCAACCCCTTATATTCTTCAATTAGATGTCAAATCTCTTTACAATTATCCTTTTACTTATATCAAATCAACAAGACATATATGGTTGTAAATAACAAGTCATAAAGAACATATATAGTTGATTATCAAGTATGTAAATTGCATAAGTTTGGGATAAATGGAAACTTCATTAATATGTTGAAGATGAAGTATATGTAGATACCATTGCCTTCTCTCAAGGCTAGTACAAATCCTCCTAGTTATCCAAACCCTAGCTAGAGAAAATCAACAAAACCATAGCAACCAAGAAGATCCAATATGAAAGAATCACTCCAACGCATCCTCTAAGGCAAGATGTCCTTTCTTCCTCTTCTTCTTCGCAATTCCACCATAAGGTTTTATCACAAAGCATTAATCTCCAACCTATAAGGGATAAACCCTAACCCTATACCTCCAAGATAATTAGAGAGAGAGAGAGAGAGAGAGAGAGAGAGAGAGAGAGAGAGTCCTTTCTTCCTCTTCTTATTCACAATTCCACCATAGGGTTTTATCACAAAATAAAAAATACTAATATCCAATATCTAATGGATAAACCCTAACCCTATACCTCCAATATACTCAGAGAGAGAGAGAGAGAGAGAGAGAGAGAGAGAGAGAGAGAGACCATATATGAATGGAAAGACTCTATTTATATGAGAGGTAAGGGAGGCCAATAATACAATGTGGGCCATCGAGAGAGAGAGACCATATATGAATGGAAAGACTCTATTTATATGAGAGGTAAGGGAGGCCAACAATACAATGTGGGCTTTAGCCCTTACAAGCAACCTACAATAAACAATTGTAAGCCAACACAAGTGAGATGCTACACTCTAAATTACATGTTTCATTCTCTAAGATGATGTTGTGCACAATAATGGCTCCAAGGTGATATAACTACGAAAGGAAAGTCCACATCCCTCCACCAAAAGTCTCCATAGATTCTGTTGTAACTTAAAATGTTACTTATTTTTCCTAATTCTTATCATTTGACTTCTATTCTACTTAGATTAAAAGCATTTTTTATTCAAATATACCTTTGAATTTGTCCTCAGCCAAACCATCTATTAATTCACTTTGTCCTCATTCAAAAACTTGAGGATCAACTTCAATCTTAAAGCCCATGCATTTTTATTCAAATTTAAACATAGTTTTATTAATATATTTTAAACATTGAACATTATAAAAAAGGGTTACTCTACACTAGGACTTTATTTAGACTTCGACCTCTCTATTTTTTTTCATGACATCCTACTCACATTGTTATATAGATGAGCATAAAGTGAGTTATCCATTTTCATAAAGACATACATATTATTATGTCATTATGTCAGGGACATTAAGTTTTATATGTCATTATGTCAGGGACAGGGGTTCGTTGCGGCTTCGTTGACATGAGTTGGTTTTATTATACTGTTTCTGATCGATTTGATTGTGTGGGTGCAGGTCATCATGGTTAGAGGACGTCGCAGAGGCAGACGATGGGGTGCTAGGGGAGGAGGCGAGACGCCTCCAACAACATCCACGCCTGAGGGGTCTAACCCCCAGGGAGGCGAGCAGGTTCTTGGGCAGGAACATATATCAGTTGGTGATGTTGTTGGGATGATGAGATCCTTCCAGTGCATGTCCGAGGCTCTGATCAGCCGTTTGGACAGAGACGAGGCCAGGGCGCCGGCACCCCCTGAGGTTCTGCCGCGTGCACCGGCCGTCACAGGTAGCATTCATCGTGAACTCGAGAAGGTAAAATTTCCCGAGTTCTTTGGTGCCCCGGACGATGCAGCCGCCGAGGCATGGTTGGAGAATATGGCGATGTGCTTCGCACTTCGCGATTATACCTCCAACATGAAGGTCCGCATGGCGGTCTTTCAACTGAAGGGGAGCGCTCTTCTATGGTGGAAGACGCTCCTGCCCCAGCTGA
>ML783585.1:36168-59944 GCA_009831015.1 Picea engelmannii
AAGTACCCCGAGAGGATAATGCCCATCTCATTTTATTTAACTATACCTCTCACCATCCTTTTTAGTATGATCCGACTCTGAGGTATCTGAAATGTCCATTCGCCCTTGTATTTGCAAAAGATGAAGCATTTGATTGAAGGAATTAATGGCTGGGAGAAGCCCCCAGCAGCCGTTGAGAGTATACAGAAGCACTGCAAGCTGACGATGTTTTTCTCTTGCAAAATTTCAATATAATAAGCACAATTTTTAATTTACGCTTTGGTCTTCGAATCGCCCAAAGTCGCAGACAATCTCACTCTCAACATCAACATGGTCGCATTCCATAAGTTCCTCAATCTGTTTATACGAGAATTTATTTTAAAAGTAACATTGAGGATTAGAAAACTATTGAATGATTCACAACCACTGTTTTAGAATACTGTTGAATGGATGAAAGAAAACACTGGAAAAATCCATTGTTTGTAGCAAATATGGTTTCAGAAGTCAATTAGTTGGATTGATTTGCTTCGGAACATAAACATGAAAATGGTTGAATTGCTTTTAATTCAGCACATTTTTGCAGCCTTTAAGTCTCAACAAATCAACAACAAAAAATAGAGTAATGGGTTTCCTCTGTTCCCAAAAGTTTTCAAACCTTGAACGTTCTGATCACTTTACAGCCGGCTACCTGCAATACGACGTGCAATGATTACCAATACTTTCAGAAGTATGTATTGTATTTCTCAGGCTACTGCTAGTTTGCTTTGTGCAGAAGCAAACATGCTTTATCTGGAGACTCCGACGGGAGTTGGATTTTCCTACTCTAACGATACATCATACTATTTGGGTGCAAATGACGCTAAAACAAGTCAAATATCAGTGGCCAGATGCAAATTACATGTCAAATATCAGTTGGATTTTCTTCTTATCAGACGTATTCAAGACTGCATGTCTTCTTGATTTACTTATGATTTTATGTTTTCCTTAGTGCCAAGGAGTACTATGTTATTCCCATTGGCATTTGAGACCCTTATTCTGAATCTTCCATTAAATTATTTTTATGACTTTGCATGATGGAGAAAGGTTCCCATTGGATAGGCCCTGGTTTGATAGTTTGTTTGGAGTTGTTTGCTTGCCATGTATGTCATTTATTCTCTAGCCATTTATTATTTTGGTTTTCTTTTCAAATCTTGCATTAAGATTATATATTAAAGGTTGTTCCGAGGTAACTCTCAACAACATATTTTTGTGAAAAATAGAGGGTTACCCCCTCTGACTCAAGAGCCAAACTGAAGCCCAAAGCGGGGAGGTTTTATCAAAGCCTCATAAGATGCCTTGACATTGTTTTTTAGCCAGGAGAAATCTTGAGGAACAACAGACTCCATTGATCCTCCTAAACAATGTACTCCATTGGGTCAACTACCCTATAAGAATAATATCAAATCCCTAGACATCCCTAATCCATATGGAATCCTTTGAATAGGAATCCAAGCTACCACATGTCAACTAGAGCATGATTCCCTCCTCCAAGCTACACAATGCTCCTCATCCCATGTAGGGTGCTCTCCAAGCAAGTGGATCCTCCATGGGGCTCTAATAAAGGGTGTCCAACAAATTATCAAGAGAACGTCAATGCCCAAGGGAGGAACAAAAAGCCAACAACCATCCAAGATCAAGCATCCACTAAACAAGTTATCTCAACTATGCAAATACATATGCCCAAGGGAGGAACAAAAAGCCAACAACCATCCAAGATCAAGCATCCACTAAACAAGTTATCTCAACTATGCAAATACATCAAGGACTATATCATGTGTTAATTCATCTCAAACCATCTAGGGGTGGTTTGTACACCATGTACCCCAAATATCATTAAGCACCCCAAGCATAATGTAAACACTTTCGGAGTAACCCTAAACACTTTCGGAGTAACCCCAGAAGTTAACAAATTGAATACATTTATTATCTTAGTGTGATATCTTATAACCATAAAAAAATTTAGGTTGTTGTGCAAGAGGGGAATTTGGATTACATGTCCCATTAGCATCATCTTACCTTTGACAGGTCTCAAATAGAATGCAAGTCCTCTAAATACTCCATACGATTTTACATGCACTATAATGGCCAAGCCCTTTCATTTCCTCATCCCCACACTACACCATTTTAGAGTTCCACTTAGGAAAATCTTCTTGGTTTCTCTTGTACGCATGATTTGGAATGGATGCATCACCCACTTTATTCAAGGATTTCCTAGCTATAACTTAGCAATGGTAATAATCAATTTTCCATAAGCATACAATCTTTCCTCTTTGAATTTCTCCAGTTGATAGAAATGTTATTCAATGCAATTTGGGCAAGTTGTCTCAAATCTCATCTTTTGTCACATAGTGATGTGAAAATTAATGGTCTCACGTGACAAAGTATCATACATTTAAACAATGATTCACACACATATACAAAATCATATTATTCAACGGCAAGGCAACAATATATACATAAAATACAAATTAGACTTTGCACTTTCAACATTCCACATATACCCTTTCCCATTAATTGTTATAGTACATAAAATACAAATTAGACTTTGCACTTTCAACATTCCACTAGTTGGCTCTTGGTTGACTTTCTATATGAATCTAATACTCGACTCCATGATCCAACTAGATAATACATTTATCTCACTAATTAACCTACTCTTGACATTCATCCCATTTATGCTTACTAGCTTACTATTTAGTTTCATCTCTAGCTCTTAAGTTCCTCCTTTGTCTAATCATTTCATCGTCCTTTATTTCATGTCCTTTCAACACCCTCCAACACATTGCATGTCATAGTCGTTTTGTATTACTATTGTACTAACCCTAGATGCTCAACCTCCCATTGACATCATCCTCTACACACTCCATCCTAAACTATTAAACATGCTTTCCTTCATGCCAAAACTTAGTCTATCAAGCAAATGCTCTTTCAGTTGTGCTTCTTTCTATTGCGCTCTCCTCTAGTATGTGGTTGCTTCTATTATTCCTTCCTCTATCACACACAATATCTATCCTTTTGAGTGATGCTCATCCATCACTAATCACATCCTTGGTTTATATGATATTTTAGCATGATATAGTAAGAGAAGGTTAGTCAATGTAGCAAAGGAGTTAACTATTTGAGTTAGGTAATAATGGTTAAGTCAAAATAAAGAGGAAGCATTGAAGAGTTGGCCGAAAGCCAAATACATAGTTGATATGTTAGAGTTCCCAAGTTGTATCTATAATCTTATGTATTCTAATAATTAATATAAGACTAGATTGTTTATGTGACTGCAAATTGGTTTATGATTGAATACATGTCTTATTATCTTAGTATGATCATGTCTTATTATCTTAGTATGATCTCTTGTGACCATAAAATTGCAAGTTCTTACATAAGAGGTTGTAACATATAATAATAATAATAATAATAATAATAATTAATAATTAATTGTCTAAGGGATGCATCTTTTCATGGATGGTCACCACATGTGCCTTTAGGTTCTCTATATATTTTGGCACTCTCATTGTACATCTATTTATCATATACTATCTTTTTTTATCTCATTATATACATTCTTATTCAATATATTTATTGTCCAATATGGATTACAATTGTTGATTGGTTCGTTGCATTGGTATCAGAGCTTTGTTGTTGATCCTAGCCATTGGCCATACAGGCTTGTAACCTCATACAAAAATAAATAAATAGAGTTTCTCTATTTATCCAGGTCTTTGACCACGTGAGGGAATTTTTCCATTTAAAAAAAATCATCATAAAAAATTACCATTGAAGAAAAAACCTTTCAGTTGCAAAAAATTATAAGTTATTACGAGATATCAAGAAGAAGGAAAAATAAAATAAAGGAAGAAAAAAGGGAGAAGAAAAAAGAAAAAAAGAAAGAATAAAAAAAGAAAAAATAGTTTAAAAGAAAATATTCCAAAGAAGAAGGAAGAGTAAATTTTGA
Source organism: Picea engelmannii (assembly GCA_009831015.1). Lineage (NCBI taxonomy): Eukaryota > Viridiplantae > Streptophyta > Pinopsida > Pinales > Pinaceae > Picea > Picea engelmannii. Next base: position 40,136 of record ML783585.1, read on the forward strand.
TCTTATTATAGGTGGTTTACAAGCCCATGGTTTTGGTAAACCATTCGCCCATGGTATTTTCCCTACCCTATAAAAAAWAGAATTTACAGTGGTAACTTTTTACAACTTTTTATATACACGTGGTGGAGTTGAAGCCAAAATAAAAAGTCAATGACCTTAAGTCTTTTGGAGTAATATTAATTCAATAAAAATCAAAATATATTTTAGCAAAATAATAATGTGCCCAATTAACTTGTGTAAATGATATTCATATCAAGAAGAAGGAAAAATAAAATAAAGGAAGAAAAAAGGGAGAAGAAAAAAGAAAAAAAGAAAGAATAAAAAAAGAAAAGATAGTTTAAAAGAAAATATTCCAAAGAAGAAGGAAGAGTAAATTTTGATCTTATTATAGGTGGTTTACAAGCCCATGGTTTTGGTAAACCATTCGCCCATGGTATTTTCCCTACCCTATAAAAATAGAATTTACAGTGGTAACTTTTTACAACTTTTTATATACACGTGGTGGAGTTGAAGCCAAAATAAAAAGTCAATGATCTTAAGTCTTTTGGAGTAATATTAATTCAATAAAAATCAAAATATATTTTAGCAAAATAATAATGTGCCCAATTAACTTGTGTAAATGATATTCATATAGGAAAAGTAAGAAGAGAGGGTATCATATCAAATATTGTGGAGTTAGAGATATCCACAAAAAGACTAGGAGGAAAGTTAAAGGATTTAAAAAAAAAGAGTGAAAAGTGTATTGTTTTAAAAGTGGTTCTTGAAATTCATACATTTATCATTTATAAAAAATAAATACAAAGTGAACTATGACATCTACAAAGAAAACATTTTCGGCAAAATGACCCTATTGTGCAAAAGAGGAAGACTATGAAAAGGGCCTTATGAATGGAACTCACCCTTATCCATATTGTAAAAAGCTTTTCACTTTAGTAGAAAATCAAGGTGACACGCACTGGGAAATGAAAATAAAAGAATTAGAGAACCAACTAATTCATTATCAACAACACAACAAAAATTTACAATTTCAAGTTGGGTTGGAGCAAATGCTAAAAAACCAAGAAGAGAGACAAAAACAAAATTTTGAGGGAAAATTACTAGAAAAAGACAGACATTTCTTACTTAAAAAAACATAACCAAAAGTTATTGGTACAAATAAACGAGGCAAAAGATAATAGGCAAAGGGATCAGAAGTTAGAACAAGCTATTTGTGATCTCATTAAGAAATTAACAGAGAAAGATGAAGAGAATTGTCGTTTAAAGAACCATAATCAAAGCTTGGTTGAACAAATGAAGAAGTTAAAGAATGAGAAGAAATTATCCGAAAAAGAAGAAGAAACCTCTCACTTACGAACACTTAATCAACAATTGCTTGCACACATTAAAATTTTAAAGAACAAAATAGCAGAAAATTTGGAACCAAAAAATGAAGATGACAAGTCAGGGAATAAGGAAGAACTTTTACGTTTAAGGCAACATAATCAAGACTTACTTACCCAAATTAGAAAGCTAAAGCATGATAAGAAATCTTTACAAGAAGAGCTAGATCACAAAGAAACAATGACTAAATCAAATGAAATAGAGAAGCTTCTAGTTCAAAAAATCCAAACCTTTGAGAAAGAAACAAACATTGATTCAATTGAATTACTAGAAACATCAAAAGTTGATGAAATATCTAATAAACAATATTTAGAAGAGATTTGGGTGCCTTATCGTCATCTCAATCACAAGATTTGTTATGACCAACAACAAGGTCAAGAGAAATATAAACAATGTTCTTCTTACCAACAACTAAACTACAACATTGAAAAAGAACGAAGACAAAATCGACAACTTTTATGGAAGCCTAAAATAAGAAATCCTATCCGAACAATCAATCATCAAACAATTACAATGAAAGTAGATTTGGGGTGGATCACTTTCAAAAATATGCAACATATTACTTTAGGAATTTGAAGATTATATTGTTTTGTTTCGTCAAGTGTCGCAACTACAAAACCAAAAGATCATGAGAAGTCAATTCGAGTTAGAACAAGAGATAGATGCTTCTCTAATCATGCTTTGAGGACAAAACATTTTTAAAGGGAAGGAAATGTAACATACAACATATATATATATATATATATATATACACAATATTAAGTGATAATAATCATAAATAATAATAATAATAATAAATAGTTATTAATTGTCTAAGGGATGCATCCTTTCATGGATGGTCACCACATGTGCCTTTAGGTTTTCTATATATTTTGACACTCTCATTGTACATATATTCATCATATGTGATCTATTTTATCTTATTATATACATTCTTATTCAATATATTTATTGTCCAGTATGGATTACAGTTACTTATTCCATTTAAGATGGATGTCAGTCGTAAGAACCAGATTGGTTCTCTGTAGAGGTGAAATTGGATACCACATCCCCATTGGTGTACTCATCTTTCTTTTGACAACTCTCAAATAGAATGTGGTTCCTTTCAATACTCCATATGATATTACATCCAGCCCAATGGCCAAACCCTTTCATTTTTCTCAACCCCACACAACACCATTTTAGAGTTCCACTTAGGAAAATCTCCTTGGTTTCTCTTGCACCCATGGTTTGGAATGGATGCACCTCCCACTTTATTTAGTGACTGCTTAGCTAGATCATATGATTGGTCATATTCAATTCTCCATATGCATATAGCTTTTCCTCTTTGATTTATTCAATAATTTTTAAACACTAATTAATGTAAGCAAGGTGTCTCGAATCTCACCTTTTGTGACATAGTGGCTTGCAATTTAGTGGTCTCACATGACAACACTAAGTATCATACATTTAAAAAATGATACATACATGGTAATGCAAAATTATATTTCTCAAGTACAATGAAATGGTCTACTCTTTCCCATTAATTGTTAGAATATGTAAAATATAAATTAGAATTTTCACTTTCAACATTACACTGCTTTGCTCTGGGTTGACTCTCTATTTGAATATGATATCAACTCCATGATCTAACTAGATAACACCTTTATCTCACTATAATTTCTCTATTAATGCCCTCCCCTTCCACCCAACTAGATAACACCTTTATCTCACTGAATAGCATGCTCTTGTTGACATTGGCCCTATTTATTCTTCTTCGCTTCCCCTATGGCTTCCTCTCTAGTACTTAAGTTTCTCCTTTGTCTAATAATTTCATCTTCCTTTGCTTCATGACCTTTCAATGTGTTTTCAATGCCTCCAAGACATTACATTTCTTAGTCATGTTATTTTCCTATCATTCTAAAACTGCACGCTCATCCTTGTATCGATGTCATCCTCTACACACTCCATCCTAGACTATTGCACATCCTTTTCTTCATGCCAAAAGTCATTATGTCGAGCTTGTGCTCTTTAATTTGTGCTTCTTTTTATTTTACTATCCTCTATTGTGCGCTTGCTTCTATTATTCCTTCCTCTATCACACATTCTAGCTTTGCCTTTTGAGGGATGATCTTGCATCATTGATCATACCCTCAATTTATTTGAGCTTGTGACATCATAGTTAGTAAGAGGAGATTAGCCAATGTAGTAATGGAGTTCACTACTCATGGCCAAGTCAAAATAAAGAGGAAACATTAAAGAGTTAGCCAAGAGCCATGTATGGAGATTAGAGCTTAGACTTCTTGAGTTATATTTATAATTTATACGTATTCCAACAATTAATATACAAGAAAACCATTTCCATGACAATAATTTGGTTTTGTGATTGAATACATGTGTTATTACCTTAGTGTGATCTATTGTGACCATAAAGTTGCAAGTTGTTGTGTAATATATGACTTTAGATATGACATGCCAATTGACTTCATCTTGCCTTTGAAAACTTGTAAATAGAATGTAAGTCTTCTAAATCCTCCATATGATTTTACAGGTTGTCCAATGGATAAACACTTTCATTTTTCTCAACCCCACATGACATCATTTTAGAGCTCCACTTAGGAAAATCTTCGTAGTTTCTCTTACACCCCTGGTTTAGAATGGAAGCATCTCTCACTTTTTGCATGGATTGCCTAGCTAAGGCTTGGGACTGGTCATAGTTAATTCTCCATAAGAATGTGGTTTTCCTCTTTTAATTTCTTCAATTGATAGAAATGTTAATCAACACAATTGGGGCACAATGTCTCAAATATCATCTTTTATCGCATAACAATTTTCTACTTATTGATTTCACATGACTATGCAAAGTATCATACATCCAAACAATGATTCACACATGGTCATTCAAAACAATATTACTTAATGATGGAGCAATGATTTACTCTTTCCCATTAATTGTTAGAGTATATGAAATATCGATTATAGACTTTGAACTTTCAACATTCCAATACTTGGCTCTTGGTCAACTCTCTATCTAACTTTGATACTGAATTCCTCGATCTAATTGCATAATACCTTTATCTGACTAATTGACCCGTTCCTAATGGCATTCATCCCATTTATTTTTCTTGGCTTGCTCTTTAGCTTCCTCTCTATCTCTTTAGTCCCTCCTTTATCTGATCATTTCGTCTTCCTCAACTTCACGACCTTTCATCCCCCTCCAACACATTACATGTCTTAGTCGTGTTGTTTTCCTAGCGTTCTCAACTGACATGGTCATCCTCAAACTCATATTAACGTCATCCTTTGCACACTCTATCATAATTTGTTGCATGTTTTCCTTCATGCCAAAAAATATTTTTCTAAGCTTGTGCTCTTTTATTCGAGTTTCTTCTATTGCACTCTCCTCTATCATGTGCTTTCTTCCATTATGCCTTCCTATGTTGCACATTCTAACTTAGACTTTTCCTCAAATATCTACCACCATACTTGGATCCTTGGGGGTTTTTAACGGCTTGTCCTTCTCATATCTTCCTCTTAACTAACATCTTTTTCTAAAGTAAATCAAGTATATTGGTGCTCCTATTTGATACCTTGTTGGCCCTTGACCAAGTTTTGAGGATCATTGGTCATGTTTGACCTATTTTAGGACTTCGACAAGCTGTTGAAGGTGGAGTGCAAGTCAAAGCAGAGATCGTGGGATCTCGACCCCTTGTTTAGGGATTTTTGTGTTTTGGGATTATGTAACGGGTATGGGGATGTTGGCCCATGAGTTTTACCCATGTTTAGGACCATTTTGTAATGTATAAATAGAAATCTAGACGATGTAAGTAGGGGGTGTATGTGATGCTAAGTGAAAAGGCGCAAGTGTGTGATACCAAGTGCTAAGTGCAAGTGATAGTTGTACATGCTTTGTGCATGTTATGTGAGACTTGCAAGTCTAAGTGCAAGTGGTTGTAAGGGATTGAGTAGAAGCTTTGTGTTGTAACCCAACTCGAGGAAGGAGGATCTGGCGAGGTGCGTGCAAATATCCTGTCCTATGCAAAGTAGGATCTTGTGGCTATGTGCATTTAGAATATTGATAGAAGATAATAATAGAGAAGAAGAGTTGGTGGACGTAGCCCCAGGCTGGGGGTGAACCACATATATCCTGTGTTGTTATGATTTGTGCGATGTATTGATGTGTTTACTTGCTTAGTGCTTTGGCATAGATAAATTATAGATAGATATGTTGATGTTTTGTGCTTAATAATATGAATAAGTGCTAGATCTAACCCATGTGAATGTGCTTAGTGCTCAACTATACTAGATCTAGGTGAATACTGTGGTGTTATGTGATTAGGGTTTTTACTGCAAAGTAGATACTGGTTAAATACTGATGAATTGTAACTGCTAAGTGCTTTGATAGAATATTGCAATCACAGATTTGTGTCCCAGCTAAGGTTGCAGACACCAGAGTCCTGCAACCATCCCTGCCTCTACCTCGGGTGACACTTCATCTGCTTCACATGTGTTGCTGAAAGGGCCGGTAGTTAGGGTTTTGTTGGTGCGCTCTTGAGTGTTGAACCCTGGGTCTGCCCCTTGTGCCAACAAATGGTTCCGTTGTTGAGACCTGAAGCTGTGATTGTTGGGAACTGAAGAAAAGAGAAAGCTTTGTGCGTAGATTTGTTGCCCTAGTGCGCAGTATTCTACTTGACTTGTGAAGCTCCATGCTAAGAAGAGAAGTCAGATTTGAAGAAAAGAGGTAAGATCTTGAAGCTTTGTGCTCTGATAAAGGTAAGAACAGTGAAAAGTTTTGATTGAAAAGGTAAGATAAGTGGAAATTTTTATTTCGAAATTATGGATCTAGGTATGTTTGATAAATTTTGTCCTAGCCTGAAAACTAGGGCACATTTATAAGAAAGAAGATTTGATATGAGTATATATGTTAGAAATGATGAAAGATATGTTATTTCTATGCATAGAAAGAATGTTTGGACTAACAAATGGATGCAGGACGCTAGAAAGAATTTTTTTCAGGTTAGTTACTGTGACTCTAGTGTGCAGTACAGGAAAGGTTGGGGATCGTTCAAAAGAAAGAGATGATTAACTCTTTGCTATAGTTGCAGAAGACCAGGACATCTTGCTAATGATTTCCCTGGTAGAGGTCCTATTTTCCTTTGTTGTAAAGCTATGTACCATGAAGTTTTGGATTTCCCTAGAATGATTGCTAAGGTTGAAAGAATGAATATGAGACAAGAAAACCCTGAGGAAGATCAAGAAACTAAGACCATGGCAGAACCCCAGAAAGAATCAGAGAATGTATTGCTACAAATGAGAGGAACCCTGAATGACCACAAAAATATCAACTTATCAGAGATCTTCAAAGAAAAAGAATGCATAGAAACAAGAATATGAGACTTCGACATTGACTATGTTCTGGATGAAGAAACACAGGTGAACATCATGGCAGAAAGAACTTGAGAAATTTTAGGAAAACCTGCTATGATTCCTTCATTAGGAGGAATAGGATTATTCAGAGGAAAGCTGATAAACCTATGTGGAAGACTCACCCAGATGTCTATGAGTGCTCATGGAACTTCAACAGAGGAATATTTTGAGGTTGTTAAATTTATTAAGAGTGACAACCCATTTGCTATGTTGCTAGGAAAAACCTGGATTGAGAAGGATCAAGCCACAAGAAAAGAAGAGGAAGTCTTAGAATAGAAGAAGAAAGAATTAAAAGATTTCATGACTAGGAGGATAACACACTTGATTGAAGAACAGGAGAACAAAGCGAAGCTATTTAGAACCAAAAACTTGGATGTCAAAGTTGAAAGAACACAAGAAGACTCACAGAAGAGTGGAGCACCTACCCCAGAGAGAGAAGAAGTATTTCCCTTGAACCCTATGAAAGAATCTCAACATTGCGAAGTTGCTATGACAAAAGGAGATAAGAATCATAATGGAAAGAAGAATACCAAGACGAAGATCACAGGGAAGAAGGCTAGAAAGCTCAATAAGAAGAGAGAAAAGTTGCATAATGTTCCAGAGGGGACTTTGCAGAAGGAAGATTTGCAAAACTGGAACTTCGTCGGGATATCAGAACAACGCAACATGGCACTTCGCCATGGCGAAGCAATATAACTGTTGGAGGCATTATGACCATTAGACCAACACTCCCAAATGTTTAGAACAACAGTTACGACCCGAAAAATCGTCTTCAGACCGTTGGGACCACGCCGCAGTGGGAAAAATCGCATTGATGAAGGCCTCTTGTCTATTGGAGAAGACACGTTACATCGTTGTCTACTTATTTCGTCGACTGTTGCACCGAGAACACTTTTGCGAATTGTATCCAAGCCAACTCATTGCTACCGCGTTGCGTTTACTAAGATCGACACCTGTTCTATTGCTTTGAGCACCCATTCATCAATCTGAGTTATTCGATCTTGAGCGTGTATGTCATACGAACTCAACGCATCTGAAAAGTGTGTAGAAGAAGTTCTAATCGATCTAATGGCCAAGAAAGTAATGTCTGCAGGTATTCAACCCTCGTCGACGAGAGGAGTGCAAAGCTCCCTGTCGACTTCTCACGGATCTGGACCATCCTGAGTTGTAGTGGAGAAGAGAACCAATCATCGAGATGACTTGGCGAACACGAATTTAATCCCGACTATCCTGCCCGACTACATCCTGCCTTTGGCTGGCGCGGTGAGTCGTAAAAGTGTCTTGAGGGATTTTGATTATACCTTGGTTACTGCGTACCTCTCGAAGGGGATATGTACAATTAGAATGCAACAGGATAAGATCACAACATTGAAATTCAACAAATTCAACCTAGGGGACCGCAAGAACCACAATATGCTCGCTCCTCATAGATATTTGACTAGGATGAAGGGGAAGAACTCGAGGATAATCCCCTGACCATGGACTATGAACCTCGCACAGTCCATCATCCTGAATGTGATGAAGATTCCACATTTTGGAAGGCACTAGGAAGTTAACGTGTGTGTTAAGCTCATGCTATCATGTTACCATGGCAGCTATCTATGGCTAGACAGACGCATCATAGTCGATTCGACGTTGATCCATAGGATCACTAGATGGAGCATGTAGGGATCCGACCCACAAGACTTCTACCCAGGGAAGGCTGCAAACCGTGCACTGGCATAGATGATTAAAGACACATATGGTGATGTAGAAAAGGGGACGTGAGACTACAAGGTAGCTTTCATCCATAATGGCGTAGTGAGCTTGTCATGCCAGCTGATCGCAGGAAATCTAATGAGAAAGAACAGACCTACGCAGGTTACGGGGTTCGTTGTTGACCTCGCCGGAAAATGTGTAGAAGGACTCCAAATGAACTGGGTGAAGTACTTAGTCAACCAGCTCGAATTGGATTGACGCGAAGCTCAGGATTAGGGCTATGATTTCCATTTTAGCTGGCTACTGATCCTCATAACATTTACTGCTTGGGAGATAACGGAAGGTGCGACCTTCCGAGATATTGAGCCATTTGAGCCACTCGCTGGGAAGTTCACCATGCTTTGGTACTCGAGCGATATGGGACAGTCAAACACAGTATTTCACACATACTATCTCCAGTTGAAGAGGGCTATTGGGGTCGTCCCTCGCATGAATCCGAACACCCTGCACCGGTTCAAACCCCTCATGAAGTTCCGCACAGATCGACACTTTATTTATATCACTGTGCATGCAGACGAGCATAAAGAAGAGATTCAGTCATACTATAAGCTCACAGAGGAGGACCTCAAGGAGATAACTAAGGACTGGTTTGTAGAGCTCCTTATCCCTGCTGACCCCACATAAATGTCTAATCCTAAACCACTTGGCAGCTCAAAGGCCACTCATGAAGAACACGATACACCTGGAACCAACAGAAGGAAGAAGATCGAAGAGCTACAAAACCTGAGCAGCGCACCAGAAGAAACTGCTTTAGAATCACCGAGACAAGGAGGTGATGAAAAAGTAGATAAAGAAGAGACCAATGGAAAAGATGATCAACAGAAGCAAGGCGAAGTAACACTGCCTAGGGATCATGTTGATGAGGCTGATCCCTCTAAGAAAAGAAAGGTTTCCACCATAAAACCTGCCTCGAGGAAAAAATCCAGAGCTAGTAAGACCAAGTTGCAGACCGTGCTCATGCTCGATGACTTCGACTTCATCATCGCAGTCGTATCAGATGCTTCATAGGATATTATGCAGAACACGGAAGCCAAGCAAGCAACCATGTATGATAGTATTGAGACAGAACTCAGAGGGGTACAACAAGCCCTTCACTCCAGCCACGCAGTATCCACTGCTCCCCCGCCATCAAAAGAACCAGAGTTGGGAGATGAACTTGCCCAACTCCACAGAATAGATGATGCGACCGAAGCTCACCTTCATCGAGTGCAAGAAGAGAAAGAACAAGCCACGATGGCCCTAAAGCAAGCACAAGAGGAAATAGTAGAGCAACGTCGAGTTGCGCAGCAGGAGAAGGATGACCTCCACACCAAGTTTGAAGAGGAGAAAACATAGATCTAGCAAGAGAGAGAGAAGTTGCTCGCAAAACAACTTAGAGTCAAAGAAGTAGTCAGTAGAGCACTTCGCTCTGTGACAGGATTAGAGAAAAAGGTAGAAGAACCAGTAGAGAAGCAAGTAGCGCAGCTTGCGGAAGCTATCCAACAACTTCAACAGAGAATTGCACACCTAAAGCTATGAACAGTGCCAAGTACCCCGCTAGATGTGCGAGATCAAAGAGAAGCCACTGCCTGGAGTGCAGTTGAGAGGATCAGAGCATTCGCTTTGGAATGTAAAAATCTTAGCAGTATAAGTGCACAAACCTACTAGCGACTTACTGAAGACCCTGAACTAAAGGCACTGGAGTCACAACTCCAGGAGGCAAAGCAACAAGCAACAACAGTACAGGTGCATTTAAAGCTCCTGTCAGCAGTTGAAAGGATGAAGTGATCCCAGGGACAATGCACTACTCAACAATGGGTCCACACCATACAGAGCAAAGTCATGGAAATGACTCAGAGGCTCCAAGCAGTCCAGGACGAAGCGTGCCAATTGTTTGAGGAGATTGAAGGCCAAGGAGAGGAGCTGGAACAAGTCATTGCTACAGTCGAACAACGCTTAGAGGGACCTGTCAACGAAGCAGTTATCCAAGAGTTTGTTGAGCAGGAGGCCTTGGCGCAGCAATAGGTCGAAGCAGCTCGAGGCTTTTGAAGCAGAGCTACCCAGACCAGAGTGACTCGGGATGAGTCACGGGTGAGTGTTGGGGGCCTGTTGGCCCTTGACCAAGTTTTGAGGATCCTTGGTCATGTTTGACCTATTTTGGGACTTCGACAAGATGTTGAAGGTGGAGCGCAAGTTGAAGTGGAGATCGCGGGATCTCGACCCCTTGTTTAGGGCTTTTTGGGTTTTGAGCTTATGTAATGGGTATGGGGATGTTGGCCCATGGGTTTTACCCATGTTTAGGCCCATTTTGTAATGTACAAATAGAAATCTAGGCGATGTAAGTAGGGGGTGTATGTGATGCTAAGTGCAAAGGCGCAAGTGTGTGATACCAAGTGTTAAGTGCAAGTGATAGTTGTACATGCTTTGTGCATGCTGTGTGAGAATTGCAAGGCTAAGTGCAAGTGACTGTAAGGGATTGAGTAGAAGATTTGTGCTGTAACCTAACTTGGGGAAGGAGGATCTGGTGAGGTGCGCGCAGATCTCCTGTCCTATGCGGAGTAGGATCTTGTGGCTCTGTGCATGTAGAATATATATTTTTTTAACTAAAACGGTTATGAATTTTATTAATTGGAAAATCCAGCTGGCCGCAGCCTTACAACCTTCACAAAATCCTTCTACCTTCTACATTCTTTTACAAGCTGCTGTCCTTTTCAAGGAAAACAAATTTTTACTGGGTCTCCATCATTTATGCTGAGTTCTCCTTGGACCAAGAGGCATCCTTTGTTGGCTAATTTGTCTGCTTCTTTGTTTGAGTCTCTGAGTATATGATAGCAGTTGAAGGAGGTGAAGTCTTTTAGAATGTGTCTTAACCTTTGCAGATTCTTGTTTAGGCCAGCGTCATTAAACCGTCCTCTCGAATGTATCATTTTGATCAAGATTTCAGAGTCTCCAAATGCTTGTAGCTCCTGATGTCCTCTTTCCTTGGCTATGTGGCAGACTTTTATCAAACTTAGGATTTCTGCTTAGTTGTTGGTTCACTGTCCGAGTCCCCAACAAAAGGTTTGAAGTATTTTCCCTTCACTGGAGTATATGATTCCTCCAGCTCCCGCTGTCCGAGGGTTTCCCTTGGACGCACCATCGAAGAAGACTGAAGTTATTCCTTGCTTCTGCCACCAACTCTGGAATGTGTCGTGATTATCTCTTAGCCTCCATTTTGTTTCAAGATGGGATTTTTTAGTGCTATGGATCCGAAGGTTCAACACGGAGGCGCTGAGCCACTTCTTTTCCTCCTGCTGCAACGAGGTGTCGGTTTTGTGGTTTTGAGAACTCAAAGTTTCTAGGAGGAGGCCTTTTGCTTTCGCTGCTATCATATTGGGGGTCCACTCTGTGTTGTTGAAAATTTGCTCATTTCTTGCAAGCCAAAGCTTCCAACACATGTACTTGGGGATGGAGATCCAGACTCTGGCCCATAATGTTTTCAAAGAGAGCGAAGGGTAACTATCCTTCCAAGTTGTGAATAGATCCACTACTGAGATGTTGGTGGGGGCAGCAACCTTGAGGCCATGGAGGATGAGCTGCCAGACTTTGTTTGCGAAATGGCAGTCCACAAACAAGTGATCCGAGGTTTCCATGGCTTCTATGCATAAAGAACATCTGTGTGGACCGGCAATATTTCTTTTCAGTAAATTTTCACCAGTCAAAATCTTTTTGTGCATTAGTGTCAAGAAGAAGAAATTTACCTTCGGGATCGCCATTGAGTCCCATACCTCCAGCCAAAACCTCGCCGAGAGTGGTATATTTTTCTGTTGCTGTAGCAGAGCATAGCCTTTAGCTGCTGAATATGTTCCTGTGGGTCCCCAACCCCAAATGTCTTTTTTTGTCTTATGCACAGGAGCTGCCTCTCGAAGCTCTAATTTGAGCATTTCAAGTTACTGGAGGAGGCGATCTGGGACATTGCCGAATCCGAATTGAGAATCTGACCAGGAGCCATCTTTGTCCCACTTTGATATGTCATTGATGCTCTGCATTCCTCTGTGCTCAAGAAAATCGCGAATTTCAGTCAAGCTGGAGTTTAAAGCAAGGGGCGGATTCCCCATTATCCGATCTGTCCAGAGATTGGTTCGTTTGCCATTGCCAGGGATGCGGTACAGATTTTGGGTGAAAAATTGCGCCCCTTTGATGCACAACTGCCATAGCAGCATGGTCTTCCTGCTCGTGGCGTTTTGAAGGTTTCTGATTTTGGCATTTGGAATATATCTATGTATTAACGTTTTGCTAACAGGGTGAGTGGGGTCGCTATGCATCTTCCATGGGATTTTGCAACCAAGAGGTGTGTTGACAAGAGCTGGATCTCGAATCTGTAGCCCACCATCTCTCAAAGGCGGCTTTACTGTCTCCCAAATGACCAAGTGAAACTTTCGTTGATTCCCTTTCCCACCATGCCAAAAGATGTCTCTCAACAGTTTGTTGATCTGCCCAGCTATCGTTTTAGGTGCCAGGAGGTAGGACGCTTGATAGATCGACAGTGAGGAGATGACTGCTTTTATCAGGGTTAATTTGCCTCCATGGGTGAGCCAGTGTCCTCCCCAGGCATTGATTTTTCCTTTGATTTTTGTTAAAACTCCTTCCCACAGGTTGACTCTGTTTATGCCCAATGATAATGGCAGCCCAAGGTACTGTATCTTTTCCCATTTTGAATGCCCTTTGAACCCCAAGGTGCATGCTATCTTTTGTGTTTCGTGTTCTGCTACATTCCAACTATAGACAATACTTTTCCTTTCACTTATCAGAGCTCCAGACACCTTGCAGTAAGCTTGAAGAGTGCCCTTGAATGCAGAGGCTACTCTATTTGAGGCTCCTCCTAGCATGAGAGAGTCGTCCGCAAACAGAGCATGATTTATAGGTTTAAGATTCTTCGTTATTCTCAAGCCTGGGGCTGATCCTATTATCCTTTCCTTCTCCAACTTCCTGCTGAGGGTATCCGCCATTAAAGTGTACAGAAATGGAGAGGGGGCAGCCTTGCCTCAACCCCCTCGTAGATTTGAAGAAATCTGTTGGTCTCCCATTTACCAAAGGGGCTATCCATGGGCTGTGTGTATAGGCTTGTATCAGTTTTACAAACTCTTGTTCAAATCCAAATGAAAGAAGCACTTGATACAGGAAGGAAAACTTTACTCTGTCGAAGGCGTTTGCCATGTCTAACTTAATCAACATGCCTTTCTCTTTTCTGAGATTGCTGGAGTGCATAGCTTCCTGAACTTGGATTACATTGTCCAAGATGTGTCTCCCTTTGACGAATCCTCCTTGCGATTCAGAGATGAGCTTGCCCAACAGAGGTTTTATTCTGTTTACAAGGAGTTTTGCAATTATCTTATAAGAGGCATTACATAGGGAGATTGACCTGAATCTATCGAAGGAGGCAGGGTTTGTTTCTTTCGAGATTAGTGCAAGGAAAGTAGAATTGGTGCTGCCTCCTATTTTTGTTTTCTGTAGGAATCCTTTTATCATTCTGATGAGGTCAGATTTGATTATATTCTAGTAGATCCTGTTAAAATGGATAGTGAACCCATCTGGTCCTGGGGCTTTGTCAGGATCCATGGACCAGATGATTTTGCTGATTTCTTCTTCGTTGGTTGGGCTCAATAGTGCTGTGTTATCTTATTTTGTGACCAGGGCCGGGATGTTTGTGAGGAATTCCTTATAGCCTTCTTCATTGTCATCATTCTCTTTGTTGTAAAGTTGGTGGAAATGTGAGACAACAACGGCCTTTATTTGGTCTATTCCTTTGCAAAGCTTCCCGTCGTTGGTTGTGATCTTAGAGATGTGGTTCCTGGAGAGGCGAGCTTTAAATTGACAATGGAAGTAGGGTGTATTTCTGTCACCAGCTTCCAGCCAAAGGCTACAGGATTTTAGTCTCCAGTATTCTTCTTCATTTCTGAAGGAGGGTAAATTTTACATTGGGTTGCTTGCTCCTTTTCCAGATCTGTTTTGGCAATATCTATTGTTTCCATTTCATTCTACAACTTTCCCAACTACTGCACTAACTCCTTTATTTGGGTATTGGGATTGCTTTCCGGGAGTTTGCTCCATTCCTTGAGGGATTTTTTTGTTATTTTTAATTTTTGTTCCGAAACAAAGTTGGGAGAGCCAGTGCCTGAGGTAGACCATGCCAGTCGGACCGTCTCTGCAAAGCCACTCTTTATTTTCCAAATGGGCTGAATCTGAACAGGATTGGGCCTAGTTTTTCTTCTTCCTCTAGCAAAAGCAGGATGGGTTTGTGGTCCGAGGTAAGCTTAGGGAGGATGGCAGTGGAGATTATCTTCCTTTCCAACAACAAAGTGTTTTGGACCAGAAACCTATCCAATTTGGCAGATATGTGATCCTCCCCTGTCCTGTTGTTGGTCCAGGTGTATAACCCTTTGCGTGGTTTAAAATCCATTAGGTCCCACTGTTGTATCATGTCTTCTACTACATAAATCATTTGGTCCTTGCTGGACCTTCCTCCCCTCTTTTCTTTTCCATTCATGACTAGGTTAAGGTCTCCAACAATGATTATGTTGTTTGGTGAATTTTGTTCTAGAAACTCATTTAAAGTTTTCCAACATTCTTTCTTTTCAGAGTGCAAAGTCGGTACATATAAATTGAATAATGCAATGGTTAACTTACTTGCTATGTGCTTAAGCTCTGTAAATCTCCAATGCTGAGTGTTGTAGGAGTTGACGAGGCTGAACTGTTCTTCCTTCCACAGTGTTGCTATACCTCTCGAGGAGCCCCTTGCGCTGATTGCTTTCCCTGTGTTTTTCTGCCATTTGTTTTTGCTAATCTCTAGAAGGGCTTCCCCTTTGATTTTTGTCTCTTGGAGCATGAGGATGTCTGCTGGTTCCACTTTCATCAGATCCTTGACTGCTTCAATTTTCGCTGAATTCCCCAGACCTCTGCAGTTCCAAGAGACGATTTTCATTACTTGTTGTTGGGGGTGGTTGGGCCTCCTCCATTTAGAGACCTTATTCTTGTGTTTCTGCCGATTAACATTTCTATGGTAGGTTGGCTTCCTTGGGTCTTTTGTCTTTCTGCCTCTTCCTCCCTTGCTTTTTTGCGAGACTTCCTTCCTGCTCTTTTAGCAGGCCTTTCTAGGATCTCGTCCTCCGAGGAGCTTGATGGATCTAGTACTTTCTTTCTGGCTATGTCAGCATATGAGGGAGAGGGGGCTACTTCCAGGGTTCCTGCCGTTTGCCCAAGTTCGCCTGTGTCTTTCCCATTTGGAGGGGGACTTGGTTGTTTCCTGCTGTCCGTGATTGTTTCTGGTTCTTCTGTGTCCTTGTTGGGCTTTTCTGTTTGAGGTCCTGGTTGTGGCGAGGGGTTGGAGCTCTCGTCAATTTTCTCTTGCTCTAATTGCCCGAGATTGCCAATCTTCATTGCTCCTTTGCTTCTGGATTTTGCTGTCCCTGTTTTCTGGACTGCGATCCACTGATTTGCTTTCGCGTTCTCACTCTCTTCTGCATTCTTTTTTTTGCAGTGCCTTGCGAAGTGGCCGTAGCCGTGGCAGTGCCGACATTTGAAGGGTAACTGCTCATAATCTAGCTCCTGAATATGTGTCTAGTCTGCAACAGTGAGTTTGATTGCCTCTGGTAATCCCACTTCCAGATCGACCTCCACGTAGATCTGTGCACATGAGTACTGGTCTTTTCTCGCTGCTTGGTCTATGTACCTTCTGAGCGTATTGTTGATTGCATGCAATGATTTTTGATTCCAGCAGTGTAAAGGGAGATGAGGTAGACGAACCCACACTGGGACGGCAGAGGGAACATCCTAGGCTGGGTCAAAATCCGGGGTCCATTTGTTCAGATATAACCCCTGTGGCCCCATGAAGTATGGGCCGTTTCTGAAGATGAGGTTTTTGTCTTGAGGGTTTTCGAAGACGAATACAAAGTATCCTTTCCCTACAAAATGACTCTTTATTCCTTCTGAGATGAGCGGGTTCCAGTTCCTCTGCACCCAAGCTTCGACGGATTTGGGAGAGGGCCAGAGCCCGGTGAATTGCCCGATAAGTCCTCTGTCTGCTAGATTGACTGTCGTTCTGCAAGTTTCTTCCAGAGGCAGTTCAACGCTTGGGATGCATTCTAGTTTCTTCATGAATTTCTGTTGTGCTGCTGACGACGGTCTCTTGGAGGCTTCGACGACAAGCTTCCTGAAGGCATCGAGTTCTGGCAAAGGGGGAGGGGTAGGCACGACGCCCCCACCAGCGTCCATGGCTGGGGAGCCCTTGTTTGCTGCATTGTGCACGCGTTAGGTCGCGTCCTCACGCCCCTGCTCGCTCCGATCTATAATTCTGTGCATGTAGAATATTGATAGAAGATAATAACAGAGAAAAAGAGTTGGTGGACATAGCCCCAGGCTAGGGGTGAACCACGTATATCTTGTGTTGTTATGATTTGTGTGATGTATTGATGTGTTTATGTGTTTACTTGCTTAGTGCTTTGGGATAGATAAATCATAGATAGATATGTTGATGTTTTGTGCTTAATAATATGAATAAGTGCTAGATCTAACTTATGTGAATGTGCTTAGTGCTCAACTATACTAGATCTAGGTGAATATTACGGTGCTTTGTGATTAGGGTTTTTACTACGAAGTAGATACTGGTTAAATATTGATGAACTGTAACTACTAAGTGCTTTGATAGAATATTGTAATCATAGATCTGTGTCCCAGCTAAGGTTGCAGACACTGGAGTCCTGCAACCACCGTTGCCTCTACCTCAGGTGAGACTTCATCTGCTTCGTAGGTGTTGCCTAAAAGGCCGATAATTAGGGTTTTGTTGGTGCGCTCTTGAACGTTGAACCCTGGGTCTACCCCTTGTGCCAACATACCCTATAAGAATTTTTTTCTAGGAAGTATTCACTTCAACTTTTCATCCTTAAACATGGACATATTTATGAACTAGCAAACAAATAAAGCTTTTCAAAGCTCAATACAAAATATTCATTGCACTTCAACTTTTCATCCTTAAACATGGACATATTTATGAACCAACCAATAAATAGATCTTTTCAGAGCTCAAAACAAAATATTCATTATTGCTTGAGGGTTTCTTTATTGTAGTGAAGCATTTTCCTTTAATATAAAAAGGCGTATTTTAAAACCTTATTTCTTTAACTGTACATCCTGGGTGATTCAATACTTATTTATTAGATAAAATTTTCTAAGAAGATGAAGGGTTGATTTCATTTCATTCATCAAGGGTTTATAAGGAGATGGAAAGTTGACTTTACTTTGTTAAATAGATGAAGGGTTGATTTCATTTCATTCATCAAGGGTTTATAAAGAGATGGAAAGTTGACTTTACTTTGTTAAATAGATGAAGGGTTGATTTCATTTCATTCATCAAGGGTTTATAAAGAGATGGAAAGTTGAATTTACTTTGTTAAATAAAAATCTATAATAAAATTAAAATTTTACTTAACTTCATTAACTAAATTTCTAAAAAGATGAAGGGTTTACTAAACCTTGAAGTTCCATCTTTGAATAGGTAGTTATGGTAGTATGCCCATTCTTGCTCTCATTACGAGAGTAGTAAGAAATAACTATTTATAATTTTTTATGTAGCCATACATGTGAAACCCCTGAATACTTCATTGCCATCAATGGATGGTAACTAGGATACATGATCGACATAAATTATAGTATGCCTAATCCAATAAGGACATCAAATATTAACATATCACACATAGTCATCCCATAAAATTAATCCCAAGACCTCTTATTCAATTCACAACTTTCAACCACTCAACCTAACCCATTGAACTAATAACCACCTATAAATTATTTATATACTATTATGTGATATTTGTGAAAAAACAGTCCTTGATTTGATTCTCTAGTTTTCTTCAATCGCAATATTTATACTTAAAAGTTGATAAGATAAAGTCAGATGGAGTATAATTTTGGAAAAGGCACAATAAGCTTAATACCTATATTGAAGTGAAAAAACGACAAGTAGAGAATAAATTTAGAAAAAAAGTATGACAAACTTAGCTCTAGAGAGAGGGTTGTACATTAACGTCACCCTCATCAAGGGAATGCATTTTGATGACTCCTTATTAGGTGATTGGGTTATTTGCATATACCTCATAAAATCCACTAACTCTATGATTCACTCTGAATTGCAACCTCACAACATCATTTCCAATCATATGTTGGATCAACTATATGTTCTTAAGGTAATTTGGAATGTTAAGTAGCATAATCCTCAATTATGTTGATTAAGTTTATTGGTCCCTAAAGCAACTCTAAATATTTAGATATCTTCAATTTCTTCCTAACAATGTAGGTAGTTCAGAAGCGATTTCTATAAATTTATTATTTTCATGTTTCAAAGTTGTATATAAGATTATAGCATGGGCTCAAGTTTCCTCTATTTTTTTTCTAAGGAAAACTTCATAGGAAAATTCAAGGGACACTTCCGCATATTTATGAATAACATTCCTAAAAACCATTTGGTGTAAACCAATGTGCCTAACTCAGGGGGATTCAAATCGAGCACATGTTGGCATAAGACTAGCTAGATGCTTAACAACATTGGTGACAATTGATTGAGCTAACCCCTTGGCTTAAGTTTACTCTATTGCACAAATTGTGCAACATAAGAAAATCCTTGAGGAATGTATTGGTATTTTCAGAGATCCCATGGAATTCCAATATATTTCCTAATCCAACATTCAACTTTAATCTAGTCCCTAGTGCTTCAATGTCAAATGGACCCCAATACTAATGCAAGTATGTTATGGAGATTGATGAAATCAAGTGCTTACTTTGGGAACTACAGTATAAATGATGCATCATGTTGAGCACATCACCATGTGAAAGCTTAATTGTTCTTACATTAAACAAGGACATAACATACACTACAAGGGAAACACTAATTAGTGGAGGTTTTAGTAGAAGCATTTCTCCACGTTTTCTTTTAGTAGTGAAGGTTTCTAGTAGAGGAAAATGGGTAGAGTTTTTCTCATTAGTGTGCCTAAAAATAGTAAGGTGCATTGGTGTTGTATGGTAACAAACACATCGATGCATCTCTGTGTGTGGAGAGAGAAAGAGCACTACATATAATAATTTTTAAAATTGCCAATTTTACTTGATTTTTGTAAAACATAATATTTGAAAAAAAAATGCCACTTAGTGCATACTAAACATATACATGCAATAATGCTTATTATCACATATAATAATGTTGATACTTCTTGGCATGCAATGCACCAAATTAAGTTTAAATAAAATAACTCAAAA
>ML783585.1:60002-91088 GCA_009831015.1 Picea engelmannii
CAAACTATGTTTGAAATTTATAAAACATTTTATTTTTAAAAAATTGCCATGTAGTGCACCCTAAATAAATAATTGCACAAGAGTGTCTTATATATATAAGGCACACTACTAAAGGGTAAAATAAAAATCTCATTTCCAAAAATTAGTTCTTGGCCTTTACAAATCATATAAAGGCACTAGTTCATATCTTAGTTGGTGCACCATGTAGGTTTTAATTATTTCAAAAAATTACTTTCTAATGCATTATGGACATATTTGTAAAACATTTTATTTTAAAAAAAATTCCATATAGTGCACCTTAAATAAATAATTGCACAAGAGTGCCTTTATGTAAGGCACACTACTAAATGATGAAATAAAAATCTCATTTCCAAAAATTAGTTCATGGTGTTTACAAATCATATAAAGGTACTAGTTCATACCTTAGTTGGTGCACCATGTAGGTTTAAATATTTTAAAAAAATTACTACTAAATGGTGAAATAAAAATCTCATTTCCAAAAATTAGTTCATGGTGTTTACAAATCATATAAAGGTACTAGTTCATACCTTAGTTGGTGTACCATGTAGGTTTAAATATTTTTTAAAAGTTACTTTCTAATGCATTATGGACATATAATTGCATTGGTGCGTTGAGATATCTGATGCACCCTTGTAAGTTAAAAAAATTATCAAACTAATTTTTCATTTTTATTATTCATCAATGATTTTGACATCTTCAAGCATCAATGCTTCTTGTTTCCTTATAAGAACTTGTTGTTTTGTGTTTTTGAATTGTTGGATTTCACCACCAATATTTATCCACAACAAATTCACATTCATTTCTAAAATTGTCAAAACCCTCAAAATTATATTTTTGATTTCCATGGAAACTATGCCTCCTCGACAAACACGAGACTAGGTAAATTCTTTATTATGTCCTAATTTACATCCACATCATAAATTCTTCCACATTCAAACATGTTATCTTTGGGTTTAGATTTGTTGATGGATCTAGCCAAGGTGTCACCAATACTGCACATAATGTCTTCATTCCAATGATGTAGGGGTAAATGAGGTAGGCGAACCCATGCTATAACAACTAAATGGATTCCATGTTCAGGGTTGAAATATGGTGTCCATTGGTTTAGATACATTCCACTAGTGCCAAAAAAAGAGGGACCATTCCTGAAGATGGGATCCATGTCTTTTTGGCTTCAAACAGAAAGGCATAAAAGCCTCTTCCACAAAAGTAATGGGTAAGCTTTCCCTTAATTAACAATTTCCAATTTCTTTGAACCCAATTCACCATATATTTGGGGGATGACCATATGCCAGTGAATTTCCCGATCAAGCCACGCTCTGCTAGAGCTAGTTCCATATGCCGAGAAGATGAAGTGAGGAAAGCGACTTTAGGAATGTTATCCAGTTTCTTAACGAATTTCTAGGGCTAAGATTTTGGAGCCTTCCCCATCACAAAAACTAGGGCATGAAAATCAAGCACCTTAGGATCTAGAGTGGGGATGGCCCCCGCTAGAATCAGGGTCCATGGTCGTAGCCAAAGCCTACCACTCTAGTTAACCTACCACTGAAGGATGCATGCATGAATTTCACTAAAATCGCTTTGTGTTCAAATTAATCTAATTACCTTTTGAAGAATTGTATATTCATTAAAGTAATCTTATCCACAATTGTTAATATCCAATTTGACGTCATTCCTAGAGTACAAGTCATTGTTACCAACAAGTCTTCTTTGAAGATGATAATATACATCCATATTTTGATTAAACATTAATGCAAACCTTTAACATTCAAATTAACATTGAGACAATAATGGATAATATACATCCATAATTTTGATTAAACATTAATACAAACCTTTAGCATTCAAATTAACATTGAGACAATAATGCAAACAGTTACAATGCATACCATTTTTATTTCATGCTAAAATATAATTATTCATTCCATTTTCAACATTCATCTACCCGAATTTCCAACTAAAACACACATAAGTAAGTCATGGTATATGGATTTTCAACCAAGCCATCATTTCAAATGCATCACATGAATTTTTACTTCCACTATTTTTTTTGAACCAAGCATTTCCATATCAAATGATGCTAAGTCTTTAATTCCTCAAATCCTTGGTCTTTAATTCCATTTTCAAACTTTTTCCATTCATAAACATATTCAAAAGATTACATAACCATTAAGATTAGAAGGCTCACATAATTGGGTTGCATTCCTCATTTTGACATACAAAAGTTTCTAACCTTTTCAAGAGACATTTTCAACTTTATTATGTTCATATTCAATTCAAGTGAATAAATATACATTTCCATCATAATAATAATATGTAGATTATATTTAAGGTTCTTGTTACTCATATTGGGTATGTGTTATATTCTTTGCATGTGCGTGTGTGGACATGTCAGATTCGACAACTGCGTCTAACGATCCTAATTTCCTTTGTTATTTGTGTTGTGTGCGCCAGACGCTTTCTTGGGGTCCCAGGGGGGGCAGGTTTCCCCCCTGGTTACGCCAACGTTTGGGGCAACGCACCGAAATTTTTTTGGACGGTTTTTGCTATTTTTAGCGGTTTTCTAAATTAATCCCGGATTAAGGGATTAGGGTTTTGGTAGATATAGAATACCTAAAATATTGTATATATTGTATGGTGAATGGTGAAATTAATACAATGAAAAGTTAAAAGGTGCGGCACCAAGGAAGGCTGGTTTTCTCCCAGTTAAGAGTTTCCAGCGTAAATCTTTGTGTACTATGTGTATGAGCCATTGATTAGTTTTTATTTTGCTTAAGAATCTATATGCATTGCTTTACTTCGCAGGTTTAAAACTTACAACTCAAACTACAACATACCCACTTGTACTGAGAAAGCCATTTTAGACATTCGTTTAACAACTACTAAGCCTAGAAACCACAACACATGAACAACTAAACACAAACAAGGCCTAACCCAATAAGCCAATCGTCCCAAGGTTGTTTCATAACCACCACCAAAACTACAAAAGCTATAGTTAGAAGAAGATAAACGTATTACCCATGAAATCAAATCATTTTCTAAAACAACTTTGCCACCATTGTTAATGAGAGCCAAGCTCCTCCTCACAACACAAAAAGTCACAACCATTTAATAAGCTTTAAGCTTAAGGTGAAATTGTTAACTATAATGAGAGCCAAGCTCCTCCTCACAACACAAAATGTCACAACCATTTAATAAGCTTAATGTGAAATTGTTAACTATAGGAAGTGATCACAAGCTTTAAACCAGATAGTCATGGTAGCTCGTGCCTGGTCCAAAAGCTAAAGGTGATCAAAATCGAGCCACGATCATGTAAATTATCAATCGTGGTCATGAGGACAACCAAGCACACTAATTAATATGCTCAGTAAAATCACAACATTTCCCCATAAACAATCCACTAAGCAAGATGAAAAATCCACTAAGAAAGACAAGTATAAGAGTAAAATTAAAAGTTAAGCTCACATCCCCGAGGTGCAGGACAGTTGGTGACATAGTGTGTTGTTAAGGCACTCTGTGATGTTAAAGTCACCGGTTTGAAACCTGCGGCGACAAAAAATCCATCCATGTTAAGGGTTGGTGTGGCTCAAGCCGGGTGCGATCCCTAGGTGATTTTGACGGCTTAGATGCCCCCGAGTCACGGTTTCTTAACCACAGGTTAGTCCCACATATCACAAACAAAATAACAAACAAAATAAAAAGTTAAACTCACAAAAATAAAATAAATAAAAATCATTGTATCATTAAACTTTTTTAAACACCGGATAATCATTTATTTTTTTAACTTTAGGAATTGGTAAATTTGATCTAGACTAAACCCAAAATCAAACTTACAAACTACTCGAGAGTATAATCTATTCATTAAAATATATTTAAAACAATGTAATTAGACATTATCCACATTTTCACTCTTTCTTTATATAAGCATTAATAAGAGTATTTCTTCACCATAAATCCTTTCAAAACGCATAATTTTCTCTTTACAACAACCATACCCTTGCATTTCTTCATAGAATGTTCTCTTTACAACAACCATACCCATGCATTTCTTAAGTATAATTTTACATTAGCTTCTCATGCTTATTCTCATGCTTAGATGATGTTTTATATTTTTTTTTACCAATAATAGATGGTTCAACGCATATAGATGGAAAGGAAAACAAACTTGATAAACTATTAAATAAAATCATTAAATAATTACAAATTATATAGAACACATAATGTTCTCTTTACAACAACCATAGCCATGCATTTCTTAGGTATGATTTTATAGTACATATATCATAGGAAAACAAACTTTATAAACTATTGAATAAAATCATTAAATAATTACAAATTATATAGAACACATAATGTTCTCTTTACAACAACCATACCCATGCATTTCTGAGGTATAATTTTATAGTAGCTTCTCATGTCTTGCTTAGATGATGTTTTATTTTTTTTATTCCAATAATAGATAAGTACAACACATATATCATAGGAAAACAAACTTTATAAATTATTGAATAAAATTATTAAATAATTACAAATTATATTTGATTAAAAAAATCAATTTTAATAGTTGAATGAGTGTTCAAGGTTCTAGTTTCCTTGTCTTTGCCAATTCATTGTGGGTAACCAGTTTCTATGCTACTATATCTAGGGAAAACTTCTTTTCTTGGGATCCAAAATAATTATTAACTTGACGAGAGTTGTGACCTCAAAATGAGAACTCTAACTCTAAAATCTCATAGTTTTGTGTCAAAAACACCAAAATCAACCTTTGAATTGATAAAAGTGGTGCTACCAATAGTAATTTTTTTTTCAAGGTTAAAATTAACACCTTTTGCAACCATGGCCTTAACAACCTCCTATTGTTGCCAAAAAAACCCTTAAAATCAACTCTCTTTTGAGTCAAAATAACAACTTCTTTGAAAGAATGGCCTTAACAACATGTACGGTTACAACAAAAATCTTAAAATCAACCCCAAAATCGAAAAGTGGTGCTCATAGTATCACCCCACCCCTTTTTTCGAGGTCAAAACTACAACCTCTTTGAAACTCATAGCCTTGACCACTGGTACCCTTACAACCAAAATCTTAAAAACAAACCCCAAATTGGAAAGAGTGCTATCATTAACACCCCTCTTTTTTCATGCTTAAAATTGCAACATTTTTTAAACCATGGCTTAAAAGTGTAATGTTATTACAAATAAAATTAAAAAAAAAAAAAAGAAGAGAAAAAACATGTTTTTCTAAAATAAAAACTTAACATTTTTTAAAAATATAATTGGAAGAAAAAAACTTGTCCCTAACCTTATTTATTTAATTTAAAAAAAAAATACTAAATAAACAAATAAACAAACCATATTTAAGACTAATTTAAAGATTCATAATAAATTAAAAAACAAATAATAAAAATAAAATTAGTTTAAAAAAATTAAAAAACTTAATTTGAAAAACCGAATTAAAAAAAAAATAATTGGGAAAAATTACTTGGGGTGGGATTTTGGGAATCACCCACACCCCAAGCCATTTTTTAAATCTAAAAAATGCACAGAAATTCTATTAATCACATAAACATACAGTCATACCCTCATGGAGACTTGCCTATAGAGGAATCCAAGCCCCCATTAGGTTTTGTTATCAAAACTTTGAAAAGCCTTAAGGTCGTTCTTTTGTGTCATAATAACAAAAACTAATAATTGAAAGTCTATTTTATATCTATCCATAGAACTGTGAAGGATAAGCCTACAAAAAAATCACACCAGTCAACCAACGCTTGGGGGAGGTGGAGTTCTCTCTGCGTCTACTTCCAAGATCAAATCAACATCTTATGTATCCACCCGGGATTTCCCCATTTGTTGAGAGTCCATATCTACCTTGATCGGGTTCTCCTGCATTCCAGCTGAACTAGTCAACTCCACTTCCCTTTTTCCTTTGCCATATTCCTCTAGAGCTTTAGAAACCATGATCTTAACCCCAAAAACCACCCTACAAACAAGCTCAAACTTCCCTTCAAAGATTCAGAGGGAGTGGAGGATATCGTGTTTCTCCTCCTTGAAATTTTCCAACGCCTGCACCACCAAGGTTTTGACAAAATGATACTTCTTCGCCATCCTGAAATACTTTGTATCCCTAGTCCTCGAATGAACAAGGCCCTCGACCCATTCCCGTGCCTCCTCGAAAATACAAGCATTTAAATTCTGCTCCCTTTTAGCTATTACTGCCACCTCAACCTCCGCAATCGCCTCCTTGGACTTATTTGAGAATTTATTCTCAATTTTTCTCTCAACTCTGTCAACCTCGTATTCCTCCTTAGTTCTAGCCCCCTGCGCCCTCGAGGAAGAGGTTGAGCGAGCTCCCTAGCACCCACCTTTCTTCATACCCTGTCTCCCCTTGCCTGCTCCATGCACCATGTATGTAATCCACCTAGACTAGCAACTAGTTCCTTTTCTCCCCCCAGGTTGGAATCTCCTGCGTGTCCAAGACAAAATGAAACAAGGATGATGAACCCACTAAGAGCACCACCCTTTTTGTTCCTTCAGAGACCTGAGAGTTTGAGCCATCCTAAGTTTACTAAAGTGACGGGGCTCTGTGAACTAGTTCACCACCTCTTATAACCAAAGGACCCCCAACACCTTTGAAAATATCCCCTCTACACCCTCAGGTGCTCCGACGGGCTCACCCCCCCCCCTCTCGAGAACCTCTCTACTGTAAGTCTAATATTATCTCCTATCTCTCCATCCTCCTCTCAACATAGGTCTACCATTATCTGCTTTCGACCTACTCCTCAAATCTTGAACGCTATCCATCATAACCAAGTCCATCTCTACCCACCATCTCACAACATGATAATAAATTCCCACAATTGTACTTACATACATCATTTCCCATTAAACGCTCACATCTCTTGTCTATACTTTGCATCCTCTAGGTTCGTCTTTGCCATCGAAATCTTGATTGAATTGATGGCCATTGTACCCCAACGTCCTTGATCTTTCATCTCTTACCACGTGTTGACAATACCTCCTTCGATCGCCCCCTTACCTAGCATTAATTACATGTCAAGGTGGTGGTCTTTTTGGCCACGTGACATCCTCGGCCCCACCTACCTGCATCCCATCCGAGTGCCCAAGTTATATATATATATATATATATTCGTTTTTTTTTAAATTTAAAAAAAAAAAATATTTTTTTTATGTATATATATATAATTTAGTTTTGAACAATTAAAAAAAAGAGAGAGAGATAATAGGATGAGTTTTTTTTTTTTCATTTAATTTTAGACATATTTTTTTAAAAAAGGTTAAGTTTTTTGTTTTAGAAAAACATGTTTTCCCCCTTTTTTCTTTTTCTATTTTTTTTTTTTTTTTTGCTATAGGATTGTGTTGTTAGGCCATGGTTTAAAAAATGTTGTAGTTTTAAGCCCTCAAAAGAGGGCTGATACTAGTAGCACCTCTTTGCAATTTGGGGATTGATTTTAAGATTTTAGTTGTAAGGGTATTGGTTGTCAAGGCAATGGGTCTCAAAGAAGTTGTAATTTTGACCTAGTAAAAAGGGGTGGAGTGCTATTGGGAGCCCTACTTTTCAATTCAAGGGCCGATTTTAATATTTTAGTTACAACAATACAGGTTGCTAAGTTCATCCTTTCAAGGAAGTTGTAATTTTGACCCTGAAAAAAAAAGGTGCTTCTGTTGACGACATTTTTCAATTTGAGGGTTGATTTTTAAGATTTTTGTTGGCAACATTACAAGGTTGTTAAGGCCATGGTTGCAAAAGGTGCTATTTTTAACGCCGAAAAAAAGGGTGCTACTAGTAGCACCACTTTTTGAAATGGAGGTAAAATGACGACTAAATGCAACCTATAAAAAATCAATAACTCTAAAGGGTTCTTGTCAAGTTGGTAAGTGTGTTACCCTCAAGTTGTGTGGGATCATAACCAAAAGCAATGAAATAGAGACTGATGTATAAGTTGCAATATATGTACCAACAATGGGAATTGACTAGTTACTAGCCTGGTTAGGACTCTGAAACTATAACAAGGAGATTAAACATCTCAAATTTCGAGCTCTGAAAGCTACTAGATACCAACTAATTGATCAAGATTTCAAGCCTCCTTCACCATATAGGGCATACAATGATTCATTGTTCATAAAAACCTTTTAGTAGCAAGAATCATTATTCTTAGTAGAATTTTAGTAGTATGATTCATTATTCTTAGCAGAACATGGTAGCATTTCAATGTTGTTAAGGAATAGCTCCCCAAACCCAGGGGTACCTAAAGTATTTATAGGTGCTATGAGGCTTGACACCTCAACATCATGCAAAATTCCCATTTTTCCAATTTCTTTATTTCTAACTAATCATCACCTAGATGGCACCCCTACCATTTTACAGTTATTTGTATTTTTAAATAAGGAATTTATCACCCCTGTTAGGTGTCACTTTTAGATAATTGTCCAGTATATTTTTTCATAAAATCCTTTAAGTCCTCATTTTATTATGTTTTTAAATTATCTGATAAAAATGGGTAACTTTTACCTTGATTAATTTATCCATGGGGCCATTAGGTTATGTATCAATCCTTCCTTGATATATTGGTGAAGGTGACAACCTCTTGGGGAATAAGGACATCATGTCCCCTAAATATAAAAACTATGAAGCATGCCACCTCCCATAGTCAAGAATATTTATGATAGGCTTGTCACCATTATTTGATTCCCTTAGATCATGCATATCCTATAAAATAATTCAAATCCAATACCTTAGGACTAGGTAGGTAATCCAAAGCACCTCTATTCATCTTTAGGACTAAGTAGGCAAGTCGAAGTACCTCTAGTCATCCCAATACAAGAAAGCCAATGCCTTTTGGTCATGTCCCACACCCATATGTTAGCGAGCTGACAAGGCTTCACGTTGTGTCACCTGCATGAATAATCACACACATATCAAGTAGATTGAGAAAAAATGTATAACATAATCTCAATCAAATACTTAATTTCATAAGTTACCATTTGCAAGTCTTTACTCTTAGATTCCCAACATGGTGTTCACCTATTCAATCAACATCACATTATTGTTTGTGGGACTTATTGTTAGACTCCTATCTTGGAGTTCTCCTAGACAGTCATGTGCACCTATGTAATAAATTATATGATTAATGACCTAAATCACTAAGATCGCTGAAATCATATCACATCATATATGGACATGTAACATAATCAAAATATCATCATATGAGATCTATGTCAATTAGACTTTTGCAACCCTCCATTGTTCATTCATAATCAAATAAGAGTTGTTGGACTATGATTTCCATTAGACCAAAACCCCCAGGCATTAGTCTCCACCACAATTGTCAGAGTTAGGATCCATGAGAGGGGGTTAACCCATGTCGAAAAAGTCCTAGGAAGCGTTGAACCCATTGTCCAACAATATCCCCCTAGAGCATGTCAGACGAGTTTCGAACTCGAGACATGTCGATATAATACCATTTGTTGGACTATGATTTTCATTAGACCAAAACCCATAGGTGTTAGTCTCTTCCATAATCATCGTAGTTAAGATTCACAAAATGGGCTACTTAACCCATGTCGTGAACCTCATGGAAGCATTGAACCCAATGTCCAACAAGAGTTATTACTCCAATATCTTAGTAGGCCTCATGAACTTTATCTTAGATCAACACTAATGACCTCCATCTAGGAGTCCCTTAACTATGTCCAACCTAACATAACTCACACTTTCTCATCAACACCAATAGTAAGTTATTATTGTTTGTGTACATGCATCATTTTCCCTCACATTCATAATTTTCTCTCTCCTAGAGTGCACTTAAGCTTCATCCATTAATTCTAGGGATTTATCTGGGGTAAATTCCACTTTTCTAGGGATAGGAGTTCGTTTCTCCTACATTTTAGGGTGAGATCCTACTTTCTAGGAATAATTGCATACTTGAGGAGTAGATCCTATTTTCTAGGAAGTAGTTAACTCCACTTGTCTATTATGAGCTAGTTTACTCCGGTTGTCTAGTAAAAGCCCAAGTTAACTCCTTCATGAAAGTGCACTTGGATTTGCATGGGCATGTTCTCTCATTATTTGCATGTAGTTAAGCCTAACATAGTTGCATGAGCTATAATTCAATTATATTGCATTGCATTGTATTATTTCATCTTTGGTTGATCATTCTTTCTACAGGTTAACGAGAACTACATTGCTCCAATTATTTTTCTTCTCTTCTCCTCTCTCAAGTTGTTAATTGTATATCTTCTCAATTAGATTCTAGATCCTCTTGTAGGTTGATCAATTGAATCTTACATGGTATTAGAGCTTGATTCAATCTAAGGGAGTAGTATACAGGTTTGTAGGTGGAAGACATAAATTAGAGTGCACAAAACATGATGGATCAATCACAATAGATGATCCTCACACCATTTAACTACTATGAATGGAATACACATGTGGTTATTCTCTTGTGGAGTAAAGGCCTATACAAGACCACAATGGGAATTGATATTAAACCAAGACATGTTGTTGAAAAGTCAAAATGGATTAATCGAATGGATGAAGCATATGGATTGTTATGTCTCTCTATTTCTCCCAACCTCTTATTCCACATCAAATTTGCAAAAACTCCCAATGAAGTTTGGATCAATCTAGAAGGACTCTTCGGGAAGAAAGATGTGTTGCGAGGACATCAGGTGGAGAATGAGTTGATCAGTTTGGGCCCAAGCAACTTCGATACTATCCAAGATTTATTCACCAAGTTTAAATCACTATTGCTTTAGCTCAAATTATGTGGCATAGACAATATTGAGAAGGAAGAGCAACTCATTCTCTCAATTCTATCCAAATTGGATCCTAAATACTTGGTTTTTGTTACTACCTTCCATGAAACAAAATCCACAGAGTTGCTTGGAAGATGCCTTCATTGGATGATTTTTCTACTTGTCTCGCTTAAGAGCAAGATAAAATTATTCAAATGGGTTCCCTCAAGACAACAAAGGAACATGCTCTTGCTGCAAATGAGGGAAGAAAGAATAGCAACAAACTTAAATAACAATTCAAAGGTAAGGAAGACCAAGATCAAAAGGATCACAATTGAAAATCTACACATGAGTCCCCCAACTCTAAAACTAGAAAAAACAAAGAAGGAGAAGGTGATATGTGCTTACTGCAAGAAACCCTATCATGAAGAACATGCATGCATGAGTAAGTAGATTGATTAGATGACCCATCTTCTTGAGAAGGATAATATAAATGTACTTGATAATATCAAGAAGAAAGCTGAGAAATATGAAAAGCAACAAGATGATAAAGGAAAAGGCAAGGAAATATGTCATGCAATTGTTGTCTCTTCCTCATTATCTTCATGGGTTCTTAATTCATGAGCCTCGAGCCATATGGCCTCATCACATGAAATATTTACTTATTTGGAGCTATGCACCAGTCCTACCATCATAATGGGAGATAATACATTGGTTCAGGTATGCAGGAAAGGAACCATTGATTTAGATCATGGGAATTTTCATAATGTATTGCACGTGCCTTCCTTGTCCATCAACATTCTTTCTATCTATCGAATCACCCTTTCATGTATCAACAAGTGAGTGGATTTCACACTTGATTCAATAGTCATTACATAAATTTTTGATGGAACAAAGGTTGGAGTTGGGAAAGCAAATCACCAGTCCAAGTTCTTTGTATTTTCTAATTTTAGTCCAAAATATCCTTCTATTGTACTTCTAACACATTGTGATGAAGTTAGCAAGTTGTGGCATGAAATATTCGGTCACCTTAACTATTGTTATTTGCAACAGCTCAACAAGTAGGGTATGGTGACATGATTTTCATACACTAAGTATTATGATGGTGTATGCTAGGGATACATTCTTGGTAAGCATCCAAAACAAAACTTTTAAAAAGGAAAGGCACAGAGAGCCTCATTAGCTCTTGAGCTTGTGTACAATTATATCACAGGTCCATTTCCTCACCCAACCATGAGCAGGGCCAAGTATATTTTGACCTTCATTAATGATTGGTCAAGGTACACCTAGGTATACTTCCTCAAGAATAAATCAGAGGCTTTTTAGTGTTTTGTATACTTCAAAGCTCTTGTAGAGAAGCAACCAGAAAATGGAATCAAGACCTCGCATACAGACAATGGGGGGAAGTATGTGAGAAAATATGTCCAACATCTATGTGTAGAGGTACGTATTAAGTTGTAGCATATGTTTCCTTATACTCCACAATAAAACATAGTTACAAAATGGAAGAACGGATCCTTGAAAGAGATGGAAAACTGCATGCTACAATCCAAGTCCCTCTCTCCAAAGCTTTGGGTTGAAGCTATCGAATCACCATTGGTTGAAGCAATAGGATCTCTAATATGGAGATTCTATAAGATGGTATCCCCATTGATCCAATCTAAGTTAATGTGGGTTCTAAAAAATGGTAATTCATTTAGCATTTGGTTAGATATAATTTTAGGAAACCCACTGTTGGAGACCAACTCAAAATATCTTCCCTTGAGCCTTGGTTCTTGGAAAATTGATTAGCGACACTATCAAACTTGTCAATTTGGAATGGAGAATCTCTATGGTTGTGGTGGAAAATCCTCTCTCCTCCTCTCTAGATATGTTTTTTAAACATAGTGTTGGATGTTCCTCTGTGGATCATAATGCTTCTTATGAGAGGGGGCGGGGAATAAGTGGTTAGAAGTATACAGTGAAAGAAGGGTATAACAACCTTCTTTAAGACTATTCAAATCCTCCTTGTTCTTGTATATGGAAACATATTTGGAGAGGATACTTCTTACCTAAAATCAATTTATTTTGCTTGATCATGGTTCATGAGATATTATTAACAATAGAGAAATTTCTAAGACAAGGAATAACATCACCCTCTTCCAAGAATCCATTCATTCCAACAAAAATCGAGGAGAAAAGTGGATGATAATCAATATCGTTAAGGTGAACACCTTCAATCGGGTCAACGATAAATTCCTTTTTGAGGTCCTCTACAAATTTGGCTTTTGGGTTGGCTTCATTAATTGCGTGTTGGTCGGCATCAACAACCCCTATATGTCCCCTCTCTTCAATGGATGAACCATGCCTTTCTTCAAATCATCCAAAGGTTTGAGACAAGGGTGTCCTTTGTCCCTGATCTTGTATATTTTGGTGGTTGGATCTTTGAGTAGGAGACTCGAGCATGAAAGAAGGATATGAAACATTCTAGATATTCGAATTGTTTTTGGAGGAAAGAAAATAAATCACTCTTAACACACAGATGACACCCTGCTAATCGGGGGAGATTCCACCATAATCACTATTCACTTCAAACAAATAATGGATATTTTCACTAGAGTATATGGGGATTTAATTAATTGTGTTAAAATCCAGTTGTATGCCTGGAACATCAACACCAGATCAATATTCGTGATTTCCATAATTCTTCACTTCCCCTTTGAAGTGAATTAACACTCCTTAGAAAATTAACACTCCTTCAAGTATATCAGTATCCCACTTTCTCTCAATTCTCTTTCCTCAGACTCTTGGCAGCAAATCCTATCCAAAATTAAAGCTAAATTCATGCAGTGGGGAGCACAGTGGCTTAACCCGCCTGGTCGTCTTGTCCTAATTAAATATGTTTTGTTTGCCCTTCCTATCTTCAAATTCTCCTCTTTGTTGGCTTCGGTTAGTGTCGAACTTGCTGTAGCCCGGGATCTTAGATGGTTTTTATGGAAGCGGGTAAGTCCAACCATAAAAGGTTTCACTTAGTAATATAGAATATTGTTTGTGTCCCCAGGTCCCATGGGGGTTTAGGAGTTAAGGATCCAACCTTAATGAACATAACTCTTATGGAAAAGATATTTTGTTGCCTCATCACAGGAATAAATGATTGGTGGAAAATGGTGCTTCTAAAAAAATAATTAACAAGGGATCAACCTAGAATTCCCTCATATTCAAAGAGGATCACAAATTTGGAAACTACTCAGGGCCGTCCTCCCTCTCCTTCAAATCTAGGTTACATGGATCCCCGGAAATGGTAATAAAATCAACATATGGTATGATAGAATTATGGGGAATCCCCTTATTCATCAGGGGCAAGACTTCCTTTCACTTATGCTTTAGATGGACAACTAGGGAAATTCCTCGCTCTTTAATATCTCCTCCTGGTCAAGGTCTTCGAGCAGCTGGTAAGGATAGGACTTTGGAGCATCTTCCGTGCATCTGCAAGGTCTCATTTGCTCACTATCTCTTCATCTCCATGGATGCACTCCTAGACAAATAACATAATTGGATACCAGAGCTTGGGGAGAACAAGATTACATAGTTAAAAAAGGGTATGAATTTTACCTCTTCCAATTGGTGATCCCCTCCAAATCAGGTACTTGGAATAACATTTGGCATCTAGATGGTCTACCAAAAGTAAAAATTTTGTGTTGGACTTAAACACTTGGGAAGATCCTTACGGAGGAAAATTTGAGCAAAAGAGGCACACAAGGGCCTTCTGGGTGCATTCTTTGTTGTTCTTATAATGAATATTATTTTCACCTTTTTTCGGAGTGTGCTTTCTCCAAGTTTTTCTGGAAATATACACTATAAGAGATCAGTCATAGAGTCGGATGGTTGTCCTCCTTGGAACATCTCTTTGGTCATTGGCGGTCGCATTATCTAGGGTCCTTTCTTAAAAATCCTATCTTTAAAATGGTTTGGACATCTTTACCTAAGTTTTTCTGTTGGAATATCTAGTTATCTCATAATCAAGCCTTATTCAAGGATGAAAAACCGCTCCCTAGAATTGTTGTAGCTAAATCCATAACGTTATTATCTGAACACTTCAATTATTCTCAGCTCAAACTCTCCTCCCCTCAGGATCTTGACTATTGGGAGGAATCATGGTTCCAATAGTTCTCCCTATATCTCTCCATCACAATTCAAGTTTGTTCTACATAAAAATGGCAACTTCGTATCGCACCATATGAATTCCATCTATGGAAACAATCTCAATCTTCCCACACTCTTGCTTTGATGGTGTGTCTAAGAGAAACCCTAGGGTGGTAGGAGCGGGTGGGGATATCTTTGGCCCTAGAGGAATCATAGAGTTTAATTTTCTTGGATCCTTTGTTGAGAAACCAACAATCAAGAAGCATCATATGCCTTTCTTCAAGGGGTCTCTTTAGTCGGTGCCCAAAACGTTCAAAATATAATCATTCCGGGGGACTAAAAAAATACCATTCGTCATCTTCAATTGGGTTTGATCCCACAAGACGCAAGGTTGAATTCCATTTCCCGATTCATTCGAGTGGCTCTTCAGGTCAAACTGAGGGGGGAATTCTTTCACATCTTCCGATTGAAAATTTTGTCAACCAATTTTCAAGCTAATCAAGCAATTAATGGAAAAATGGGGGAAATTTTTATTAGTGGCCATTGTTATTTTAAACTCGTCCCATAATGATCCCTGCTCAAATTTTATATACTATATGGGTATTCCAAGAGGCAATCCATGCCCTCATGAAGTCATGCAGTTGACATGCCCCCGGTCGCTTCGACTTAGTTTTCCATGTCCAACTTATAAGTTTATATTTCTCCCATGCTCTCCTCCGAATTGGGGTGGGATTATTCAACTTGTGATGGATTTGGTTGGCTGGTGTTGTAATTATTGTCTTGAGTGGTTTTAGGCCTAGATGTGATGGATTGTTATGGATCCAAAGTTTCGTGCATGGCCTTTAGTATATGGCTTGGTTTCCTATTTAGTTGATTTGATGGCATCACTGCTACTCTCCCTTGGCTATTGCAGTATAGTAGCTGCTTCCATTAGCCCTCCCTTGTTGGTCCTCCCTTGTTGTTCCAAAGTTTCCATGTTGCTTCTGGTCTCATGGCACAATGTGAATGCGAAAAATCTAAGGCGGCTCGCTCTCAGATCAAGCGTGATATTAAGGATATTCAAAATTCATTCCATATCCTTTAGATTTGATTGGGTAGTCTATCAACTCAAGTGGTTTCTATTCTGTAAATTTTAGTTTAGCACAAGAAAGCAATGTAGCAGGCCAAGGATGAATTCAGAGTGCTCATGAGTCAAATTGTAGCTCTTCAGGCCTGACCTTCATGTTTCACAGACTCCCTCTGCATTAGTTCAGTCTAACATGGCTTCTTCACCTTTGGCCAACTTCAATTTACTAGACCTAAACTCTCTAGATCTAAGGGAAGCCTTAAAATATTTTGGTATGGTGGGTTCTCCCTTATCATGTTAATCTAGATGTGTTGCTTCTTCTCTTGTATTCTCTAAGTTTTCATCCGAGTGTACTTTATAATGTTCTTCTATGAGAATTTTTCTTATAAGCATCTAAAACACTCACTCTTAGTATGGTTTAGTTTCTTATCAGAGCCCTTTGTTGGCCTGAATTTTACTAGAAGGTTTCCTCTCTTTTTTAAACTCTTCTACATGTGTTTGTTGCAGATTTTGGTAATATAATATTTCTCGGTTCTTGTGAAAAAAGAAGACAGAGCTTGGTCATGTGTAATTACTGGTTGAATAATTTCTTCATCATTATCCTCATTATCTATCCAAAGATGCACTTCTAGGTCCGTGGAAGGTTTGACAGAAGGATATTATGTAAGATTTTTAGTATAATTTATGTGAGAGATGGTCATATATTCATATCCATAGTTGATGTATGCTTCTATAGTAGCCAACCATGGCCTGCCTAGAATTAACAGGTAACCACCAAGTTTGTATTTTGGCTTTGACACCATGAAATAAGTTGAATATTCCCAATAATTAACAAAAACTACTACATCTTCCAATACCCCCTCTGGTTTGACAATGGATTGGTCATCCAACTAAAGGATTGTAGGATTTTGGTGTAAGTTCGACAATTGAAGTTTATCCATGGTATCTTTAGTCATGACATTGATGGTAGCTCCCAGGTCAATTAAAGTGTTTGATATGGACATGTTGATGTGAAAATTGACTATAGGAATTCCTAGGTATACATAATTAGTCATAAAAAAATTCCCAAACATTGAGTCAGCTAACTTTCCAATTACATGGATAGTTTGAGGATCTTGTTTTTCCTTCTAGGATTCTTAAGGCATAGCTCTCAGACATCTTTAACATAGATAGGTACATCCTTAATTACTTGAAATAAATGTATTTTTACACAAACATTTTGTATATCTTCCAAGAAATCAAACTTAGGACGAGTGAGTGTCTTGTCTAAACTTAGCCTCTCTAGATAGGGAGGCGTTTGAGAAACATTAGAGGGTTTTGGTTGATCTGAGGTTCAAGGGGGAGTGGTTTGTGTATTATGGGATTTTGATCGCCATAGGTGATAGAATGATCGTCTAGCTGACTAGGAACTTCATCACCACCATGTTCAATAATGATTAGGAAATCCCTATTATTAATCACTTTCCCTGATCATAGTTGGATATCTTGACAATCCATGGGGGAGATAAAATATGTTGGGTAACTTTGTAACTCGGTATTGTAATTAGGTTGAGATACTTTATTGTTTCGGTTAGGAACATGATGTGAAGGTATTTGAGGAGGTTGATTGGATGGAAACTGTAATTATTGTTGTAATTGTGGATTTTGTTGTGGTGGGTATTGTTGGGCCGGTTGTTGTGGCATGTTTATAAAGAGAGACCCTCAACATCCTTGTTTCCAAGGTTGGTTTTGAGCTTACTAACTAGGCCACTGCTACCAAGGCATGTGTTGATACCAGTTATGGGGATGATATTGAGTGTTAGCAAAAAATAAAGCATAATATTGAGATGGGTCTTACATCGTGCCTTGTGGTCAAGAGTGCCATGGTCATTTATGAGTAAAAAAACATATTTTCTATGTCCCTTTGTTAGCTCCCTAGTATATTTCTTTGGATTTTGGAAATGGAGGATAGCTGCTAGTGGCATGGTTATGTTCGCAAATGGCACACGTTTCCATTTTATTTAGTGGACAGTCTTGCAAAGGGTGATTCTTCTAGAATTTGGAACAAAATATGACAAATTCCAACTCTTTTTAGTCGTGATTTTTATTGTCTTGCATCGTATCCAATTCGAAACTGCATACCTAAGTATGTCAGTCTTGAAATTATCCAATAGATTTCCAATTTAAGCTCAGGTAACTCCTCCCCCAACTGATTTCATGATTCTAGAAACAACATATGTAGGGCCTTTACCATGTTTCGCATTGCCTTGTGAGTAATGTTTGCATAACTCACAAACATCCTCATAATTTAATTGAGAAGGATTCCCTACTCCCATTAAATTTAGCGAATCAATACAGTCATCTCGAATCCCTCTTAAGAGAATGATATAAAGAGTATATGGATCCAACTTGTTATGTTTTGATATCTACAGGTTGTATTGGAATCTCTCAAAATAACCTTTTAGGATTTCATCTTCTTTTTATGTCATTTTTATTATATATTCTCATAGTTATTTGGCCTTGCAATAATCTTGATACTTTTTTTAGAAAATTTTGTTGCATTTCATCCCAAGTTTGAATAGTATTTCCTCCAAGCCCCATGAATCAATGAAGAGATACTTCCTTGAAAGTGGTAGGAAATAACTTAATCTTATAAGTATCTAATCGGTAATCATAGTTTTGAGAAAGTAAATCAAACTCGAAGAGAAAAGTGTCTAGCTCTTCACTAGCTAGGCCATGAAAATTTGGCAGACCAGAAGGTGGAATGTTTTCCATTTGAATCATCCCCTCGAAATCTTGAATTGGAAACTCAAAAGTCAAGGGGTCTTGTTTATTTAGATATCCTCCTTATTTCTTACCCATGTTTCTTTTCCAAATGATTGACTCTCTTTGTGCTATAGATTCCTCGGAAGGAATAGATTCTACAGTAAACTCTAGCTCTTGCCCACGATTTTCTTGGAAGTTTGAGTCTTTTTTTCCACTAATCATCTCTTTTGTTTCCACGATGGAAGGTATGAATGCAACATCAGTTTTAGAACCGGCTTCAATATTGACTGGTACATGGTTAGATTCAACAACTTCTTCATTGAAAGCAGATCCAGATTTTACCCACATCTTCCCTCATTTTACCAATTTTTCTTCCAATGTGTTAGTAATTTGAGTGGCTCTTACTGCACCACAAATTCTTCCTTTGGAGTTTCTAAATCTATTCATGCATCATGTATTCTCTACCACTAATGCAAAACACTGTGTTTGAAATCCAACAAAGGGGGTTGTCGACAATTCCCCTGAGTTGATCCCCTTACCATGTGTTTTTCTAAATTAGTACAAAGAAAATTTATTAATACTTTGGCATCTCCCCAGCTATGATGCCAAAAATGACATGTTAATTACATTTCTTACTATAATAGCAGAGATGTTAATTTAATTGTACACTTAATATGTCAAACCAAGGGTTTACGAACTTATGAAATGTTGTACATTATTTTTGTATGATGCAAATATTATCTTTGTATCTGTTTTCTAAATGATTTAACTGACAAGAAGTAACGCTTAAATTCAACTCATTTTAGTTCTTATTATGCATAAATTAAAAACAACCATACACTTATTTAAAAGACTTCATTCCAATATTTAAGTTTTAATCTACAAAATTCATGATCATTGGATTAAAGACAAACAATTAACTGTAAATAATTTTCAATAATACAACTTTTGCATTCAATAATTAAACAATAAAGACAAGGAAACTAATTAAGCTACTAGATTATACGATATGAAATAATTGAAAATCAAAATTACTAGCTATATATTGACAAAGAAATAAATCTACTTGGCTAATCTACACAACACCTTCACACCTATAGAGCAAGTCATGTCTCTGTAGGATGAAGTACCAAACTAGAGTCACAAGAACAAGAACTTCAACATAAATTTTGTATTTCAATCAAGAGATAGTTCAACATATCAAAAATGACTTTCCTTTTTTCCTCTCATTGTCCCCACAGTTAGAGATGAATATTGCTTTTATAATTGCAAATTACAAAACAACATATTTGATGAACGTGCTTGAGAATAAGAGATTATCATGCCATTTAAAACAAATATATGCAGATTGTCAAGTTGACAAGGGACAATTAACTATCTTGTTGGAATATAGGCCAAGAAAGGAAATAATTCAATTGTTATGTTGTTGAATGCATAGTTGTAACTAAATAAAAATACTATGTTGTAACAAAATAAGCATTATGTGGTATATATTGTGCACCTTCAACCATATTATTTCTACAACAAGTCTTCACATGGCTAAGATTAATTGTAATTGGAACCCATGGACTTGGAGTGATAATATTTAGCATGCATATCTATAGCTTCAGATCCACTGCATCTTGTAGTGATGATCCGAAGCAACGTATTGTGATACTCAGATCCATAACAACAATCACGTAGCGATATTCCATGGCAATAGTCATGAAGTATTTTTGTAGCAATGATCTTGAACATGTAGTAATGATCTACAATAATTTTAACTTGATTGATTATTCAACATAGATAAATATAGAATAATATATCCTCAATCTATGATTCAATCGGAAATCAAAGGAAGATTTTAGAGTTCATGACAAAAATTATCTTGAACCTTAACTCTAGGATTTGGGTATCAAAAAGAGTGTAAAAAGGTATTGGAGATAAAATGAAAGGATAGATATGCAAGAAAAGTGGTGGTAAAAATATGGTAAAAACAAAGTTGGTCAATTGCCATGTCTATCATTGATGCTACACATCTTGGTTTGTTTATCCTTTAACATGAGTTCGTTCCTTCCAACAATTAGTAACACTTGTGCCATTTTGTGGTCCTTTTTATAGTCAATTGGATTACTTGAATATTGTTAAATATGAACACATCATTTCCATGTATAGTACGCGCATGAACAATTACGCTTCCAAAAAATCTAACAAGAATAACATGTTATATATCGATAGTCATCCACGCACTCATGGAAACATTGCAAGGTTCATAAATAGTTGTAGGTACTCATTGTTCAGTGAAAATTGTTCATTTCAAGAAAAATCGAATGATAAAGAGTTTTTTCTGAAAAGGAAGGCATCCAAATTTCTTATTGTATATGCAATACATAGTTTGTTTCCTGGTGACGAGTTGTTAACATTGTTCAATGAAAATTTTTCATTTGAGGAACACTCCAATGATAAAGGGTTCTTTATGAAAAGGAAAACATCCAAATTTCTTGTTGTGCATGCAATACGTAGTTCAATTCCTAGTGGTGAGTTATTAATGAACCATAACTTTCGTAGACCATGAATCACTTGTCAAAGGTGCATGCATTGAGACTACCTTTAGACATCCTCTTAGGCAGAGAAAAATATGATTTACTAATTGCATTTTTGGATTTTCAATGAAATTAATGTATATTTATTCCTTAATTCAATGTGTGTTTTATAAAATGGTTTGTATGTGTATTGAAAAAAAATTCCATGTTTCTAATAAATGTTTGGTCTAATGTTTAAGCATACCAAAAGCATTGTGTTTACTAATATCATCGATTTAATGTTCAATGTTTTTGAAATTGGGATTTTGATGACAAACGACATGTCCACCATCTACGATTGTACCCCTCTACAATTTCACGAACATGTTTAATGAATATATTTACGCATTATTAGTTATCGTCAAGTTTCAATAATTCCAAAAAGTTACGCAATACCAAAATCATTTCTTCTTCATTTTATGATGTTGATTATGGAAAATTAAAAACCATTCACAGTCATTATCTTGAACAAAAATTGCAACTTCAAGCTCTTTAATGAATTATGAATCATTTTTAATTGTAAGATATGAGTATTGTCACTTTTTGTAAGATTAATATTAACAATGATTATCATCAAGGTCACTTTAATATTTAGAATTGTTTTCATGATTTAATATGTAATATGTTATCACTATTTAGAATTGTTTTCATGATTTAATATGGAATATGTTATCACTATTTCTAAGATTAATATTAACAAATATTATTGTGCATCAATGTCACTTTAGTTGAAGGTCTTTTCTTAATTTATTTTTATATTTGATACAAGAATTTAGAATTATTTTCATGAGTTAATATTAAAAGATTTAAGCCCCCCGGGGGGCAGCTCAATTGGCAAGTGTCGTGAAAATGAAGTTCCATGAGGGTTCGAGTTCAATTCCCCCCGACTTACCTTGTGTGCCGCATAAGGGGCATCGTGGGCACACTTGGAGGTTATAGTGGTAGCGGTTGGATAACACGACCACGTGTAACGCGAGCACGTGCCCAACTAGTTGTTGATTCCTCCAGACACAACAATATNTATATATATATATATATTAAAAGATTTAATGAAACACCTCGGATGGGGTGACAACTGGTTTCCATGCAAACTGGGGAGTTATTTTCCCCTGTCGTCGCCCCCTCCTATAGACCTTGCGGTATGGGTGGCATTCAATTGACAGGATCACATACAAATGTTGATTTAATGGAGCACTTAATGCAACATCGACAACATTCCTGGACTAGTACGAGTTGCACGAGACCTGTCCAATCAATCCTCCCAACACTTCTCCTTCCCATCTCGGTTATAATTTGGGAGGTAAGAAATGGAAATAGTTATTTGGATCTGATTTTGTCATTGGCTTCATGTGTCTTCCTGCACTATTTACTTTCATGCTATTCCACTTTGCTCCTGGTTTCCGTTCTCGTCTCTTCCTCTACTATGCCAAGGGAAAGAGGTAAGCCCAAGCGTGGGTCGGGTTACTACAACTTTGTGGCTCGACAACGTAGGCTGAGTTCCTCCTCCCCTCCTTCCATGCCCCACTCCTCCTTGGTTAGCCACAATATCCCTTCGTCGATGCCTTCCCCTTCCTCTTCTCAAAATTGGTTGGATGATGGTACTCCTATGGACTATGTCATGGAAAAGATACCGACAGTCCCACCACAAATCCATTTCACCTCCCTCCTTTACACAATCCCTGACATTCAAACCATTCCCAACACTTGTAGTCAGTCTACTCAAGGATTCGACTTTGCATTGGCAATGGGAACCTATATAATTGAAGAAGAAATCCCTCATGTAGAGCACAACGAGGAGGCCCTTCCAACCGGTCAACCTCCACTCATCACAGCTCTAGAGCTAGAATGGACTAGCACCTTCCCTCTCACCAGAAAACTTAGACCTTATCTTTGCTATGTAAAGCAATATGGAAGAGCAGCTACACCGACACATCATCCTCAGTCGTTGCTTGGATATGTTGTTTGATTCCCTCTCAGGCGAGCCAAACAAACAAAGGTGTTTGACATGCGCACAACCATTTGTTTTCTCTCTGACATGGCCTCGATCTCATGGCAACGAAGGCAATCTGGGTTCACCCACTGTTTAATTTCGTTGTTTTCTTATGTCACTCTGTATTTTTCTATTAGAACTATCATAGAAGATCTAATGTTTTTGTTCATGGTTTCTTGCCTTCCTAGACTACATAAACATTAAGACATTTGACCATTTTTTCTGGTT
The DNA here is from genome assembly GCA_009831015.1 of Picea engelmannii. Taxonomy (NCBI): domain Eukaryota; kingdom Viridiplantae; phylum Streptophyta; class Pinopsida; order Pinales; family Pinaceae; genus Picea; species Picea engelmannii. The sequence goes on from ML783585.1 coordinate 83,487, forward strand.
TCCATCTATTTGGCAGAACATGTGGCCAGTTTTGGATCTTGTATTGACATGTGTATTGTTATGACGCCTTTATAAGGCAACCAATTTTTATTTACAAAAAAAAAAGAAAAAAAGATTTAATCAAACAAATTAATTCAAAAAATTAATCAAATATGATTTAGAATTGTTCTTATGATTTAATATGCAAGATGTTATTACTACTTGCAAGATTAATATTAACAACTATTATCATATATCTCACTTTAGTTGAAGATATTTTTTTCTCCTTTTATAATTAATATAAAATTTTAGAATTAATTTAATGATTTAACATACAACATGTTATAACTATTTCCAAGATTAATATTAACAAGTATTATCATCTAGGTATTTTTAATATCGTTTTTATTATCGTCCAAGTTGAAGGTATTTTAAATCTCTTTTTTATATTTAAAATAAAAATTTAGAATTATCTTCATGATTTAATAGAGGATATAATCAAGCAAATTGATTTTTAAAATTAATTAAATTTTATTTAGAATTGTTTTCATGATTTAATATGAAAGATATTATCACTATATAAAATTCGAAGAATAATTGTTTTGTTAGATTTAACTATAATCATTTGAATTTTAGCAACATTTAAAACAAGTTTCATAAAAATATTAAATTTTTTTAAAAGAAATATCATTTAATAAAAAAAATTGATTTAAAAAATTAATCAATTTGTGCAATCATTGATTGAGCCATTTAATCAAATTTATAAACATGTTTAATCAATATATTACATCTTCTTTGACAACGAATAATTTACCTGAAAAAAGAGTTAAACATTATATCACGTTAAATTATTATAAGTTTTTGCAATCACATCCAAGTTAAATAATTTCATATGACTAAAATTAAACATTATATGGCACCTCAAAATTTAATTTAGTGATACAAAAATCGAATTTAAAAATGGAGAAATCAATAATAATGTTAGCTATCAACCTACACATAATACATTTTATAAATCAAACAACATCAACATCAATATGGTATGAAAACACATAATATACATGAATGATAATATCCAAAGGAACCTGCTTTGATACCAATTGTTGAACTTATGCTTATACTTAAAGGGGGGGTGAACCAATATAAGATACTTTTTTCCTTTAAATGAGAATTCATCAATCATTTATTAACTTTAAAACAATAAATGCATATAAACTCAAATCACAGTACACAGAGTTTAATTTGGAAACTCTTGTGGGAGAAAACCACAAAAACGTATCTTTATAAATGTTTGTAGGCACCAACCTACTAGAGACACCAATATATCCAGTTGAGTACCAACTCTGCAATATATTATGTAGGAACCAACCTAATAGAGACATCAATCTTCTCAGCTGAGCACCAACACAACAATATATTGTGTAGGCACCAAACTACTGGAGACACTAATCTCCTCAGTTGAGCACCAACTCAGTAAGACTTGTATAGGTACCAATCTAAGATATTTATACATAGAGTAATTTAGACTTCACCTGCATGATTCATACTTCATGGATTTCACAACATTACCATACCCTTAAATTTCATGCTACAGTGCCTTTCATTGCTTCATACCCTAGACATAGCTTCAAACCTTAGTGAAATTTATTCTTCAAACCCTAGAAAAGAGTTCCAAGCTGTAGCATCACAACCTCAAAAAAATGCACTTTGCATCATCATATACCTTAGTCCTTCATAGCACACCCTTAAAACTCCAAGAAAAATCCTCTTGCACACCTTTAGACCCAAAGAATACTCCCCAGCTCCTCTTGCACACCTCAATCTCTTTTGTGCACTTGTATTTGGTATTCTTTATTGGATACACTTCAAATGTGCACATCTATCCTATATTTATAGTTTCTATGCATTCATTTATGAGGTCGACTTGTAAAAGTAGCTAGGGTGACTTGAAAAATTGGTTGGTTCGACCTGTACTTTCTAGCTAGGTTGACCTTGTTATCCCTAACTTCTAGGGATAACTAAGGAGATGATGTCTCGAGGCCCTCAGGCTGCAGACATGGAGTACCGAGAGACAACTTGACCAACAATGTCTACTTTCATAGATAGAGACCCACCTCACCACCACAGTTCCAGGTTCATCATGAGGGTATCCACCACATGAGTTGGCTTCCAGAATACATTGGGTCTTTCTCCATGAGGTACAAGCAAGGTATTATGGTGAGTGTCATTTCAATATTTGAGGTTTTTGACTTTGTGCATTTTAAACTGCTTTAGATTATGGAACATCAGCTTGGACATTATGCTCTTTTCCCTATTTCACTTTGGTGGTTGACATTGCACCCTAGTAAGTGGGTCATCCTTGGGGATAGGTTTGCTATTGGGAGGTTCTCTTGACAAGTCACCATGTTTTTCCTGAACATACTTGTCACTTTCCACACTTCATCCCCTCATCTCCTTACTTTTTTGTATTTTCAGGTGTACTGACCCAAGAAGGGATTGTTCCTTCTTTCATGGGAAGAAGGGGTTGAAGGTCCAGAGGCTTTTAGTTGGAAAAAAATAAAATCCAATCATGAACCTTCTAGATGCTCGCCCAGGGATCTCGGGGACAATGAAATGTATGTCATAAGAAACTGGTGGGACCTGTAAAAAATAACTAATGAAAAATACCAACCAAGGTGGAGCATGTGTGGGCACTATTTTTCATGCTTAGGTAGAAGCCCCACACATGACTTCAACTTGGGGAAGCATCATGTGACCAAGGTAGAGTTAAGGTGGAAATTGTTTTTCATGCTTAGGTAGAAGCCCCACCTTGGCTTCAACTTGGAAACATAAAAAAATAACGAAAGGCAATAAATGGGTTTCGAAAAAGGTTGCATTGAAAATGAAGGCGCAAGACAAACCTCTACAAAGGCACCCATAAATGAGATAATTTAGTCCCTTGTATGTCATGAACCCCATGCCCAAGAGTATTTCCATCATCCATGTTGCTTTGTCTACATGTCTTAGAGAGAGTTCCACTTGGGAAACACTCCTAAACTTGAGGTACGATTCACCCAATAGGTCGTCTTGTCAACCCTCCCATGCCTAAACTTGGAAAATTGCATAGGGTCTTTGAGAACTTGTTTATTTTGATGAGGTAGTTTGGATGTACATGCTTAGATGGATATTTTATTGATTTGATTTACTTATCATGATGCATTTGACTTGATATCCTTGGAGGGAGCATTCATTGTCTTTGTAGGACCTAGTTGGTGGACGAATTTGGAAGAACAAGCCTAGCTTGGGCTTCCTTGGGGCTTGAAGCCCACAAGTTGGATACCATGGCCCGAACATTGATAGTGATGCTAGCCTTTGGAGGCCTAAGAAGGTACCATGGAGGACATAACCCAACCCTTAGCCAGCCCAATGATTTTCTCTTGAGGATGAAGCATTAGTTTTGAGGAGGTTGACGTCACCCTAGGGATAGGGCTTGAGGGGAACCTTGAGGACCCTAGTGCTTGAGAGGGATTCCTATGGAGGCCCAATGTTTCATCTCCAAACTCAAAGATTTACTAAAGGTGCCAAAGTGTTTCCCTAAAGGGGTGACGTCATGCTTCTTTAGGGTCTCATATGTGCATTTTAGGGTTAAATTTGAAATTTATATTGTAAAGGGGAAAAGTAAGGGTTTTTTCCCCCTTACTTTGTGGTTTACCCTAAAATTAAGTGTACAAACACTTGTAGTAGGATTTGTATAAATAGAGATCATTTCATTCCATTTTTACATCATAACTCTCCCATCTTGGAGAGGATTCTTGGATAAAATTTGCACCCTACTTGGGAAATTTTGACTATCTCTCTTGCTAATATATATTTATATGGTTTTCTTTGGCTATTGGATGAAGAAGTAAGGTGTTATTTTTCTTGCAGGCTATTTCTTGCTTTTATGGTGGATTTTCTTGGTTAAAAGGAGTTTATCTTGTTAATGCTTGGACTAGGTAAGGAATATTTCATGCTATTGCTTATTTTCTTGGTCACAAGGTTAAATTGATAAGATTTTGGGGAGTATAAGGGAATACAACCCCACTTAACTCATCATATTTGTCTTGGAAGAATTTGTTGCATAAAGGAATACTAGGAAGAGTAAAAGGGTTTACACCCTCCTAGGGTTTTCCTTAGCTAGTCTTGCTTGCCTTGGCGAGTAAAAGGGATTACACCCCCAAGGAAGTAGCACAACTAGATCTTTCATTTTTAAAGACCGCAAAACCCAATAGTTAAAGCCACTAATCTCTTGCATTGGAGAAATAAAATCATTACATTAGGATACGTAGAATTACGAGGTATCAAAATTGTTTAAGTTGGAATCTTTTCTACATGTTATAAGTTTTCATGTGCCCTAAGGGCGTCCTATTTTAGCCAAGGATTTCATTTATGCAATAAATTTAATGCTACATAATTTATGGTTGCATAAAACTTCACTTTCTTTCATCATTTACTCACTTTTCAATTGTGGAAATTGACTTCTAAACCTAGATTATTGTTCTACTTGTTATGGGCTATCTTTTTTACGGTTTACTTGTTGATTTTTATGGTTGGAACTTGCTTCTACAACAATTTTTTTCTACATCCATAAGGCTTCCCTAACACTTTGTTGATAACTTCATTCGACAACCCTAATTTACCGTCAAAGTTCATGCTTAAGTATTGCAAAGTTATCTATTGTTTTAGTACATCATTGTCCAATATTTTTTTGACAATTTTGATGGTTAAAAATGTAATAAATAGTTAATTTACTTGTTGATATATATTTATGTTGACTGCTGCAAACAAGGACAACAAGCTTAACTTGATTGTCCATTGGATTGTCTAGTTTGTATCTTGTATTTTCTTGTGTCTCGGGAAGGTAAAACCATCTTCCGTAGGTACTCAAACACTTGGAAACCATAAACCACCTCTGAAGCTCATTGTCAAGCCACTCTCCACTTAGAAACTTGACCTATAGTGGAATCTCTTCATAAGTATCACTTCACATCTCATTTCGCCCCAGGGTCACCTGGGAGCCCCCCTTGTGTCAGAATTCTTCCTTCACAGAAGTGAGGGAGGGTTTATTTAAGGTGACAGTGGGTAAGTGCTCCCACTGTTATCGCCATCTAGTGGATTGGGTTAGGCTTTTCCCAACCTACAATTTGCATGATAACATACATGCCATAATTTTTCATATCTCCTCATTCTTATGGAGTTAGAGGGAGTCCCATATACCATTGGAAAGGTCTCAAAATAAAATTTTCAACCATATATATTATGCTCTCATTTCAGATAGATCTTCAAGGTAAAAAGGCCTTCAAAGATAGGGTATCCAAAATGAGAATAAAAAGTCCAAAAAAAATATTTCCAACAATCTTCATCTTGCAATATTTATCTTGGACACGTGTAGTCTCCCCATGTATTTGAAATCAATGACAACAATATTTCCAACAATGGATTCATAGGTGGATAAGTGGATTGTGTGGTAGACTGTGCAAGTGGAGAAGATGGAATAGGAGGAGTTGGAGGAGTCTCACCACTTCAAGATGAATCAAATGAGGAAGATGGATAAGCATGTACTACATGTTTTTTTCCTCGGTGACTGGGATGGGGATACCAAAAATATGACACATCAATAATGTCAAAGTGTGTGGAAGGATCCCATAAATCTACACAATATTTAGACCCTATGTGATAACTCTAGGTTGCACTTGTGCCACTCCATAGCTAACCATTTTTGTACACAATTGATCTATGACACGGTGATGAAATCTACGATCTGGTCTCTATGGCATGCAAGGCCTACACCCCTGAGGAAACTCATCACATTCCTCCATATCTACATCAAGCTAGGGAGGAGGATCATTACTAGTATATGTTCCAATATATGCTAGATAATAGACAACAATAATTATACAATTTAAACAAAATTTTATAATCTAGTACATGTGCATTAAATAAGACAAAAAACATGAAACTAAAATAATCAAAAGATAATGATAATACCATCTCTCACTTTAGGGGCGACATGCATGGGGGGGGGGATAATCATACATCCCATAGGTCATAACATTATTAAATATACATGGGGTCTTGATATCATGACCAATAATGAGGCGGAGGATTTCGCTCTTTTTAAAGGAACTAGGTTTTCTATTTTGAATGGAATTCAAAGAATTATCATATGCGGAGACTCAATGATCCTAATAAGGGATATCGCCAATCAAAACATCACAGGGGAAACCTTTATATGGGTGTTCTATCTCAGATTCTATCTATTCTTCACAAATTTGAAATATTCTCTATGTTCCACATCAAGCGAGATCTCAATACCATTGCAAACCAACAAGCAAAAGAAAGATCTTTCCTAAGAAAAGGAAAACTTAAGATCAATGGGGATTTAATACCCCTCCCAATCCCTTAATTGATATGATGATGGTTATATTTCTAAGTGGTATTTGGTGGCCTTGGATTATTAAATTCACCAATATCCAAAGACGTCTATGTGATCTCTCTATGCAATACTATGCATGTGTGCAAGGTTCATTAGACTCCGGGGAAATGAGAAAGGTTCATGCAATTTGCATCCAACTCTGCATTTTTGAATATACCTTGTTTGAAGGCGTTAATTTCCTTCTAGAAGGAAAATTTGGGTTCTCCTTCTTCTTTCGACAGGCCCTCGTTCCTTTTCTAGCAGTGGTTTTTTAATCTCTCAACTCCTCTAGTTTTTTAATTACGATAAATTATGTCAGAAGTAATCTCGATATTCATCCTCCCTTCAATCATTGGGAATAGACTTTTGGAATCCTCAAGAATTTTTTTAGGAACTTCATCCCTCTAATCAGTAAACCCTTGGACCTTTTTTATCTCCTCATCCACCCTCAATTCAACATTACCTACTATGTGTGGGCTCCAATTTCGTTGGCCTCCACTCTGGACTACAATATCTCTTGTCTCACTCTCTGAAACTAACATATGGTTCATTTTGTTTGTCTAGTATTTGGGACTCAAATCGATTATTGGTATCCTTGTATCAATTTTAGGTCCATCGACCTTTCCCCTTTCTTCTTTTTGGATGAATTTGACATCCCATCTCACTCCTACGTCCATTCTAATCCACAAGACCAAACTTTTAATTGTGCACTCAATCCAAGGTCCCACTCCAGAATAGCGTGGGAACCCAAAGAAAAGTTGTTTTCCCTCCCAACAATGTTTATTTTAAGGTCATATCGAAGCAGTGGAACTCCATTCACTTCAAAGAAATTTCCAAGTGGAAAAATCTTAATAGGTGTTTGTGGGGATTTAAAATTCAGGGTTGTATGTTCAAAATCAGGGGTATTTTGCTCACAATGGATCCATCTTGGTCTGATATAGAGATAATATTACAATGGAATGAATATATGGGAGAGGGAAGTGGATTAATCTATAACCAACTTGACAGTGAGGTAAATGGAAGTGAGCAGATAATTCGGGCATTACTCCATCATGTGGAAACCTTAGAACAAGAAAGGAAAAATATAGTTTATTTAGAACAAGTTGTTGGGACACTCATACAACATGTGGATGATTTGGAGCATCAATATCAACATATTAGAGCCATTTTCATGCCTCAATAGTCAAATT
>ML783585.1:91677-117707 GCA_009831015.1 Picea engelmannii
ATGGAGATTGAAGATCAAGAACCTAGTCATGGTGAATTACATGCAACACCTGATAATGAATTTGCAGTTTAATCATGCACTTTCATTGCATTTTATTGTTAGGACAGTTTATCAAATTTTATAACAGCAAGACTGCTTGAATGTATGAGGATGAAATTAGTTTTTTTTGTTATCAATTCCATAGCATTAGACTCAACATTTTTAGAGATGATTTTTGTATCTATTTTCTCTATTGTTTTGCTTCGGCACAACCTTCATTATATATAAAATCACTTTCAGTTTCTTTACAAAAAAAAATATTATCTCTCACTTCTAGTGGCTCAACTATAGTAAATCAGATGTTAGGACATCCTTATCGGTCCATCATGTTGAGGGGTCCTACATCTCTTTAACTCAACAATAGGAACCAAACTTGTCACCGAGGCCCAATTAGACTCTACAACATTTAATTATGGAATGGTTCTCCAGATCTTGTGATCCGACCAATTAATCGATGTGATTTACGTAGTGATTAACATGATGTCTTCTTGTGAAATCTCCTCCAATTTGAACATTCTCTTTTTTGTATTTTTTCTCATAAGTGGGACTGATACAAGATAAATGTTGGTATAAACCAGTTGGGTAACAAAGGGGAAATGATTAACTACTGAAGAAGGCTGAGCTTGGGATAACCCTCGTGCTCAAGAATGCATACAATGATTCTTACACCTATGACAAGCCTAGTACTAATACATCAACTTGTTGGTATTTCAATTATTGACTGAGATACAATTTATCAGAAGAGAACATTCATGCAATAAAATGATGGCAAGAAAAATAGTTTCCTTAGCTCTAATCACCAATCACACATTAACACAACGACTTACTTTCCATCATTAGAGACAAGAACTATAAATATATTGAATCAGATAACTTATCAATAGATTCAAAGGCTCTTACTTGTTACTGCATCCATTCATGAGATAAAGTCAGAAATAATTCTTCCTTAAATCCAATCACACACGTTTTTGATGAAAAACAAAAACTTGTCTCTGGTCCTAAAATGGACTTCTCAATTAAGGTAGCTCCAGAATAGTTCTTTACAGATACAAAAATGAGGGTATTTTCCCAAACCATCGACTCGGTCTAACAGGTCGATCCTCTTATTTATAACATGTTATTAACTAAAAATAACTATCAAAAGTGCAAGCTAAGTAAAACAAAACATCGCCACATGGCACTTGTTAGAATATAATGGATGTGCTCATTTTACCATTGACAATATCTCTATTATCACCCAACCATAGGCCGAAGCCACCCTCCGAGCACCTTAACCTTGACAGAGAATCACTCCGGAATCAAAACCTAGGCTAGATAGCCAAACAAAGGGTAGCACACCTTTCCCCAATGATAGCGCACCAACAATAGCTGATCAGATGTTCCAAATCCTAGCCAAGATATAGTCCAAGCCAAACGTGATCTGCTAGCTGCAGCAGCTGCAATGGCAGTTCTCCTCAAACTGCGCACAAGACTGGGCACTGCAGTGCGCACAAGTTGTTGCTCTGGAATTCTGAGACTGTCTGCCAGAATGAGAACTGGCCTCCTGTATTTATACTAATTCTGGCTAACTACCCGGGCCGACTTCTCATTCTGGTTATCTGTCTGTTCAGTATATATTATTATTTCTATCCAACTTTTTCTCTTGGAGGCTAATAACCTGATATAAATATCTTCTTGAGCCGACAAATCTTCTAGGGTTATTAGCCAACTCATTAGGTTTTCTTCTTGCTTCCCAGAGTATTATACCCTTGTCGGGTTTACACGTGGAGGTAAATACCTCCCATAGCTACCATAATATCAACACTCCCTCTTAGCTAGGGAGGTATTACATGTAATGGTCTTGAGCACAAAACATACCATTCATCGGGTAGCATCAACATAGTTGTATAGACTAGATCATGACTAGATCATGAGCACCATCATCAACATCAGTGTCATCAACTGCATCATCTCTCGAAACCATACTCTATCTGAGTAATCAGACATGATGATCACTCCACAGAGTGATACAAGAGACATTCTTCTAATCTAGAAGAGTAAATGCTCTGAACCATTTTTCATCTGGGAAATCTCTGTCCTTTGATTATCCATCTAATTGATAATCACTTTCAATACTGCTGATAGTCTTCAAGGCAATCAAAACAAAATAGAACACAACTGTGTCTATCCATAGTATTACATAACTACAATCTAGGGGTACACTACCACACCAAGTAACACACAAGTACTTGATCAACAACATATAGTCACGAACAGTGGAACACATCCACCACAAAAATATACATCTACTGTCATACAGTCTTCATAACAATCATCTGATATCAACCTGCACAAAAACAATGTTATGATATAAAATTAATCATCTGGGCCAATCTTTCACTCACATCTGTGAGATCTGAAAGAGTATCTGCCCTCAAAGTAAAACAATGAGATATTTGGACTATTCTTCTCAAGCAAGGAAGAATAACTATCATGTCTTCTGAACCTGGACGATTCCCCACCCTGGGCCATTCTTCCTACACTAATTAAAGTGCACCCTAGAGAGAATGTATAAACCCTAAGGAATGAATGTCCCTGATTGTTGAGCCTGGACCATTCCCCACCCTGGGCCATTCCTCCTACACTAATCAAAGTGCACCCTGGAGAGAATGTATAAACCCTAAGGAATGACTGTCCGAACCATTTCCTCTGTTAACCACAATGAGAAATCGTTGTCCGGCGAGGCGCGCCAGTCTTCTTGAGTAACCCTCAAGAAGAGAGACTGCCCTAGACCAATCCCCATGTTAGCCAAAATGGGAAGTCATTGTCTATGATACATCAGTAATCTGGACCATTTCCCATGTTAACCACAATGAGAAATCGATGTCCGTCAGAAATCTCAATCCACTTTCCGAACTGGAAAGGAAACTGCTCATCCTGGACCATTTTTCGAACTGAAAAATGATTGTCCATAAATCAATACATATTAGTGCTCCCTCCCAACCTGGGAGTCATCTCTTCCTTTTTCAATAAGGAAGTTGTCTCCATGAGCTCCAGCTTGAGTACGCAAACTCTTTTATCTTGGACAGAAGCTTTACCAAGATGTTTGTTTATCTGCTCATCTGTGGAGATATGTATTGGAGAACCTCTTTATCCTTTCTAAACTTCATCACGGATAATGTAATGCTTGATTTCAAATGTACTTCGTTCTGGAGCACTGGTGTTCTTTGAAGGCTTCATGTAGCTCTAATCAATAAGGTATATCATTGTTTGGAAAAACTGGAACATATCCATGTGGCACTTCTTCTGTCATCATGATATCTTTGTCATGGATTGGTAATCTATCATCCTGATCTTCTGAGTAATCATTCTAATATAATATCTCTGTTATAGAGAATCTTCACCACGCTTTTGCTGTGCACTGGAAGTTGTCTTCTTCCATCTGCATACAAGAGTCTCTTTCTAGTATGCCTCAAAGTCTTGAGGTTGCTCTTCATACGCTCTTTATTCAATTTATTTGGAGAACATTCTTTGCATTCATCTAATGTAGAACTGCAACCCATATATGATATAATGACTCATGTAGAGGTATGTCTGGTTTATCAGAACGAGTAATCATCATAGTCTTCTCCCTCCATCTGGGAGAACCCCTAGTTCTATATCTTGCAATGCTTGCATATATACACTGTTCTTCACCACAACTTTTAGTTGATTGTTCTTAGTGAGTTCATATCAGGCCGTTAATCTTGTGATTCTTAAATGACTGGTTGTTCTGGCCTCTCTTTCTCTCTTGGAATCTTCATGTTCTTCCTGATGTTTTTCTTTAGCTCTTGGGTCCATGGAGTTGATTCCATGCCCTAAAGATTCCATTTCTTTCTTTCATCATAGGATCATGGATGTGTATGGACAACCAGGGATACTTTAAAGATTCTCTTCGAAGAAGTATTATGATGCGGTTGAACTGAACACGTATTGTCTTTCATGGATGCTACCATGGATATATACTTCATCATATTCAATGGATCATAGGATTAGCTCCCTCCTAATCCTTGCTTCATGTATGAATGCATGCTCTTATTTTATGGTGATATATAATCGGCTTCCTCCATCTAGGAGAGTCCTCATTTCCGTCTGCATCATTATTGTCTTCTGCAAAGAATCATAAGTCTTTCTCCAATTTTATCTTAATTGTTGACTTCTTTCTTCTAGGTTTCTTCAAGATTGATTATGATTTCGGCTTATCTTGTAATAGCTTCCACAAGATTTGTTTGATATATTTCATCCTTTCTTGTATAATGATAGCAATCCTTATCTTGTTGCTCTTCCATAGATATAGTTCTTCTTGGAACATATTATCTTCTAAGAGATATATATACAAGATATGTACAGAGACTATGCAAACAAGATATATACAAGAACTAAGAAGAGTATTATTACCTTCAGAAGAAGAAGTCTCTTTCATCCTACTTAGTCTTCTTTGTAGGTTCCTTTTCTTCGGCAATTGATGCTCTGTGTTTCTCCTTCCTTTTTTTTAGCTTGGGACAATGATTCTTGTAGTGACCATACTTTCGACAGTTGAAACATTGTACCTATGAAATGTCTTTCTCTTGATTTGGCTTCCTCCTTGAACCAAACTTCATTTTGTTCTTGAAATTATTGAATCTTGTTGTGAAGGCTTGATCATCGTACTTATTTTGGGGTTTCTCTTTTTCACTGATACTGGATTCTTCTTGAGCACAACAATTCCAAAGTTGTTCGAATGTAGGATACTCCTTCCTCGTGTTCATGCTTGCGGAAAATGAATCCCATGTCTTGGGAAGACCATTGAGTACTATGTTTACCAATTCCTTATTTGAAATGATCTCTTCAATAGCTTGTAGTTGATCTCTTAGCCAAGATATCTTCACAAAGTATGATGTTAAGTTGTTGTCATCATTCATCTTCATGTCACGGAGCTCATTCTTCAGACGCATTACTTGTCCAATGTTTCTGACTGAGAAGAGGTTTGTTAGGGCATCGTACATATTCTTCGATGAGTCAAGATGGGAGATGTAGGGTATCAAGTGGTATTTTATGGATTCCACTATGATACTCATAGAATTGATGTCACCGTCTTTGAACTTCTCCATAACTGTAACGTTCTACGGTTCCTTCTCTTTTCCTTCTTCAAACTTTGGTTCCACAATCTTTCCTTTCATGATATCCAACACTTTATTCTTGGCAAGGATGAGGTCAATCCTTGTCTTCCACGCTATGAAGTTAGAAGCTCCATCTAACTTGTTCTCTGACTTCATAGAGTAAGTCATGGCTTCTTTGACTTGGTCAACCCTAGATCTGACCAAAAACTCAAACTTCACGTCTTGGCTTGCTGAGAGTATTAGGAGATGCGCTAGGCTAGGGCGCACTGATATGTCTAAAAATTAGGTCAATTCCTTCACTTAAGGTGTCTCAAYGAGAGGATTAGGGTTTCTGCAACTGCGCCTGCTAGTAACCCCAGYGAMAATGCTTTGGTGAYTGCTCCTKCTAGAAACCCTAGTGACAGTTCTTCAATGATCTTAATATCCTTCTGGCTATGTTTCCTTCCAGCGGTTACACTGAATGAAGGAGGTGTGGGCCCATAACCTGTTAGAATATAATGGATGTGCTCATTTTACCATTGACAATATCTCTATTGTCACCCAACCATAGGCCGAAGCCACCCTCCRATCACCTTAACCTTGACAGAGAATCACTCCAGAAGYAAACCCTAGGCTAGATAKCCAAACAAAGGGTAGCGCACCTTTCCCCAAGGATMATGCACCAACAAGAGCTGATGAGATGTTCCAAACCCTAGCCAAGAGATAGTCGAAGCCAAACGTGAWMTACTAGCTGCAACAACTGCAATGGCAACTCTCCTCAAACCTGCGCACAAGATTGGGCAYTGCAGTGCGCACAAGTTGCTACTCTGCAATTCTGAGACTGCCTGCCAKAATGAGAACTGGCCTCTTGTATTTATACTAATTCCGGCTAACTTCCTGGGCCGACTTCTCATTTTGRTTATTTGTTTGTTCAATATATATTATTATTTCTGGCCAACTTCTTCTCTTGGAGGCTAATAACCTAATAAAAATTATCTTCTTGAGCCAACAAGTCTTTTAGGGTTATTAGCCAACTCATTAGGGTTTCTTCTTGCTTCCCGGAGTATTCTATCCTCGTCAGGTTTACATGTGGAGGTAAATACCTCCCACAGCTACCATAATATAAACAACGCTTTCATCTCTCAGTCTTCTAAGAGTCATCAAATGGTTTCACTTGAGAGGATGACTCTTCTCATACTCCGACCATTTGACGAAGAGTTCCTCGCATGTGTTGGCATACGATAATTTGTGTTGGTCCATCGGGCCCGAAAGGATCTCCTTTATCTCCACTGCTCATGCTCAATACTTGACTACTTTAGCACTAACTATTGTAACATTGTATGAGCCTTGATCACGTGCTCCATGAACTGTTTTACTTGACCTAGCGCCATGTTCGCCACCTTTTCTATCTCTGCATCCGATGATGAGTCTTGTTCAACATGTATTTTGACTATGTCATGCAAGTCTAAAAATTCATCGGGTGTGCCGAATTCTGGGAGGCCGATGTCTCTCATCGCCCGATTGATCTTGGTCCAACTCCTTTCGCAATCGGCCCATTTCTCTTGGATTTCCTGATGAGGTTCTTGGGCCATTTTCACCCAGTATTTGACCGAATTCTTTATGTGGTCGATGCTTCTATCCCTTAGTAATCGAATGTCGTGCTCTTCGGCGTCTCGAACCTATTGAACCGTGATGATGTAATTGATCATTTCCATCGCTTGGTGTGCTTTCTCATACCATATTTCCATATCCTTTCACGTCGCCAGCGCCATAAGAGTGTCTTCTTGGAAATCGGTTATGCAGTGAAAAGGTGCCTCTCATTTGTGAATTTACTGTAGGCATCCTGGAATTCACTTCTCAAGAACACCATGGCCTGCGTGGAGTCCTGATAATATTTTTCCAAATGGCGTAGATGCTCTAACTTTTTCAGCACAACAACCAACTCCTCTTCATCTTTCCTCGCTCTATCTAGAGTGGAATCTGTGATTTCGATCCATGTGCCGATAAGCTCAAACATCTTGGCATGCTTCTTGATAATCAATTTCTCCTCTGTGGTGATGAGGATGGAGTTGTCCAGAGTAAGCTTTCATCTTTCAGTCGTATGCGATGGCTTGTATATCGGAGACCTCATCCATGGGTCTGAGGATTTGCTGCTCTCCCCAAGTAAGTGTGTTTCCCATGCTCCCGATGGTGTATATCTGTTCAAGACTAGGTTCTTGAACCTTTTATGTATGTCCTGAAAGTTAGTCCTCTGGTTGTTTCTCATCGGGAGGTAAAGTACTGGAAAAAATTGATGAATCGGGAGCAGGCTTGGTACTTACTTGATAATCATCTATTGAGATGTTGATTTCATGTTGTGGAATTCCTCTTTCTTGTTCGCCCAATCCTAGCTCATCCTTCGGGCTGTCCACTTGGGTCCTTGGTGTATAGAGTATCTCATTGTTTAAGATACTTTTGACCTCCTGGTCGCTCTGTGGAAGGTTTTGAATTGGAGCATCGAGAACTGGGGAAGATACTTTCTCGGTTTCCTTTTCCTCTATAATCTATATCGGGGTCACCAGGGAAACCTCTGAACTCTCCTCATCATCATAGATAGCTATTATATCATGCAAGGGGTTTGGTGCACCTACTCTTCATGATGTCCTCGCTATCTCGAGCTGAGACGAAACGTCCCTTGGTGATCCAACCCGTGGTGCTGAAACTTTAGGGTTATCTAACACGATGATCTTTTCAATTTGTATCAGCTCTGGGTCACTTGGACCTCTCCGGATTTTGATTGGGTTGTCGGCAGGAACCCTAGTCATCTCTACAAGGTCTATATCATTCTGTGGTTGATCAATTACTCTATGCGCTTCTTCCATTAAGCGCAGACCCCTTGTTTGTGCCTCTGGTGTCAAGAACAATCCCCTTCCCTCCACCTATGTTGCCTCTGTTGCTCTGATTTCTTCCCTGGCTGTAAGGACCTATTGAGCCGATTGTTATATTTTTTCTACCTATTCATCCATGCTCATGGCCTTAAACTTGGTCATGTTTGGGTTGGATATCCTTTGCACCACCTCGTCCCAGTCCTGGGCATTCTCTGTGAAGACTTCATCTTCAAACTTATTGTGATCATATGGCTAGTAGAATGAAACCTGCGACACATGCTGGAGGACCAGGCCTATAGGATCATGCTTGCAAAATCGACCTGTAGGGAACCTAAATTCGAGTTGGCTAAGCCCTTCTTGTTTAGCTTGAGCAATATCCTTCACTAGATAGAACCCCACATGGAAATCGTAGGGTATGAAGACTCATTTCATGTCTTGACCAATGTGGCGTTATAGCCCTGCAAGATGGTATGATAACAAATTTCTCCTATGATGAGCCAGTCTGGGACATGAGCTGGTAGGATATGTGGTGCTTCGGTGGCCCCGAACACCGTGATGTAGGCGGTGTGCTCATCCAAGTACTAATGGTATACCTTGGATATCATTTTCTTGGATGTCACTGATAGCCTTGGGCATTCCTTCTTAAAAAGAATAAAATAAATTCGGGCGATGAATGCATCGCAGATGAGGGAGTGAGATTTCTTGTATCTATTTTCCCATAGCAGGCTGAAGTAGACGTGGACCGGGAGCTCTGCAACATGCCAACTCAGATTCATGTTGGTGAAGACGTTCCTAGCGTAGATGATGTTGAGCAGGTACGAGGCCATGTAAAAGGTTGGTGCTTCTCCTTCCTTCGATGTTTGAGCCTGTTGCACACATGTGCTTAGTTGTTTGGAGATTATTGCACCCGAGTTGAAGCTGCACCCGACAGTTGCAACTGTGTATGCCAAAGGCATCCATGCTTCTGAAAACTTGGAGCAATATTTTTCTTTGTATAATCGACATATGAGAGCCATCAAATAGATGTATGGCTCCTTTAGGTTGATTGTTCCATACCATCCATTGCTCCGATTGGTGAATTTCTTCTCTTCCCTCCACCATGAGGCCATTAATCAGTTGGTGTAATGTAGTTCTTATAACTTCACCACGAAGTCCGTGTTGAGCCACTCCTCCGGGTCCCTGAGCTTGTAGTATTTTTAGACCTTTTTCGGGAGGAAAACTCCGACGCACCCTCCATTCTCATTGTTAATCAAAAATTTATGCCTGTCTGTGTAGATGATGAGCCACTTCAGGACCTCTATTCAAGGGAAAATGGGGGTTCTGCTAGCCACCATGTGTAGATATGATCGTCGGATGTTGGGGAACACCTGGTCATCGAGCGCCCTTACATATAGGTCGTTGTGTGGGATATACTCCGGATATTCTTCTTTTTTGATCTTGTTGAAGAGATCCCCCCACTGTGGGAGCACCACCTTGGATATGATGCTTGCCTTTGTATCATCAAAGGTCAGAGGTTGGATGCAAACTTTCTTTGTTACTATCGTGACGACAGGCTCCGGTCTAGGGACATACTCTAATTGCTTCGTGGTCCCTGGAGAAGAACCTTCGCCTATCTCTGGATCTTTTAGCTTTGGTGATCTCGGAGAGCGTCTGGTGGTTGTATTTATCGGTGGCATTGTTTCTGCAACTTGAGAAGAGTTTAGAGAATGTGTAAAACCCGGACGAACACATATAAATTATAACCAACAAATTGACAGACTTGGATACATACCTCTGAAGCTGGTTAAACCTGGTTTCTGATAATCACGAGGGTCAATGCAGTCTTCCAATTGCTCATTTTTCTCCTCTGGGCGCTATGGAATTCTCTCGTGTGCATAATGAATTTGTTCACAATGGTTCAAGAGATTTTAAACAGGGAAGATCTTACCATGTCGCATCAACCATTAAATTCGGGTTATGAGTGAAATTTCAATAACTCTGTCGTCGAATCTTTAGAACTTAAATTTATCGTGAGTTGACGACGGAGGCACGGGTGGTGATGTGTTCTATTGGCGATTTCAAAATTGTTGTTTTAATTGGCACACAAGGTAGCCACTAATGCGGGATCGGGTATTAATTAGCTTCTTAAATTTCCAAAATCCGTCCATATCTAATGCTAACGATGTCTCGTCGTGTTTCCCTTTCAGTGTGTGGATCAGGGATCGGCATAATGATATGAACATTTTCGTTGATATCCTCCTACAAAAGCTTCGACGTCGATCCATATTATCGTACAGTGCTGATGCAACAAAGTTGACTTGGAGGTGTGACTAGGACCTAGGTAACTAAGAATGACTCGGGATAGAACTAGACTGTACGACCTTCTTACCCGGTAAAGACACATGGTGTTGGAGACCAGTGACTTAATTCGCTCGTATTAGTCGGAGTCGGTACTTTCTTTAAGCTATTCGTTCAAAAACAAACCTTAGCTTGTCGATGCCGAAAAAGTGTCAAGGATCGGCGATACACCTACCAAAGCGCTCTTGGATCGGCTCCCTCGAAAAAGTCCCGATGCCAAAAACGCATCGGGGATCGACGATCGGGGGTAACTTTATCATGGTCAAAATGTTTTTTGTGATCCCTCTGGGTTTTCCCCGAAGACGATAAAGTGCTTTGGGCATCGACTATTGACGATTTTATTTTCATTCTTCGTTAATGTATGTCCTCCCCGTGTTTTATCGATGTCGAAGGGGGATCGACTATCTCTCGAACCTTTATGCGAAAAACTTAACGCAAAGCAAAACTTCCTTCTGTCGATGTTGATGAAGATCAGATCTCGACGACTGTTGTTTTCTGAGTGGTTCCTATACTTACTTGAATTCTTTCTGACGTCGAACCTGAGCGCGTTGGGTGTAGTGTTTGGTTGTCGATTATTAATTTAGGTGTTAAGGTCTTTTAGTCATGGGGTTTCACGAGTTCAAAAAAACATGGATAGGTGATGAGAGCCATGAAAATAAACAAAGAAAAAAAATTTCCCAAAATGAAATCGAGTCAAACAGTGCAGAAGACCAAGTGGTACCCAAAAAGTGAGAAAAAATCGATAAGTCTTTTTAGGGTGTGTTGAGTGCTCAACAAATGGCGACTTACTGGGCGGAAGCATAATCTTTGCTCCTACCTCGGGCTTCGTTGATGCAAAATATGGTTAAGAAATCAACTGGTTTTTATCAGAGCCTCTTTCATCCTTGCATTTGAAATTTCCTGGTTGGTGCATCCAGGCCTGCCTGTGGGGTTTCAACCTTTATTCCACCTTTGTTTCATGTAACCCTGACCCACTCCCTCTTTGACAAGAGTCCAGTAAAGAATTCAATAGCACCAGGCCTTTTAGTTATCATCATTTACTTGCTATGCTATTGCTCCATTGCCAGGGAGCGTCGATAGCCCCGACAGAGTCACCTCAATGTCACAAACCTTGCTCCGCTGCCAGTGAGCATCCATAGCCCCGACAGAGTTATCTGCATACCCTCTCCTGCTTTGCACTCATTTGATATAATTGATTTTATTTCAGCAGAAATACCTGAGCGAATGGGAGAGGAGGACGTATGTTATTTGAAAAAATGAGATGGTTAAGGTGAATTTTCGCTAGCTCCGTCTTGAGGTACATGTAGTCCTTTCTAGCATTCCATCTTTCCCTTCAGGTTTTACCAGACCACCAGGCGGACACTTCATCAATTTTCCAAGGTTGTTTATTTGCACAGGTTAAATACATAACTCCTTCAAACCACCGCAATTCTCCCAGCGCGTCTTGTGTTATATGTAAGCGTGAGTTAGGAACATAGTTTGTCATATCGCATGTTGAGTTCAACCAATGCCTTGCTAAACACAAATGCTAAAAGCCCATAAATTAAGAAAAATAAAAAATGAAGAACTCCACAATCAACCTACCTAAAAACAAAACATCATGGAAATACACACATTTTTTTTTCTTTTTTTTTAACAGAAACATTGTTTTAGGGGTTGGCCATTCATCGGGAGGGCGTCAAGTTCCCCCCTTATATTTTGCAACCGGTACGTGCCTACCCCAATTTTCTTGGCTACCTGAAAAGTTCTGAGCCGTAGATTCTGAAACTTCGAATGTTTTCCCTTCAACTCATTTGCTTCGTCCCATTTTAGGACTAAATTTCCTACTTCAAAATTCTTCTCTTTGGCCTTATGCTTATCAAACCACCTTTTAACTATATGCTGATGAGTTGTGAACTTTGATTTTCCTTTCTCCCTTTCTTCTTCCAGCATGAGGACGGTATCAATCCTTTGTTGTATAACTGATGAGGGTTGTCCTCTAGAATCCTGAGCAAGCTGAAGAGATGGAAGATATAGCCCGTTTAGTAGAATGGCTTCTTGTTTGTATACCAGAAAGTATGGGGAATTCCCTATAGCTTCCTTGGGTGTTACTCTATCGGCCCATAAGTCATTATGAAGTGAACTGTGCCAATTCCTCTGATTGTCTGCAATTGTTTTCTTTAATATCCTCACTAGGTTCTTATTGGTTGATTATGCCACTCCGTTCCCCTGTGGATTGTAGTTTGTAGAGTATCTTATTATGTTTCCTTTGTCTAAAGAAAACTTTGTTAATAGGGTGGAAGATAAGTACGAGACATTATCAAAAACAAGGACATAAAGCATATTGAACCTTGTAATCAGTTGTTGTTCTATGAATTGGATCACCACTTTTTCATTTACATGAGTCAAAGGGATGGCTTCTGCCCATTTCATGAAATAGTTTGTGGCAGTCAGTATGTATCTATGTTGTTTTAAAGAACTCGGTGTAATTTATCCTATTATATCTAATCCCCATTGCTCGAATGGCCTGGAGACGACCACATGTTGAAGTGGGATAACTGCTCTATTTTCCCTCCCTGCGCTCATTTGACAAGTTTTATAGTTTCTAGCGTACGTGTGAGCATCCCTAAACAGAGTAGGCCAATGATAGTTGGCTCTCGGTATCTTGTGAGCGGTGGTATTCCCTGCGAAGTGTCCACCTGCAGGTCCATCATGGAGCTCCTTCAGAACCTTGTCTTCATCTTCACGTTCGAGACATCTTAAAAGTACCCCATCATAATTAACACGAAAGAGCACCGAATTTACGAGGCGATATTGTGTTGATTTTAATCTCAGAGCTCTCCTTTCCCCAGGGTTTAGGTTTTCTGGGCAAGTCCCATGATGCATGAGATAAGTTAGTTTCTCATACCAAGACTCCTTCCCTGTGGAGATGTATGAAGCTTCCCCACACCATAATTCCAATTCATTCTCCCATCCGGGGTCTTGATTTACTTGGTCATGGGCTTCATCTTACAGTTTACATAATCCTTGTCCCTTAACCAGTTTAGCAGGTTTTATATCTAGGTAAAATTCTTGGATCACTACCATCCAGTTTCCTCTTCTTTCCCCCATCTCTTGTTGAGTGAATAGGGATCGGACTGCGAGATGAGGCACAATGACTTTCGTATGGTTCTTTAGGATGTAAGATCTGAAGTGTTTCAATGCCTTGTAAACTGCATAAGCCTGCTTGTCTATAGAAGGGTAATTTAGTTCGGCCCCTTGGAGATTAGTGCTCATAAATGAGACCGAGGCCTCATTGTTGTCATCATCCTTCTAAGTCAATACTGCAACTAATGATTGGTTGGAGGCAAAAGTATAGAGGAAGAAATATTTGTTAAATTCGGGACTTCAAAACACTAGAGCTTGAGATATTATCGCCTTAATATTGCTGAAAGAACCTTTTCGTTCATCATCCCACTTAAATTCAGCATATTTGCGGATCATTTTTTGTAGGGGTTTGATAGTTTCAGCGAAATCAGGGTGAATTTTCTCACAAAATTGATTTTCCCAAAGAAGGATTGCATAGCCTTTTTGTTGTGGAGTAATGGAAGTTAAGCTATAGGCCTAATTTGTTCTAGGTCTATGTGAATTCATTCTTGAGATATAATATGACCTAACAGTTTACCTTCCTCGACACCAAAAATAGTTTTCTTAGGGTTTAAGGATATATCGTATTTCCTACTGTTATTGGATAAATCGGTGAATGCAGACATAAACTAATCTCCCTAGATCCACCTGGATCTAGAACAAAACAAGACAGGACATGATGCTTTCCCTAAGTTGCTATCATTGAATTTACTACCAAAGAAGGAATAGATGACATACCTTTAGCTATCGCTTCCTTATATCTTTGTTGTTCCTGCTTCGCTCCGGTGCTCTTGTGAGATCAGATCTGCAATGACACAAACCAACAAAAGTGAAAGCAATGATTGTAGATTCAATGAAAACTTAAACACATGATCAAGGAGTCATGTAATAAAATACTAACGATTTTATGGGAAAGAAGCATGTCACCGTATCATATTAAGTAAAAGTGGAAGATACAACCAAATTGCCTTGATGTCGCAAGTTCCCTTTCAGTGATCCTTTGTTCCAACACACACATACACTTGCTCCGAATTTGTATGAAGATGGTCCACAAAATCTTGATGGACAAATGGAGGCCTCAAGCATCAGTTGTAACAGGATCCTTAACACAGTCTCCAGCATATTCTTTCAGCAATTCTTTGCTCAATCTTTCTTAACATTTTCCATGAGAAACCTATTATTATATAGGAGGAGGTGAAGTGGTTAAAAGGATGAGGATGATCCCACCAAATCAGAGAAGCCAGTAGGATCACAACCATACGGATGCCACCTCACATTCTAGAAGATTCTCTTTCTAGAAACTTCATGAACTTCTTCCTTTCCTAAGCTTCAAACACCACCACACCTTGCCTATATAGCAGCCTACGGAAACCCCACGAGCCAGGCATAGAGTAGCCTGCGGAAATCAAGGATTTCCACACTGTGTACCACTGTCAGCCTGCGACGTCATTCTAAAAACATGCCTTGTAGGGGAAGAACTCAGTCATTTTCCTCATGTAAAAGATGTTTTGAGAGCCTGAACACATGCTTACAGAGTCATCACCAATGTGACCAAAATAATGTGTAACACCTACACCTTTCGAAAATATGGGTTTACTGTTGGATGTGATCTTTGTTCTTTGAATACATAGTCACATCATCCAAAAAACTACTACACATTTGTTGATTAGTCCCTGAAAATCTACATCCATGGCCCTTTGGAAGGTTTCCCCTGCATTGATTAACCCAAAGGGCATGAATTTATAATCAAAGGTTTCCCACTTGGTTCAGAAGGTAGTTTTAAAACGGTCTTCATATGAAACTAGAACTTGGTTGTAACTTGAAAAACCGTCCAGCAGGGAGAAAATCTCAGAACCAGACACGGTCTGCAAGAGATGCTCCATCTGTGGGACTGGGTAGTTGTCCTTTTTTGAAGCTCTGTTGAGGTTTCTGAAATCTACACATAGGCGGATCTCCCCTGAATTTTTCCTAACAGGAACCAAATTTTCTACCCATGCAGAGTGTCTAACCTAGAAGATAATCTTAGCATATAGTAATTTCTTGAACTCCTGACACATGAGAGGTTCCATGGATGGGTGGTGTTATCACCATAACAATTTTCAAATAGGATCCAAGTCTCGAAAATTTAGCGAAGAGCTACATCGCTATGGAAGCATGATAGTTTGGTGGATAAGGTCACATATGGCGGCATATGGACAAATATGGTGGAGGCGCCAAAGGTAGGACCTGGGAGACCGTAGATCTTGAAACGGCCTGGATCAACGGTTAAGGCACATATTGGGCTGAGAAATAGCACGAAGTTTAATTATGTGAAGGCGGGCCAGGGAAAACTGTCGTGGATTCATTTGTGGACGCGTGTCGCCCTCAGAGGCACATCGGGGTGAAAAGCGGTCTACCTAAAACCGTTTTTTCCAACACCCGATATCAAAAGTTGATGAGGCTCGACGGACCATAGATCACCTGCTAATTTTCATTAATTTTTTCCCAATGCATCTTGTCCTTGTGTTATTTTTCCACTCGCATTTTCTAACTTTTTCACCAGCTCCCTCGAGCTCCCATCACCTAAATCCTTCACCCAATGGATCATCCAAACTAGTCATGTACTCCACGAGTCAAAAGTTGGCAAATATCCCAAGCTTATACCTAGGCTTAATTCTTATCTAAATCCCTTATTTCCATCACTTCATTCATTTTTACCCTTATTTTCGTATTCTCGTTGAAAATAAAAAAATATGTCTTTTAATAAGCACCCTTATCCTATCCACAAAGTCATGCGTTAAGCCTCATATGCCCAAAGTCCTTCGAAAATATAAAAAAAGGGTTTTTTATTATTAATATAAATATTTTTATATTTATTTTAATATTTAATCCAATATTTAATTTATGGAATCACGTCAAATCATGGGCACGAAATTTCAATTTATAATGTGGAAAAGTCAAAGGTTCGATGGAGGGCGCGCATACATATTGGGGATTAAAGTAATGAGGAGGTTAATTATGTGAAGGCGGACTGGGGAAAACTATCGTGGTTTATTTGGAGGTAAAATAAGTTTGGATTAAACCACTCTAGCCAAGGCCCAATGTAATAAATGCACCATTTATCATATGTTTAATGTACGGCATTTTTTCAGGAGTGCATTTCAACAACAAATATGAAATTTCTAATAAATGAAATTCCTCCTCACGGTGAAAATGTTTTACGGAGACAAGATTCCAGAAATTCATGTTTATTTCCATGAAAAGGATTTAAATGGGAAGATGCACGTGAAACAAGACTTGGATAATTATTTATCCAAAGATTTACAGGAGTAAAAGAAGAAGATAAAAGGTATTTTACCAAAGACAGTAAATTGGAAAAAACACACAGTAAATGTTTTTTCACAGTGAAACCGTAAATTCGAAAAACATAACACAGTAAATGTTTTTTACAGTGGAATGGTGAATTGGGCAAACAAGACATGGTTTTAAAAAACAATGGGCATGAATTAAATTATGGAAATTTAATTCTACAGGATAGAAAAATATTTGGAAATTATTTTTATTTCAAATATATCATTCCCAAATATTTAATGAAAATATGGATAAATGAAATTATATTTGAAAGAGTATAAGTGACATTTCAAAGAGAACATGGCAAAGGAAGGAGTTGGAGCGTCAGAGGAATTTGCAGGGATCATGAGACGTTTTTTTTTTGAAAACTGTCATTTGTAATCAATGTAGAAGCTTAAGCGTTTCATTTCAGTTATTGTAACTGGTATAAGTGTTAGAGGTTATGAGTGTATTAAGGGCAGGCAGAAGTGCAAGGGCACAGTTCTGGTTGTTCTGAACTTCATTGTAATTTTCTTGGGCTTAATTGAATACATATGCAGTAGCTTTGAAGTCTCTATGAAAAGATTCTAATGGTTGTGATATGAGTTTTGTCTTCCCTCATTGTATGTGTTTCCTGTGATCTTTTATTCCATATACATTTTTCTTTTGTTTAAATTGGAGAGTTACAGGCCCAGAATTCGTCTTGTGATGCTCTCGGCTTAAGCAATTTAAACTGTGTATGTTTCTTCTTAGCTAATTCATAATTCATTTTCGTAATGCTCTGATGTATTTATCTGTTTCTATTTCCTCTTACCACTCTAATTAAATTCAAGTTATAACTCAGATTCATTGCCTCATTTAGCTTTTATCCTCTGGATATTTCTACAGGCCAGTCAATGTTTTCATTCAATTTCAAATTTTTGACTCCATAGCCCAAAGTGTCCCTCCTCTTCTTCGCCAACAAATTTTATAAAAACCCCCAAAACAAACTAAATCTAGCCACCGATTTCCAAAGAAATACCCAGTGACATGAGAGAGCCCTCTCTGAGTTGAGTAGGCTAGTGCCTCGGCTCTAAAGTAGGTTGAAATGGTTACCTCTGTCATTTTTCTTTCAGCCGGACAAAATTTACAGAGCGCTAACAGGTGGTACTTACGGAGCTTCTGTTCGAAGGGTTTCACTCCGGGATTTAATGGGATTGTGTGTTGAATGATACGAGTGTCATAAGTTTTCAGATCTTGGTAGGACCATGCAAAAGTATCCTGATATTGTCTGAAAACTTTGAGATAGGCCTTCCTTTCTTCTTTAGATATTGTCTTGCCGAGATTTATATTCTTGGGGTTTTCCGGGGTTCCTAGATTTATAGTCTCATATAGGGGACATGAACTCCCCGTCTTTGTGTTCGTTGACCCTTTGAATATTTCCCTTAAGTCAAAAAGGTTTTCTAAATTGGATACCCCTTTTGGTGTCGTGTGAGACCTTGGTTTGTCAGTCAATTGATCTATTTCAGGTTTTTGTACATGGGGGTCAGGTTCTACCATCTAAAAAGTTTATGATCTATTCATCTCCTTCAAAGACCTTCCAATTGGAAATATTGTTGGGCATTGACTGTTTGTAGAGTAGCTCCACAGTGAATCAGGAGGCTTCATAGTCTTCTAGAGGGGATAACCTTGAGGCAGCAATGGCCAGACAATCAACAAGAGTGTTCTTTGTTCTGGGGATCACTGTAATGTTGAAGGCTTCAAAATGTTCTATTAGTCTGTGCACTTCCTATTGATAATTCCTCAGGTGGGGAGAGTTGCAATGTATAGTGTTCCTTACTTGTCTAACGATTATTTCATAATCTCTAAAAACCTTCAGTTCTTTAACGTTTAAGTCTATGGCTTTCTTTAGCCCTTGTACTAGAGCTTCATACTCGGCGGTGTTGTTTGTGCATTCAAATTCTAGTCTGCAGGACATGAAATTTTGTTTACCTTTGGGATCAATAAGGATACACCCTGCCCCTGACCCTTCTTGCGATTTGGATCCATCAAAGTATAAGTTCCATATTTGTGAGCGAAAACCATCAGTTTCCTTTTTTCTACTTTCCTCGTTTCCTCCTTTCTGTTCTGTGATTCTTAACACAGGTTCCTGATAGAAGAGGGTTTCCTCCATCGTCGTCGAAATTTTTTCTTGAAAAGTCGTTTCAGAATTTGGAGTAAGAGGGAAATCAGATGAGAGGGAGGAGAAATTCCCGAAATCGAAATCACAGGAATAATTGCCTAATACAGGGAAATATGTCGAGGAGGGTTCGTTGAGGGTTTCTAGGTTGGTAACAGTATGTTTCAGATATCTTTCCCTGTCGATCTTGATCATATTCATGTGTCCCTTTAATGGAAACCAAAGGTGAGCCTAGTCTATGCTAAAGTATCTGTTTAACCTCTCGGACCAATCTCGACTAATTAGCAATCTGTAAGATTCTAGGATATCTACTACAATGAAATCAATTACTTGAACAAATTTTGGGTGAGTCGCCATCCTGATCATGACATCTTTGAGATCTCCCATAACTTTCACCTGGGTTCTTTTTAGTTGTATTACATATTTATCACTTTTGAGAGGGACTAAATTTATTTTCTTGCATATTGACAATGGAATAACATTAGAGGATGTCCCTGAGTCAACCAAACAATTGTGTAGCTTTCTGTTGAAGACTTCAAATGTCAAGAGGAACGGTGGGACAAAAGGCTTTCCCTTCTTATCTTCAGAGCAAGTGTTCACATTTGGTTTATTTATTAGATCTGAGAGGGATGGATTTTCTCCTTGGTCAGTGCTTGTTGTAGGATTTTCTACTGACCTTAGTGCTTGTAACAAGAAGTCCTTTTGTTGAGGGATCTACAAATATCCATAACTGATATATCTGCCTTCAATTTTTTTAAATCATCTACTATGTTGTAGTCTAGCTTGGGCGATTCTCGGGTATGGATGTTTATAGGATTTCTTCGGGAGACAAAAGGTGCTTTAGGGTGATCGGATGTTGGCTTTCCTCCTGAGGTTTGGGCAGTAGTAAGGTCGTTTGAGACAGGATGACCCCTACTTCGTGTTTTCATAGCCAAGACCTCTATGGGTGGTTCTTGAACCTCAAATAGGTCATCGGAAGGCATTGGTAGTTCAGGGTCCCATATCATCATGGTTGTTTCTTCTGGTGGATCAAATTCTTCCTGATCAACAATATTCATAGCTAAGCCGCTTGATTGTTCGGTAAAGGAAACATCATCGAGAAACCGATTGGCCATCAAATTCATGGCATGCACCCATTGTGGGTAGTCTCTTTCAAAATGTTTCTCTTGATGATAGGTACAGAAAGAGTCGGATGCTACATTTCCCAGATCGATGTTTAAGTTGGTTGGGGGAGGTTCAATTGCTTTGAACAGTGGATTTCTTTTAAAAAAGGGTTTATAGGGCCTTTGGCCTTGCTTTCCTTCCCTTGCACTTCTTTTCATGTCTATGATTTCATTTGACAGCTTCTTCACCATGCGTTGTAGGTCTTATATGTCCCCACTTCCTTTTTCGAGACCTTGTTCTGTTTGTTTCCCTGGGGGTCTGGTCAACAAGAGTCCTCTCTTGGGCAGAGGTTGAACCTCCTTCTTGACAAATGAGACCTGACCTTCTTTACATCCCTTCATTTGGAACTCTATTATTTTGGATTCTTCAAAATTCTCAGCTAAGGTTGTTTTAGCATCCCTCTTCACAAACATGGAAATAGAAGCTGGGAGAGCATTAGTGTATACTTCGATTTGCAACTCCTTACTGGGTTTAGCTTCAGGTTGAATTTTGTTTAGGATAGTGGTGAATCGTTGATTGAATTCTTTAACCTTCTCCTTTAAACTCATGGTGGTGGTGAACAACTCATCTATCAAATCTCCTGTAGTGGTTTCTTCTGCAAATTTTTCTAAAAAATCCTTTTGAAACTTCGTCCAACTAGTTATGGACCCTACAGGCAAGTTAAAATACCATGTGGAGGTCGTATTCTCAAAAGTATAGGGGGTAATCATGCATACTACATCTTCATGTTGGACATTCATTAGTATAATAGCCAGTATGAATTTTTTGATATGGTCTTTAGGTAGTCCTGAGGTTTCAGGGTCAAATTTAGGTAGTAACTTTTCTAGATGATGGGGAAGATTATGTACTCTTTGGGGAATTTCCAAAGCATCTCTGGCCAACCACGGTTGATTATTATTAGGTGGGTTTTCCCTTTCTTCATTATTCTCATTGTTATCTTCCATGTCGTCTGATTCTAAAACTGAACGTTCAGAGTTAACCCTTCCTCATCAGAAAAATCGATGGGCTCGGAGCAGTTATCGGTTGGTGTCTCGGGGATTAGATTAAGAGGATGTTCAATTTCAGTGAGGGTGAAATCTATCAAGTCTTCTACTGTGTGAAAGAAAACTTGGTTGGGGTTGTCAACCATTGGTGTGCGTACTTGTTTTCTTTGAGGAAGTAACAGAGCTAAGGGTAGTGCTCCGATTTTTCAGGCGTAAGCTCTTGTGATTCTTCTGAACTGGTTCAACTCCTCGTGGGCAAGATCGTAAGGTATTTTGGGCAAGATCGTAAGGTATTTCAGGGAATATATTTTCTTCCTCTTGTTGGGGTGAGTTACTTGTTTCAAGAGTACTCGGTGTGTGTGGGTTGTCTTGAGAATGACTAGCCATGCATGTGGGTTGTTTTGAATCTACAGGCCATGTGAAATATTATATCAAAAATATTGTCAGCCATTCATTCTTCAGCCCTCCTTCTAGCGCCAATTCTATCGATGGGTCCTAAATCCCTTTAAATCAACAGTAGGAACCAAACCCGCCACCCAGGACCAATTAGACTCTGCAACATTTAATGGTGGAATGGTTCTTTGGATCTTGTGATACGACCAATTAATCGATGGGCTTTAGGTAGTGATTGACATGACGTCTTCTTGTGAAAGCTCCTCCTTCAATTTGAACGTTATCTTTTTTGTATTTTTTCTTATAGGTGGGACCGATACAAGATAAATTTTGGTATAAACCAGTTGGGTAACAAAGGAGAAATGCTTAACTATTGAAGAAGGTTGAGCTTGGGATAACCCTCGTGCTCAAGCATGAATACAATGATTCTTACACCTATAACAAACCTAGTACTAATACATCAACTTGTTGGTATTTCAATTATTGACTGAGATACAATTTATCAGAAGAGAACATTCATGCAATAAAATGATGGCAAGAAAAATAGTTTCCTTAACTCTAATCACCAATCACACATTAACACAACGATTTACTTTCCATCATTAGAGACAAGAACTATAAAGATATTGAATCAAATAACTTATCAACAGATTCAGAGTCTCTTACTCGTTACTGCATCCATTCATGAGATAAAGTCAGAAATAATTCTTCCTTAAATCCAATCACACACGCTTTTGATGAAAAACATAAACGTGTCTCTGGTCCGAAACAAGACTTCTCAATTAAGGTAGCTCCGAAATAGTTCTTTACAAATCCAAAAATGAGGATCTTTTCCCAAACCATCGACCCGGTCTAACAGGTCGATCCTCTTATTTATAACATATTGTTAACTAAAAATAACTATCAAAAGTGCAAGCTAAGTAAAACAAAACATTTCCACATGGCGCTTTAATCTCTCAGTCTTCTAAGAGTCATCAAATGGTTTCACTTGAGTGGATAAATCTTCTCATACTCCGACCATTTGACGAAAAGTTCATAGCATGTGTTGGCATATGTGAATATGTGTTGGTCCATCAGGGTCGAAAATATCTCCTTTATCTCCACTTCTCATGCCCTATGCTTGACTACTTTAGCACTTAACTGTTGTAACATTGTCCGAGCCTTGATCAGGTGCTCCATGAACTGATGTAATTGACCTGGTGCCATGTTCGCCACCTTTTATATCTTTGCATCCCATGATGACTCTTGTTTGGCATGTAGTTTGACTATGTCATGCAAGTCTACAAAGTCATCTGTGATTTCCATCCCTGCGTCGATAAGATCGTACCTCTTGGCATGCTCTGTGCTAATCAATTTATCCTTTGTGGTGATGAGGATGGAGCTGTCCAGAGTAAGCCTCCTCTTCTTGGTGGTTCTCTTCATGATGGATTTCCTCTTTCGTTCGTATGCGATGACTTATATATCGACGATCTCATCCACGGGTTCGGGGATTTGCTGCTCTCCCCAAGTAAGCGTGTTTTCCAAGATCCCAACAATGTATATATGTTCAAGACTGGGTTCTTGAACCTTTTCTGTATGTCCTGAAAGTTTGGACTCTGGTTGTTTCTCATCGAGAGGTAAAGTACTGGACAAAATTGATGAATAGGGAACATGCTCAATACTTACCTGATAATCCTTCGTCGAGATGTTGATTTCCTGTTGTGGAATTCCTCTTTCTTGTTCGCCCGATCCTATCTCATCCCTCAGGTTGTTCACTTGGGTCCCCTGTGTATCGAGTAGCTCAGTGTCTAAGATACTTTTCACCTCTTGGTCGCTCTATGTAAGGTTTTGAATTGGAGCATTGGGAGTTGGGGAAGATACTTTCTCGGGTTCCTTTTCCTCTGTAATCTGTATCGGGAGTCACTAGGGAAACCTATGAACTCTCCTCATCATCATAGATAGTTATTAGATCATGAAATGGGTTTGGTGCACTTTCTCTTCATGATTTCCTCATCATCTCGGGCTGAGCCGAAATGTCCCCTGGTGATTCGACATGTGGCGCTGAAACTTCAGGGTTATCTAACCCGGTGATCTCTTCAATTTGTATCGGCTATGGGTCACTTGGACCTTCCCAGCTTTCGATTGGGTTTTCAGCAGGAACCCTAGTGATCTCTACGAGTTCTGAATCATTCTGTAGTTGATCAATTACTCTATGTGCTTCTGCCATTAAGCGCATACCCCTTGTTTGTGCCTCTGGTGTCAAGAACAATCCCCTTCCCTGCACCTTTGTTGCCTATGTCGCTCTGATTTCTTCCCTGGATCTGAGGGCTTCTTGAGCCGATTGTTTTATTGTTTCTACCTGTTCATCCATGCTCATGGCCTTGAACCTGGTAATGTTTGGGTTGGCCATCCTCTGCACCACCTCGTCCCAGACTTGGGCGTTCTTCGTGAAGACTTCATCTTCAAACTTATCGTGAGTGTACGGCCAACAGGATGAAAGCCGCAACACATGTTGGAAGACCAGGCCTTTAGGATCATGCTTGCGGAATCGGCCTGTAGGGAACCTAAATTTGAGATAGCTCAACCCTTCTTGTTTGGCTTGAGTAGTATCCTTCACTAGATAGAACCCCACATGGAAACCGTAGGGTATGAAGGCCCTTTTATTGTCTTCGACCAATGTGGCATTATAGTCTTGCAAGATGGTATGATAACAAATTTCTCCTATGACGAGTCGGTCTTGGACATGAGTTGGTAGGAGATGTGGTGCTCCAGTGGCCCCGAAC
Source organism: Picea engelmannii (assembly GCA_009831015.1). Classification (NCBI taxonomy): domain Eukaryota; kingdom Viridiplantae; phylum Streptophyta; class Pinopsida; order Pinales; family Pinaceae; genus Picea; species Picea engelmannii. The sequence goes on from ML783585.1 coordinate 115,891, forward strand.
ACCCTGATGTAGGTGGCATGCTTGTCCAAGTATCAATGGCCTACCTTGGATATTAGTTTCTTGAATGTCGTCGATAGCCTTGGGCATTCCTTCGTAAAAAGAATAAAATAAATTTGGGCAATGAATTCATCGCAGATAAGGGAATAATATTTCTTGTACCTATTTTCCTATAGCACGTTGAAGTAAATGTGGACCGGGAGCTCTGCAACATGCCATCTCAGATTCATGTTGGCAAAGACATTCTTAGCGCACATGACATCGAGCAGGTACGAGGCCATGTAAAAGGTTGGTGCTTCTCCTTCCTTCGATGTTTAATCCTACTGCACATAGGTGCTTAGTTGTTTGGAGATTATTTCTCATCAGTTGAAGGTTCACCCGACGATTTCAACTGTGTATGCCAAAGGCATCTATGCTTCCAAAAACTTGGAGCAATCTTTTTCTCTGTATAACTGGCAGATGAGAGCCATCAAATAGATGTATGTCTCCCTCAGGTTGATTATTTTGTACCATCCATTTCTCCGATTGGTGAATTTCTTGTCTTCCCTCCACCATGAGGCCATCAATCGGTTGGCGTTATGTAGTTCATAGAACTTCACCACGAAGTCCGTGTTGAGCCACTCCTTTGAGTCCCTGAGCTTGTAGTATTTATGGACCTTTGTCGGGAGGAAAACTCCGATGCACCTGCCATTCTCATCATTAATCAAACATTTTTTCTCCTTTGTGTGGTCGATGAGCCACTTCAGGACCTCTATGCAGGGGAAAACGGGGGTTTTGCTCGCCACCATGTGTAGATATGACCGTCGGATGTTGGGGAACACTTGTTCATCGAGCGTCCTTACGTTTGGGTCATTGTGTGGGATATACGTTGGGTATTATTCTCTACTAATCCCGTTGAAGAGATCCCCCCACTGTGGGAGCGCCACCTTGGATCCGATGCTTGCTTCTGTATCGCCAAAGGCCAAAGGCTGGATGAAAACTTTCTTTGTTACTGTCTTGAAAACATCCTCCAGCCTAGGGACGTACTCAAATTGCCTCGCGGTCCCTGGAGAAGAACCTTCACCTGTCTCTAGTTATTTAGCTTTGGTACTCTTGGCGAGCATCTGGTGGTTGGATTTCTCGATGACATTGTTCCTGCAACTTGAGCGGAGTTTAGAGATTGTGTAAAACCCGAACAACACATATAAATTATAACCAATGAATTGACAAACTTGGATACATACCTATAAATCTGGTTAAACCTGGTTTCTGATAATCATGGGGGTCAATGCAGTCTTTGAATTGCTCGTTGTTCTCCTCTGGATGCTCTGGAATTCTCTCATGCACATAATGAATTTGTTCATAATGGTTCAAGAGATTTTAAACATGGAAGATCTTATCGTGTCACATCATCCATTAAATTCGGGTTATGAGTGAAATTTCAATAAATCTGTCGTTGAATCTTTAGAAATTAAATTTATCATGGGTTGACAGCGGAGGCATGGGTGGTGATGTGGTCGATCGGAAATTTCAAAATTGTTGTTTTAATTGGCGAACGAGGTAGCCATTAATGTGAGATCAGGTATTAATTAACTCCTTAAATGTCCAAAATCTGATCGTATCTAATGTTGAAAACGTCTCGTCATGTCGCCCATTCAGTGGTTGGATCAGGGATCGAGATCATGCTATGAACATTTTCATTGATATCCTCCTGCAAAAGCTCCTAAGTTGATCAATCTTACCATATAGTGTTGACGCGACAAAGATGACTTGGAGGTGTGACTAGGACCTAGGTAACCAAGAATGACTCGGGATATAACTAGACCGTACGACCTTATTAC
>ML783585.1:118611-153412 GCA_009831015.1 Picea engelmannii
CATCTACACCCACTAGCGTAGATAGGTACTTTGGTTGGCTCCTCTTGGGAATATTTTCCCCCACATGCATGTATGCACATCAATTATCAGTCTAGGAGATTGGTGGTTGAGTGTCATCCAAGTCACTAGAAACCTCTCAAAAATAAAATAAACAACTATGAAGCATATGGAAAGATCCATATCCCTTGCAACTTGCTACATTTAATACCCTTATTTCCCCAGCTTGTAAATAAAACTATAGTTTGCTAAGAGACTATGGGCAGACATATTATGTGTGGATGTTGGAATTGATGAACCTTTTGTTATAGAAGGTAATGTATATATTTATGTTACTAAATAAAATGGAATATGTTGCATAACTGTTGAAGGGGTTGCTAATGTAGATCATGATGCATGAGAGAGATGGTGAGGGGAACCAGTATTGGTTGAGATGACCCCTACCAGACCAGTACTTTGCTTGATTGAAATTGTTTAGACCTAGAACAATCCTCTGACCCAAAGAATTTAATTACCAATCAAGTTGGTAATTGGGAAGTCTTCCTCAAGAGTCAACGAGGAGATGGGAAGAGTACCCATCCGAAAGCTTCCTGATCTAACCCATGGAATTGGGAATTGGAACCATGAAATCTTGTTGAGGAAGGCAATAAAAGGAAGGAAAATCATGGGCAAAGAAGGAGGATGCAAGAGGAATGGGTCTGATGACCATTTCTGAAGAGGAAGAGAACATGTATCTATTTGGTTCTGAAGAGAACTGAGAAACAAATATGTTTCTCGGTACAAGAATTGTTGGGAAACATTTTTCTAATCAGGCTAATAAATAGAGCTACATAAATATGGAGTGATGGAGTGGGCAATCACAATATCCTCCCTTGCTTGGTGGATAGAAAATGTTGATAGAAATAAAATCTGCCAGAATTCTTGTTGGAGGAGGAGACTGACCTTTGTCCCCGATTGTTGCTTAACATAATGAATAATCTCTCTCAGGGCATCATGATCTAGCTAGGGGGTGGGAAGTTGTAATCCATTTCAAAAGAAACTGTGCCTATGGTTCGGTGGAAAATGGAACACCCTTCAGTAGTCTCCAACTAAATTCATGTTGTCAGATAAGTGTTTCTCTAAGCCTCGTATTGTTCTTGATCAGTTTCTCTCATAATATGAATTCTGTGAATTTTATGAATATTGGAGTTATATTCCTTTTAAATAACAGAGCTTGTGATGTTGATGTGTTGGTGACTGAGAAATATGAAGTGGAGTCTAAAAATCACCTCTATTGTTGACTTTACCTTATGTTTGTACCTATCTAGACAAAGAAAGTGTTAGTGACATGTATCCATTCATATTTGGAATAGAATGTGGGTGGATCACTTGTAGAAGTATACATGTGTATGAATAAATCCAAGTACAGAAAGGAGATAACAAGTGTTCTAGAGAGAGGAAATTCAACCTCTGTTAAATCAGTTCAAGAACTTAGGTGAATTTATGAGTAAGATTTCAGTTAAATACTATTTTAACTTATCTCCTTACTTCTTATTTGTTTGTGTTCTAAAAGAGTAATTCTGGGTGTAATTGTTAAGGTTGAGCTACATTTACAACCCATCTTCTGTTTCTAATGAGAACAAACAAATTAACTAGAATCTCTACAAAAATTTCAAAAAAAAGAGTTGAACTTTCTGCCTAAAACTAATTGTGATCTAAAGATAATCTGGCGTTTTGTAATAGAATACTTAGTGAATAACAAACTTCAGAATTGTATTTGGGCTTTAAGGAAATAGTCTAAATGTTATTAAACATTAAAATTCATTATAAATGAGGAATTTCCTAAATTTGTTAAAATACAAAAGCTCCAAAAACTTTATTTGGACTTTAATAAACGTTTATGTTAATTATGGACTTTAATAAACACTTATTCTAATTATGGGATAAAATCCCTACAAACTTGGAAGGAATCCCTCTTAAATTGGGGAATTGTAACTTTTGGTAGAAAACTAGAATTTAATATGGGGGGAAATCCTTTTTTGAATACCAACTCCTTAAATTTAGGTAGGGAAAGTAAAGCTCGCTAAGAAGGAGGATATTTACTCCTTTACGGAAAAAGAAATTATAAATCAGATTTTAGGTCAAGAATGAAGAAATCTTGTGGGAAAATAGGAAATTGATTTTCATTTCCTTTTAATTATAGGTTTAATTAAATAAACTTCAAATTAAATCTCACCACTCATTAAATTCATGCAGGGAAAGGGTTATATATATATACCCATAATTGATCACTATGATAATTTCTTAACACACTTCGGAACTTTGGAGCTTTGGGGCTTCGGGACTCCAGAGGTTTGAAGTGGAGAGTGAACTGGAGAATGACCTGAAGGTCGAAGGATTACATACTAAACGGGATTAATCCACCCACAATCAACCTCTTAATAATTTCATAATTATTGGGATTTCGGCCTTTTCCATTTAAAATTATTATTTAACGTGTAATGTATGCACGTGGGACTTCGGGACTTCAGGGCTTCGGGATGTTGAAGTGATTGCATTGCTATAACTTCTGAAGGCTTCCAGCCTGAAGTCTCCTTAGGAATGCACTTAATGGAAAAAATTATAATTCTTAAGTACAAACTTTAATGGGGCTTATGGTATTATAATATATCATAATATTATAAAATCCTTACGTGGACGAGGTCAACCTTTTTCCCAAATAGTTGTATTATATACATTTTATAACCCATGTGCGTGGGACCACTTTGGGACTTCGAGATGTTTGAGGAATGGAGAGTGTGTTGAAGAGATGAAGTAGTTGACCCAGAGTTTCTCCTCCATTCCAATATTAAAATACAATATCGGGGATTTATTAAACCTGGGTGCAATTCTCAAGAAGGTGTTTTCCAATAAACATATCATAATAATAAAAAGTTTATTATAATAGTTGCACGTGGATGAGGCCAATCCTTTTCCATTTTAAAAATTAATATTTAATGTGTAACACGTATAAGTGTGGACCCCTTCGAGACTTTGGGACTGCAGGAGTTTGAGATTTCGAGATTCTGGGATGTTTCGGGTGATAGAGTACATGAGCTAAAATGGCCAAAGGGTCGAACCTACTTTTCTGTGTTCCAATGTTATACTGAATATTAAATGTAATTAATTATATTATATTATGTTTAGTGAGATTAAGAATATGAAATCGATTATAATAAATATTTAATGAAATTTAGTATATTATAAGGTAATATAATTAATTACATTTGCATCATAATATAATATATGTGGGACCCTCTTCTGAACTTTGGCGTTCGAGGGTTCTGGGTATGTCCATATGAGCATGTGGAGTAATCACGCTGAAGTCCATTGATTTAGGTATTAATTGTTATTAATAAATCCTAAGTGCCATTTAATATATTTAATTATATTATAATATAATCCCTTATGATTATAATATAATTAATTAAAAAGACTATTTAGCAACATGATTAGATTATGAGTTGATATTACGAGGTACTAATATAATAATTAACACTAAATTCACCTTGAAATGTGGGATTACCAAGGTGAAAGGGAAGTAATCCTCAGTTTTACCAGGAAGGTAAATTAGGCCAAAAAAAAATCAAATTACGGGGTTAATGAATTAATGAAGATTAATTACCCCTAATGGGGATTAAATAAATGATTAGTAAAGTGTGGGATTTTATTATGATAATGATTAATTAATTTAATAGGCCTATAAGAACTAGACAAGTGTCAACCTCTAGTTGGGAAAATATTTGTATGATATGATGATGTGGTGTGTCGGGTGACAGGGAGCCACGTGGGTGCCACATGGAGATGAGTGAATCTAGTCGATGAAGACCTAAAAAACTTTGAAAGACCATGACCATAGATCCAGAACTCGGATCTGGACAAATTTATAGTCGTTGGAAAACCCTCATCAAATTGAAGACGATGGAATCCTAGTTACAGGGATTCGAGGTGATTGAGAAAAGTGAATTTTATGCCCCATCCCTTAAAAGGATACTTAGGGGGTTGGGTGTGTGACACTACAACAATGAACCACAAAAATACAAAACTGTCATAAAAAAACAGTAAACCACTTGATCATCTGGGGCCTAAAAAATGGACTATTTGTATAGTGCAATGTAGAGAAACTAATGTGTTATCAATCGGTGGTATAGTGTGCTTGCATGGTGATGAAAAGGCTCAAGTTCTTAACCTCGTGTGATTCAAAAGCATGTAATATTAATTGGCCCATGGTAACTTGGAACACATAAGGGAGAACAATGTCCACACTAACATATCTCTTTACATATGCTAGCTAACTCTCTCCTACAACACTAAGCAATAGATCAAGGAAATGAGGAAAATCCTCCCCCATCCTAGATAGCCTAGTGATGAAATAAATACTCTCCTCTATTGGTTAGTAATACATATTGTGACCAACCTTGAAGGCATGTCTACCATGATTCCAATGAAGAATCAACTATGTCAATAACTTAATGTTCCCTCAAAGAGAGTTATCCTCCTCATAAAACTTGAGGAGGCCAACATCCAACAAATGTTTGTGAGTTTGAAAGTAATTGGATGTTGAATCAAATCCCCTTGTCTCCTTGTGGCCTCCCATCCATGATCATAGTTATACGGGTTGACCTGTGACTATTGTGGTTGTCCCTCATTCATATACAAATCTCATATGAAATATATCCCTAAAATAAACAATCTAAACTAAAGTATTAATTGTAATATTCATTCAATATTGAATTTAAAAAATGTTGCATAAAAAAGTTGCATAATTGTGTTGTGCACCTTTTTCAACTACAAGCACCTTAACCGAGGGGTTATATTTTTTAAGTGCACGATAAATGATTGTGCTACTAACTTCAACATAATGTGCCATAAATAGTGTTATTCTCAAAACATTCAATCATTGCAATGATGCATCCATACATCAATAAGTGCACCGCATAGTGTGGGATTTTTTTGTAAAATTATTGTAAATATTGATGGTGAGTTTAATAAATTTTGGCGCACCATAATATAGAGTGGCTAAAAATCACCTCCATGGTTCTTTTAGAGGAGCACCACCACGGTGCATCCTTACATATATTATCACATTGGTGAGCATAGAAAATCTCCATAAAATTAATTATAAATATTTTTAGTGCATGTATATGTATATGTGCATCATATGATGTCAGTGTTTTTACATGAGCACCTTGACAGTGAAACATTACATACAAATATGTACTAGAAAGAACAGGAAATTTTGACATATTTAACTAAAAATTTTTATGGTGTGCTTAACATGAATATGCACACCATCCAATAGTGTGAAATAAAAAGCGTCGCCATGATGCTTTTACAAGAGCACCAAAATGATGTGAGAATACATCTAAAATCACATCGTAGAGTGAAAAAAGTTTTCATAAAAAATATTATGAATCCCTTTAGTGCGCTAACGATGTAACAATGCACCATTCATAGAGTGGTGTAAAAGCACTGGAAGTCAGTGTGATTCAAAATCTGGGGTGCACCGATGGAAAAAAAAAAATCAAATTAAAGCTTAATTTTAAATTCTAATACACTAAAAATGTAAATTAAAGGATAGCAATTCACTTACCTCATCTCTTCTCTGTCGAGGAGGTATGGTTTCCATGTAGAGAAAAAGTTGAAAAATATGGTACTATTTGGAATATTCTAAAACAACCACAAATTGACTGTGGAAATGAAGGGATTGATAAATCAAGCAATCTGGTAGCTCCAGACAATGGGGTGGTCGTAGAAAATACTGAGCATCGATTCTTGAATGTGTGTGAAGTACAAAGTTAATGTGATGAACGAATTTTTTGTTTGGTCTTCTTTTTTTAAGTTTTATCCTAATGTCGTGTGATATTTGATATCTTGACACACCAATGCTTTGTTAGGTACTAGTAATAATTTTTTTGTTATTGTTTAAAAAAATTGATATCCTACAACTAAAAATTTTAACCTATAGTAGTATGATGGTCGATATAGAAATGCACCAGTTCTTATGTAGGTGTATGGCACATCGATAAGATTTTTTGTTAATTATTATTTTTTTTTAAATGATATTTTATTAAAAAAATGTATTAAAAATTTTAGCAACCTACCTCCGCCATAAATGGAGAAGGGAGAAATTTGTGTGGAGGTTTCGCAAAAACCTCCACTAAGTGGTGTTTTCCTTGTAGTGTGAACATGAGTCAACCGACAAAGAACTAAAATATGCTCTAAATAAAATCTATGTAAATATGACGAAGAACTTGCAATGTGCAGAGGTTGAGCGAAATTATAATTAATTTTGTCTTTAAGTGTGAGAATTTAGTCATTTTGATTAATTTTGTCTTTTATGTGTGAGAATTCAATCCTTATTGTCAATTGAAAGTGTGTTAGTTGTCCTTTAGTTGTGTTCTTACATAGCTCTGCATATGAAGAAGAAGAAAAATAAGATGATGATGTGGATTTGGACGAGAGTTGCAATGTTTATGATGTATCAAGATCTCATCAACTTGTTGGCCCAACTCCAGTCAAGATTTATGATTTTACTCGTATACTCTTATAGTTAAGCTTAATTTCCATAAGGTGGTAATGGACCAATCATTCACAAGGAGAACATTTATAACTATGTACATGTACATATTATTTTCATTTCATAGGGGTGGTAGTGGATCACTTGTTACATTAAGAAAAGTGACAATTGTATATCAACTCTTGTGAAATTATAGATGCATTTTTCTTTATCCTTTGTATTCATGTTTATTAAATTATATTTATTGCTTAGAAATAATAATTTATTTAATATATTGTTTAATAAATCATTAATTAATTAAGCGATGAAACAACAAAAATGATGCAAAAGTGACATAAACGTGATGCAAAATTGATACAACGACAATACAAAAGTGACTCAAGTGATGTAAAATACGAAAAATCGATGCTAGCGCGATGCAACATATGCAAAAGAGATGTAAATGCAACACAAGTGTGATGCAAGTGATGCAACTACTATGCTAAAATGGTGAAAAATATGCCAAAGTGAAGTAAATGAAACACTAAAATCAACACAAAATATGACGTGAAGCAAATATGACGCAAGAAATAAACACTCAATGCAAAACAAAATTTGTGTCATCACGTAATGTAAATGTGATGCAAAGACGACTCAACTAATGTGCATGATAAAAAACAACGTTAAAACAACACAAAACTTTATGCAACGTTCGACACCCCCTAATGTGTCAAATTTTGTGTCGTATCTTGAAAAAAAAAGAGGAAAAAATAACCAAGGAAAGAGATGTGAATAGTGACACTAGGACCCTATATTGTAGTATTGATTGATTTTAATCGGACTTTCAACTTCCACACTAGTTTCCACTAGAAAGATTCGTTTATTTATTCGGGAAGAAATGTGGCTTCATAGCCCATACTAGCATTGTATTCACCTGTAGGGTTCCAAGACCAAACCAATGAGTCTTCTTCCCCCTTGAGGTGAAATTAATTCTCCACCATAGCTTCCTTCCATACATGCCACCACAAAGTTCCTTTGTCTGGCATATCTATAACATCTACAAGATGGGTGATACTATGTTGGCTCAAGTTTTCTCTAATACCTAAAAAAATAATGGATTTGTTTTCACACCATATCCAAGGGTCAACTCTTGACCTTACACTTTGTCCATTGCCTGTCTTCCAAACCATCCAGTTCCCTAATAGGGGAAATTCCAAGACCAATGCTTCCCACGTAGCTAAAATATTTAAGAAGGTTTTGTTTCTCTACCTTATCCATTCTTCTATTGACAAAGGGTCCATGTATTTGATTTTGATCACTTATTTCCATACATCATTCGAGTTAATCAATCTCCATAGGCTCATTACTACTAATGCTCGTCCAAAGTGGTGGATATTTTTTAAGCCCTAACCTCCTAGGGATTCTGGTTTTGTGATTCTTGCTCATTTAACTAAGAGCATTCCCAAATCCTTGTTTTCCTTCCATAAAAAATAGAAACATATCCTTTTAATTTTCTCTAGTATACTAACTAGGATGTATGAGAGAGAGTGCCAATAAATGAGCGAAGCCTCTAATGCTGATTTTATGAGAGTTAATTGATTCCCCATATATTATATATATGAATACCATCCACAGAATCTTCTATCTATTTTTTCATATAGCCATTCTGAATGCCTTGATCCATATTCATTACTTTTAGATTTAAGGCCAAATATTTGATCCCTTGGCTAAAATTTGGCACTTGAAAAGGTGAAAGTTCAACAACTTCTCTTTTGTGTCTATCATTCAATCCATTAAAAGAAACTAAATATTTTTGCATGTTTACTTATATACTTGTGGCTTCACAATATACAGAAAAAAAATATTTGATATACCATGCCCCTTGAATTGAACTAACTCCAAATAGTAGAATATCACCTACGAATAACATATAATAAAGAGAAAAATGTATAGCTAATATAACTCCTTTAATTTCCCATTTCTCTTAAAGGATACAATTATCTTACTTAGTCCTTCAACTACTAATAGATACAACAAGGGGGGGGAGTAAACACCCTTATTTGAGACCTCTTTATTATTTGAAAAACTTTGAAGCAGACTCATTCATTGTAACAATAAAAGAGGAGGAGCTCCAACATCCTTCTATCTAGTTGATGAAAGGGAGGCCAAAAACCAATATGTATTAAATTTAATCTAAATAAAATCCAACTAATCTTATCAAATGCCTATCACAAATCAATCTTTATAACCATCGAAGGGATATTTTCAGTTTTGATTAAGTGTAATCCTTCTCAGGATACTCTCACTACATCATGAATTTTCTTGTTATCTAGAAATCCAAATTGTTCCATATAAATTGCATTCGAGAGTATTTTCTTAACTCTTTGTAATGTATTTGACCACCCATGTGCATTCTAGAATGATGGGGCACTATAAATTTCTCCAATTTCCCACTAAACTTAATCATACAAACCACAACTCTGATACCATATGTATAACATGTCTTTCATATGATACAAATATGCAGGCCTAAGAACATGCAATCCCATACATAATTTATAATAACATACATAACTGCAAATGCAAACCATTTATGAGATATAACATCAATTTAAGCATATAAATACACATAATAAACAACATTAAAGCATAAATGAGCATAATACTTATCTTTTAATGAAACTACCAACTGGCTATAGACCTCAGACATTCCACTTATCCATAGACCTTTCTTTTCTAACTCTCTCAGCAACAAGCCACCCTCGAGTTGGGGCTATGACTCCATAAGGGCAAAGGATACTTAAGCTAACTAGGTCTCAAAGTGAATACAAGTAAGTGTTTAGACCAAGGTACCAAACTCCAACAACAATTCCAACTAGCAAGCTCTCATTCCCCTCATCCTTTTAAACCCAAGGACGTGTACTCCCTTGTCTGCTCCACAATCCCTAAAGTTGTTCCACTTCCCTTCCAGGGATTCAACATAGGTCGGCCACAAAGTCTCAGATTTATGTCTTCAAGAACTCCAACTACAATAATGGAGCCTCCAGGCACCCTCCAAGCCTCACACGCTGGGAAATCCTAACCATGTTATTCTCACTCTATGGATCAAACCTTCCCCAAGGAAACCCAAGGAGAATTGTCCACCCAAATCCACCTAGGATTCTTAGGTTTCACCAAGAAATAGGGTTATAGTGTCTCACTAGCTCACCCCCAACATACTAGAGAAAGAATGGCAAGGAACAATGATGGAATGAATGGCTTTTCCACTAAGTCCATACTTTAAATATGCATGTCTCTCTCTTAACAAGTGGCACCCAAGAACCTCAGTCCCCTCACTAGGGAATTCATCCCCACACTTAGTAACTTAGTAAATAATGTATGCATTATGAATTAGGACTTACACCCCATGCCTAGGGGTAACTAGAGGAGATCATGTCTCGTGGCCCAGAATGGAGAACATGATCCTGACCATGATGATGATTAGCATGTCCACGGATGGCAGCCCAGTAGCCCCCCTCATTCACCTTTACAGTTATAGGTCAACCAAGGAACATCACATTCAAGCAACCCAGAGTATAGGAGATGGTAATCCATCGTCACCATGAGGTATGTTATTCCTTATTTCATGCAAAGTGTTGTGATTAATTTGTGAGGCATGTGGATGAGGATCTTTGGTTGAAGTTGGATAATGGATCATTGGCTTGGAAAATTGTGTTAGGTTCCTTTTTTCACCTTGGTCGTCAGCTTCTATTCCCTAGTCATGTGTTGTCACTACCCAAGGAAAGGGGGTACTACTAGGGGGGCCTCACAAGGGTAACATTATGTTCCCCACCATACTTAACACTTTCCATCATGGAGCCTCTCATAGTGTAGTAAACTTCAGTAATGGGTCATGGTACATTCTCTCATGAGAAGAGGGGTTGAAGGCCCAGAAGTTTATTGCATATGCTAAATAAAAGATTAAGAAAATAATGCTAAATAAAGAAAGGAATGATAGCAAAAAGGGACTAACAAAATCTAGTCCAAACTTGAGCTCTACCCTTTCATTGCTCACCCTAGTCCAAAATAGAAATGTTATAGCTTGAACCCTTATAAAAGGGGACTTGTAAATATGATAAATTAGACTAGAAAGATGTCTCATAAAGGGGTTTGGAAAAAATAATTCATAAATATGGGGTAACTCAAGAGAAATCATGCCCTTCACAAAGGAGCTCATATAAATGGATTAATTGACACTATGAGCCATGAAATAATCCTGAAAACCACACCACTATCACACTTACTCTTGAAGGGTTTATTTATTTCCTGTCACTCTCAGGACCTATCCCTCTACTTGGGTTATTTTATTTCCTGTCTAGGTGGCACACTTAATAGGGTTGGATTAAGGCCCTCCCATACTTAAAATTTTCAACTCACATGGGGTCTTGGGATGGTGTGATGCTTGAAGGGGATACTAAGGTGAATTGTCTTACATGGATTATATCTTAAGTTATAGCTTACCTTGTATGCTTTAAGGACTAATGTTTCTTATGAACCTTGGCTAACCATGTTTTATGCTTTGATTTATCTTGGATGCCCTTGACATGGTTCTTTGAGGGACGTCTTGGGATTGTACCCAGGATGTTGTGCCTTTATTGCGAGACTCTAGCACGTGTGATGAAGAGAAKTGGGTCATTCAGTGACTCACCACCTTTAGACATCATCTTCACACCCTTAGAACCTTGAACGATGGATAGATTCAATCATCATGGCGCATAGATGGGTTGGAAACCCCACAGGCTCAGAAAAGTACCCCAAAKCTTATTCTTCACCAGGATCGGGGACGTTGTAGTAGCATACAATCAGATAAATGGCAGAGATGAGATGTATCTCCCCAAGACATGGACGCAACCCTTGTATCTTGGATGCTAGTCCTATTTTGGTGATGTCATCACCTTATAGGGTATGACGCAACTAGGGTTTGGTGACTTCTTGGGGTATTGATGATGCATGGCATGATGTTTGGTGAGGAGAGACAACACTTTCTCCCACACTAGTCCATATTAATTCCATGTGGCCTTTGGAGGCCTCCCTCTTTCCCAAGAGGTCTTGACATCTCACACATGTGGCTCATTATGATTTATTTTTTGCACTTTTAACATTTGTAAATGTCAAATAAGGGGTCGGCCCAACTTATATTTTGTTGCTGAAACTTTATTTGGACAAATGTGTTAGGGTAGCCTCATATAAAAAGGATAACCCTAACTTTAATTTTATCATCATCATTCTTGACCATTGTGAGGTGCTACTTCTGAAATTTTTGGCTCTTGTGGGTTACTAGCACTTTCTTTCTTATGCGCTATGATTGGAAAGGATATTTTATGGATGGTTTGCTGATTTTGGATGGATATTTCTGCAATTAGGGTGAAATTATCTTGGTTCCTTGGATGAAGTAAGTAAATTTATGCAATTCTTGTTTATGCTATTGATGTTTATGGTGAAATTGCTATTTTGTTAGAAGGATTCTTGCTTATTGAAACCCTAAGAGAGGAACATAAGTGCTTCTTCCTCACACAAGGTTATATTTGTCTATAATTGGTTAATTGTTCTTGCTAGGGTTAGAACCCTAAAGTGTTATCACTATAGGATTTTATCCCTAGATAATTGATATTTGACCTATTTGAAGCTAAAAGAAGGGAGAAATGATTTATAGGTCCCAAATGTGCTTGCTTGCATCCTATAAGTCCTTCTCCTCAAGATCTAAATCCTAAGGCCCAAATTTGCTTGCACCTTAGGGAATTCTACTAACTATACTAACTCTAACCCTAGAAAACTCACTATATTTCTTGTTGTGTTATAAATGTTTGCTACAACGATCTAAAACAACATTGGTTTATTTCATACAGACATCTAAAGGTAGCTTAACTCACTCAGAAATTACCTCTAACAATTTGATAATGTTCTATTGGTTGTATGCTTAATTTTCATGGTCAATTATGGTGTTACAAATTACTTATTGTTGTTATAAGACTGGTTTACTGCTGCAATTTGCGACATCCATAGAAATCTAACTTGTCTAGTGTCTAAAAGAGGTCTTTATTGCATATTTTAGCTTGGAAGTTGTTATATATATGTTGCAAAGTGTTCTTTTTTTGGGCAGGTACAACAAACTACTTCATAACCTATTATCTTCTTTGACCTAGACCAACCATTCATTGATGTTGCAAAGTGTTCTTGTTCCGAGTAGCTACAACAAACTACTTCATAACCTCTTCGCTTCCTTGACCTAGACCAACCATTTAGTGATCAATATAGGGGGCAGTAGGCTTGGCTACTAAAATTGTTGTTTGATCCCTTCAGATCACCAGGGAAGCCTCGCTTGTGGTGGACCTCTTCCATCACTAAAACAAGGGAAGATCCTACTAAGGTGACAATGGTAGCTTCTTCCATAGTTATGCAAGATTTGGGGATCTTTTGGTGGGTTTTACACAAGTACAAATCCTGTAATAACATGGCCCTTTCAACCTTTGAATATTAGCACTGAATTGGAACATCATTGATCCTTCTTCCTCTATATCAAATTTATTCCACTCATGTCTAACTAGTGAGACAAATTATTCATCTTATAGCCAATAAGAGTTGAATTTGAATGGGATTATAGGGGTTTATGGGATTCTTTTTAAATATAATAGAAAATGGGGACATGGTTTGAAGGCCTCTAAATTGAGGTATGACCTAAGCCTATCATTTCTTTCCCACTTGGTTTCAAACACTAAGAATTAGTCCAATTTTTTTAAACCCCTCTTTGCTCGAACAAAAATCCATCTATGTCGGGCTCATATGAACATGACATAGATTTCATAGATTGGTTGCTTCTATTTTTTCAAGTGGAAAATATGCCAATGGGTCCATTCATGGGGTCTCATCCCAAGTTTCCCCTTCACGCAACACAAATTTGAAGTCTCCTCCAACTATCATATAATATTTCCTTAGATTTTGATGGCCAAAGAAATTCTCTTGAAAAGGTTTTCTATTAGAGTAAGCACGATGATAAATGTTACACACCTAGAATACCATTCCTAATTCCTTTGACATCAACACAATGCAGACTTTGCAGGGAGAGTGCATGGAATTTTGTATAGAAAACCCTAGTTCTAATCAATCTCCTAGTCTCTAGACTTACCCACATCATTGGGACAAAACAACCAGTGGTTTAGGAAAGTGGAAAAAATGTTAACAACTTTCACCCTAGAAATTATAGTCTCTTGAATCAATAGAAAATATGGTTCTTAGGTTTATATCAGGTTCTCTAGGGAATTGTTTTAGCCCATTATGTTATAGGATATCATAATCATGTTTTATATTTTGAAGGCATTGTCCCTGCTCTAAGGGCCCCATCTATACTAATATGTTTTCCTTTGACAATTTCTCTTTCGGATTTTCCTTGCACTATAGACATATATGACTTTCTCCTCACTGGCGAATGCAAGGAAGATAAAATAAAGTCTTGTTCAACTCCACTTGATTCCATACCCAACTCACATTTTCTTGTCCAAGGCTTAGAAGATATCAAGTAGTGTCTTCACTTGGGAGGGAGGGGAAGGATTGGATTAGCATTAAGTCTTGTGGGGGATCTTATGGGATTTATGCTTAGAAGCTTGTCACACTAGGGATATTTTTGTACTACCATAGGGTTGGGTTGAATAGGATGTTTTTATGCATTGGACCTTCTGCCCCCAAAGAACTTGTTCCACATAATCAAGAATCCTCTATGTCGAATGAATTTGATATCATTAAGAATCTTGGAAGAAGAGGAGGAAAATTCATTACCTATATCCATTGAAGGTTCAACTCAAAGTGAAGGTGCTTGAAAATGATTTGTTGCTTCTGTTGAAGCCAACAAGTACATTTTTTCTTTGAAAAATTCCTTACCCACCCACTATATATATTCTCTATATCATTTGCCTAAGTTCAATGATTTTCCAAAGGACTGCATCACTTGGTTAATTTCCTTCCAACTCTCCTCCACCACCCTATTTACAAATGTTTCTATCAAGGGGTTTCCTTCTATTCTATATGAGGAATTTCTTTAAGTATTTTGAATTACATCGCTTACTCTATTGAAAGCCCCAATTTGGAGAGTGATTGAACACTTTGAGTTTACATGCCCATATATTCTACATACCAAGAAACAAAAGGATCCCTCACATTGTCTAGTTGTAAGTAGTAGGTCCATGTTCCTACTTCAATCTCAATCGAAAATATGGAAGACCAATATTTAAGTCCATTTCCACACATATGCATTCCATGGATTTGAATTTACATTTAAAGTTTGATCGTGTATTACTTTGAAGCTTTTGAAGGCCTCGCCAATCTATCTCATGACATATTCATTCCATATTTCTAAGGGGAGGGCCAGAATTTTTACCAACGGAGGTTGTCAAGGTCTCTTTCTTCTTTCTAGGGTAAAAAAGTATTGATAGTTGCTTTAACAATAGCATTGAATTACTCCATAACTAACATCCTTCTTTGATTCTAATAACACCCACTATCGTTCTGAATGTGAAGGCTAGCTAGTGCCTCACCAAAATGTAATAACCCAACATGTAGCAACTAAAGGTTTGCATACTTTTGAAATCTATTTTTTAAATAACTATTTTAAGATGTATCTTCAGAAGAATTTCCCAACCAGACTCACTTCTTGAAGCTCAAGGACTTGGGTTAGAACTATATCCTCCCCTAGCACCATTTTTACCCTTTCTTGGCACAATTTTACACACATGGGTTTTCTCTGGTGATACTTACTCTTATGTTTCCGACAACATTGACCCTAGTCTAGGGATTCCTTATTTCAGGCCGATGAATGCTCTATCCACTCATTTACAAGGTTAGCTTCGTGTCTTGGGGTGTTTACCCCCTTATTTACAAGGTTTATTTCCCTAACAATTTGATTAACCTCGATGGGAATTTTGAGAAAAGAATCGAGAATACATTCAAGGAGAAAGGATATATGTGCATGCATTCTAAACTCCATATGATCAAGGGTTCATTAAATGCAGATCAAGCATATATTGTTTCACATAACTAGATTTGTCTTGCTTCAGTAGTGTTGGTAGATGGATTATTTAATTGAGGCCCATTGCTTATGATGACAATAACTTTTGCATCAACCGGTTTGTGCACCTGCAATTGGCCCTTTGATCCTAAATTTATATTGTTTGGAGATTGTTTAAGAATTGGACCAAGATTTAAATATTGTGTTCCATCACTATTTCAATTATAAGATTCGTAGGGAAATCATAGACAAACCCAAATTTGGAATATTCTTTAGTACCTAAAGGTCTCAAAAAGCACTCCTTGGTGAGCACATGATCTCCTTTTCCTTGTCCTCGAAACCATTTAGAATTTCCTTTGCAAAAATGTCTCTTTCATATAGTGGATCTAAAGAGTAATCCACTAGGTCATGATACATCTTCATCACTTCAGTGTTGCCATCTCACGTCCTTCTCCCTCTAAGACCTAACACCTATTGTCAAACTCAACCTAATTCCTCTACTTCCCCCTTAGAGCATATCTTTATCCAATTTTCTTTATTTATTGACTTTTTAATTGAAATTGAGATTAGTAAAAAAATCAATTTGTTATGATTAGATGATTCCATCCCTGTAATTGTAAAATTGTAAGATTTAACCTTATATTCCCGTTCATTTTCCATATCCACTTTGAAATACTCATCTCCACCCACTACGTCATCTTCACAATAATAAGACAAGGCTGAGTGGCAGCGTAGTCCCTGCCAACGAGGTTAGAAAGAAAATATTGGAAAATGGGGTCGAATTTTAAATGATGGAAATGTTGTGTGTAACATGTATATCACGGAACATGGGGGAAAAGTAAATGACACTTGGCATGTAGAGCACCATTTATTTTTTGAAAGTATATAACAAACTACAAATTTGTTCACAATGGAAGAAAAAAATTGGGAATTTAAATGCATTTGCCATATGGACTGGTGAAAGATAAAAATGTATGAAGACATAAATTTAAAAGGAGATAGGAAATCAGTTTTATTTGAAATATGTAAAAAAATAAAAGTTTGTTACATACTACTGGAAATTTTGAAATGTATATGACGGAAATTTTGTATGCAACATGTATATCACGGAACATGGGAACTAAGTAAATGACGCTTGGCATATAAAAATTGAAATGCATTTGTCAACATGGGGCATAAGTAAATGACGGTTGGCATGTAGAGCACCATTTATTTTGAAATATAAAAAAATAAAAGTTTGTTACATATAAAAACTTAAATGAATTTGTCATACAGACTGGTGAAAGATAAAAATGTATGAAGATATAAATTTAAAAGGAGATAAGAAAACATTTTTATTTGAAGTATGTCAAAAACTAAAAGTTTGTTGCATACTACTAAAAATTTTGAAATATACAAAAAAATTAAGGTATGTTACATATTAATGGGAATTTCAATGCGTTTGTCATGTAGACTGGGATTGGGGCTCCCACGGACCATTAGAGAAATATGTACAAGAAACGGGACTGTAGAAAGAAGATAGAGTGAAATACCTACAAAAAAAATAAATTGAAATGTATAACTGTTTGTGTACACATCTCTATTTAAGAAAGTGGAATAACTGGGTTGATAAACAAAGCAGGATGCAATCAGTAGACTTAAAGTGAGGGTACATATGAACCCTTTGGCCATTTTCTTGCAGTTGTCGTTTCATTGATGTCACCGACGGCTGCGATTTCAATGATGTTGTCGATGACTGTTGGAATCCTGGCAACTTCTTGTTGCCTTTCGTCGACGGCCTGCTTCAATTGCCTTTCGAGCCATTCTTGAATGTAGGTTCTCATTTGGGCGACGTTGATCTCATTCCATATTTTTATGTTGAAAAGATCATTTTCTAATTCCCGGAAGTCGATAGAAAGATTACACAGAGCCTGATGAATTGCCTCATTTTGTACTGAATATTTGACTAGCCAGTCTTCGATGTGAGCTTGATCAAAGTGAAGGATGTTGTAAAAAATTTCCAGAGACAAGGCCTTAAACATAATAACCTATTTATCAAAAAAAATTATGGTTAAGAGCAAGGATTTTTCGATTAAGTCAGGGTCTTGGAAGTCGTTGGTTTTTCCGGCTAAGTCTATTCTTGACAGCCTTGTGAATAATTTATTTTTCTTCGATATGGCTTGTTCACATGATTGAACAATGAGATGCAGGTTCTTCACTTTTTGTTTCCAACATGCATTCAATTGACCGATCCAATTTTTGGATGGAAGATCTTGTTCTTTTTTTTTTCTGTCATATTGTTGACAATGGTGCCAAAAAGAAAGATCGTTTTTAAAAAGAAATTTTCTTCATCTTTTAACTCCGTCTGCAAATGTTCGAGCAAACTATGTGCCCTGGTTCCAAGGGAAGTGATGGTTTATGATGTTTTACACCCCTCTATAACTAGTTCCATTCTTTTCTTGATATTATTCTCCACATATCCTCTACAGGATGCCAGCAGGGTGGAGGATGATTTTATGTTGGCTGCAGGGGTGGAAGGCATGGCTATTGCCAAAGGATTGACAAGAAATGGAACAGGAACGAAAGCCTCTTCCAATTCCTTGACCTGGTCCTTCAGTGTGGCATTCTTGGTCTCGATGCCTCCAATGGAATCATGAATTACTTCTCCAGTCACGGTGTGAAGTTGACAAATTTGGGACGGCCACATGTTGGCAAGGGCAACCTCTGAACGATATTTCCCTTTCTTATTTTTAACATATTTTTTCTCAATTATCAAATTTTTGGATTGGCTATCAAAAAAAGTGTTATGGAACATGAAGGATTCATCTTTGTCAAAAATTTCGGTAACAGATATGTCCATTGGATGGCTATGTTGGACGGAATTTCCGGGATGATCAAGGAAGCGGAACATGCTATCCAGATCAGTGTCAAGTTCCATGTTCTCACTCTGAATTTCCGGCTCTTCTGCCTATCCGACATTTTTTTTCTCTTCTTCTCTATTGGAATCTTGTGAGAACTATCAATTTTACAGTGAGGAGGGTCGTTATCTCCTCCTTCGTTTGAAGAACTTTGAGTTTCTTTGTTTCTGTGGTGGGCCGTTGGAGCGATGCTCCGGGATGTCGTACTTTTTGGAGTTTTATTTGTCGATTGAACACTCTTGTCACCGGGGCCTTTCCCATGTTGTGTGTACAATTTAGTGTAGCTTTGCACTATGTCCACGCCGTCGGCATCAGAGGCAGGAGCGTTGTCGCCACTGTCTTTGTTTTCGGGCAGGTGTTTTTTTTTTTTTAAATCGTCGACGCCAAGTGTTTGTAAATGTTGTCGAAAATTATTATAGGGGTCGAACCCTCTTATGATTTCAACATATATGAGGTTGGAGATGCTATAATGTGCTGCGAATTCCTCAATTTTCTTGATGTTTTTCAACACGAACTCCCCTACTTTCCAAGGCAGAGGAAAAAACTATTTTTTTTTTCTTCTTTTGCAACAGATGCAACCAGTAATTGTATTGTCATGTTGCCTTTGCAACAAACATTCTGTCTGTAATGTGACATGGAAGGAGAGAAGGTATTTATGTGGAGCCAAAAATTCTTATGACAGTGTAATTATCCAAATGTTCGAGTGTCCCCTTCCTGTGCAAAAAACGGGTTGCCTGTTCAGATATGCGGGGAGCATCTTCTCCTAACAACAAAACTTTGAAAAAAGACACGAAGCCATTACAAACTTCATAGAAACAGTGGGAAGCCTTGTGCTTCCGCAAGGCCCAGTACCAGAACATTATTGGGTGGAATTTACAGTTGACATTCTTGGAGAGAGACAGTTGTGGAAACCGACAATAATGCGCTATCGCAAAAACTAAATAGGACGACATATATAATTTATTTTCCCTTTTGAAGCTTGACAATTGGGAATAGATTAAATGGGAAATTAGCTTGCCCCAATAAAAAATGGCTTGTTCATTGACTGTGAAATACAGAATATAAAGAGCCTTCCGGGAAACAGTTGTTGTGGACTCATGTCTCGTTATTCTTGTAAACAACCAGGCAATTTCGCGAAATGGATTTCTAAATGAACTAACATGCAAGCTTGTAATATCTTCAGGAACTAGAAGCGGGTTTTCCAATAAATGGGGCAAGAGGCCCAACCCATTATTATGATTTGCTAGGAACTGTTTCGAATCTTCTCATTTCAACGTCAATGTTGTTTCTGACAATCTTAGCATCTGGTGGAAGACCTGAGGTGACAAAGAAAAAGAAGAGCGGTCTCGTAGTGGAATAATTCTTTTGTCTGAAATAAATTTATCGGCGCACCAAGAGACCAGGTCCTTACATTCAAAAACCTTAGGGACACAGCCTACACGAGCAATCCCAGAGGTCCAAATTACTTGGTTCTCTGCGGCAGAGGTTGAGTAATAAGAATATGACCTGGACCACTGGAAGTTCTGGTCCTCGCACCCGAAGATGTTCATTGTATCTCCACAGAAATGTTGTCGAGTTGATGCCATAAGTTTATGAGAACGTTGGTTTGTTCCAAATGATGGTTGAAATGAACAGTTAGAGACGATAATGTAACTCTTCGCTAAATCTTGGTTAAATTCTTATGAATGCGAAAGCTCCTCGAGCCTTTCACTGATTAATGACAATCTGTATGGGTGGTCCATGATGAACTATTAGCAGTAAAGCTTACTTATTGCATATTTAGAAATGTGAAGGTGGTGGGTACAACGAAGAGCAATTAAGGATTGGAGGTTTCGTGAACGTGCCAAGGCCATGACGTGCAAACGACATTTCATGATTTTGAAATCAACACTCGGAAGGGATAATATAACCCCCAACAAATCTTGGTTTAATGCGCATTAATAGGATATCTCCTCGAGCCTTTCACCCATCAATGACAATCTATACGAATCCTGCATGATGAGCTGTTACAATTAAATGTCAGTAATTGCATATTTAAAAACAAGATATATATATATATAACTATTTTTTTTCTTTTATTATAGGCAACCGCGAAGGTGACGGAGATGGGGGAGAGCAAGGAAAGAATGGCAAGGTCTGAAAAGCAGTCGAACGGGATTCAAAAAATGGTTATGGGGATACTCAAGAAAGGCGAGTGTTCCACGGTCAAATTTTATGTATCGGAATTTTTGACTGCAAAACGTGTAAAATGGAAGAGATCATGATGGGGAAGTTCAGCGGCCAGTTTTTATATTTGCGGAATTCCAGCAAAGTGGCTAAGTATGGAATAGGGAAGTGGTCGGGCAGACTCCTTCAAAGAATCGAGGATTGAAGTTTTCGTGAAGGGGCCAACCCGACGATGCAGAAATGACATTCCATGATGTTTGAAATTAGCACTTTCTAATTGCATGCCTACAAATAAGATCTTATATATAATTGGTAATTGCTAATTGAAAAGGGGTGCGGGCATAGGAAACAACGACTAGGAACTGAATATTTCTTCAACCTGCCAAACCAACGATCCGCCAAAGGAATTCAAAGAAATGACGAAGAATGGAAAGTGGACAGACGGGCTTGAAAATGGGGTGACAATAGTTCCACATAAGACGTAAGGACCCGACGGTTAAATTGTATTTCTCGGAATTTTTCAGTGCAAAATGTATACCACGGAAGAGGGCATGGTAGGTGGAGTGTAATACGGAAGAGGGTATGATCTGAGTCCAGTTTTAAATTTGTATATCACGGAAGTGACGGTATTGTTCGCAAGGCATTTGAACAACATAAGTCCAATCTAGAGCCCACCTACTGGGAATTCGTGGTCAGAGAAGTGTCTTCGTCTGTCAATTTTTCTATTGCAGAACTTAGAGGCATTTTATTAGCCAGCCAACCCACAAGTCCGGTTTTCAATTTGTATAGTGCAGAACTGTGGGTGATGTTTGTAGGGCATGAAACTATAGAGAAAATACTTTTCCCTTTAATATAGCATCTGTGGCACAAATGTGGTATGGCTTGTTTTAGCACTTTTCCATCTGTAAACAAAGGCAATCTTGAGCGCGCCATCCCTAAAGCCCGTGTATCAATTTGTATATTGTGGAGGTCTAAATGTTGTTTGGAGGTCACAGAAAAGTACAAGTGCAATGTTGAGCCAGTCAGTGTGCAAGTATGCCTGTCAATTTGTATATGGAGGAACTATGGGTGCTACTTGTAGGACACAGAACAATAGAGGGCCAGTTTAAAGAAAGGGGAAGCGCTCATTGGAAACGCGTGAATCCGCCAAGCCACGCAGCAAGGCATTTTCGGAAGAAAAAAAATGATTAAGTAACCAGGAAGAGAAACTACAGGGAATAAAAGAGTGGGAAAATAGAAAGGCGGAGGGCAGTTTTCGTAAGCGCAAATTGGTTTCAAAGAAGCCCCATTGTTGCAAAACCATCATTTTCTACTAATTGTCAACAAATACATTGTTGAAGATTAGATTTTATTGCAACTTGTGCATGTAAGTATGTTTTTGATACATTCTTCCATGACTGTAACATATTAACTTAACTATTAAACTTCATTTTCTACCAATTGCCAACAAATGCTTTGTTGAAGATTAGATTTTATTGGAACGTGTGGGTGTAACTGTGTTCTTGATACATTCTTCTATGACTTTAACATATTACCTTAAGTATTAAACTTCTTGCATTATGGGTTGTTAGCATTAAAACTTAATAACTGCATGCCTAGAAACAAGAATGACAATTTTGCTGCAAGATTGTACATTTCTATTGCTATGTTCTATCTGCATTATGAATAGAATTGAACGTTGGTTTGAAACTGTGTGTAATCCATTTTTTGTTTGCATAAAAGGTTGGTGGATTGACAGAGTACATTGTCATATAATTGTTACATGTTCCATATTAGAAAAAATAACCTAAGTAAACACAATATCCGAGAACTACGACAGCACTAAATCTGCCAATGAGAACAGGCGTTAAATCCAGAAAAGAAGCAACAACGAAGACTCCAAGGCAATTTTTTTTAATAGAAAATCCATTTAAAAAAATAATAAAAACTCGAGTATTGTACATCTATTCTTAGAAATTGGACCCAGTTCTTCGGGCCAAAACATTAAACGTATCTACCACAAACACAGGCATGGGATCCGCAGTATGTAACATCCTTACAGTTTTCTCCTCGATGAATCATCCTGTGGTGAAATTGATAGCTTTCAAAAGCTTCCTGTGAGGAAGAAGATGAAAAACGTTGCAAGGAAAATGGAATAGCCCTTAACTGAAGCCGCCTTTGCATAATCGAAAAAAATTCAAGGACACGGGTTGCACATGTAATTTTAGAGGCCCAAATTAGTCCATTCTGGGTGGAAGGAGATGACTAGTAGAAAACTTCCTTCCAATAATGAGAGTTCTGGACCTCATTCCCGAAGATGTTAATTGTATATTCAAAGAAGAGGAAAGTAGTCCCGCAAGAGAATAATTTTTTGGATTGAAATATATCTCTAGGAGCATCAACATATCATTTCTTTATAGTGAAACTCTTCCGCCCATAACAGACTAATTTGGAACTCTGGAATTCCTACTTTTGTGTTGCAAAGCAGCTATTGCGTTCAGCGTCGGTTTCTTTTCTGAAACTCCTTTTGGTGTTGTTAGGACCGCCATCACTGAGCCGGGAAGTTCCGCCCATTATGGTTGATTTCAATTTGGGCGCATGAGTAGGAAGAGTCTCTACGTTGCCATCATCCATTGTCGTATCATCGGCCATCAGATCATCTTCTTCCGACTCAGAATCCATGACATCAACCTCTGCGACAGCCATGAATGCAACTGGGCAGGTTCTTTGAGCAGGTAGGGTTGCCTTGGAATTCTTTGTCTTGAAATATATCTCTCGGTGTACCAAGGGACCATCTCCTTTTTTTCTCCTGGGCGGAGGGAGACGAGCAGTAAGAATATGCCTTGGAATAGTGGAACCTTTGGCCATTATGCCCGAATTTGTTTACTATATCTAGACATAAATGTTGCCACAAGCTAACGACAATTTCTGTTTGCTCGAGACGATGTTTGAAATGAAAATCGGGGAGGGATAATATAAGCCTCCACAAATTATGGTTTAATGCGTATCAGTGGAATATCTCCTCGAGCCTTTCGTCGATCGATGACAATCTCCAGGGTTCGTGCGGAATGAGTTGTCACAATTACAGCTCACTAATTGCATAATTAGAAAAAAGTGTGAAGCTCGCGATGACGGCGAAGAGAGATTAAGAATTAGAAATTTCTTAAAGGCGCCAACCCGTCGGTGCACAAAAACAGATTGCATCATGTTTGAAATGAATACTTGGAAAGGATAACATACTTTTGCGCAAATATTAGTTTAATTCGTAGTAATGACAAATCTTATCCAGATTTCCGGACATTAATGACAATCTTAACGGTCCCTACAGGATGAACTACTAGCATTAAAGATTAATTACTGCATATCTAAAAACAAGTACGAAGGCAGTGGTGATGGCAAATTGTGACGAAGCATTGTACATTTTGTGCACCCTCCAACCCGCGAAACCGATTCTAGGAAATACCTAAGTATGGAAAGCGGTCGGGCGGGTTACAAAAGAAAAAGTGCAGAAGAGATACCCAAGAGACGTGAAGGGCCGATGGCCATATTGCATCTCAATGATAGATATCGACTGTCAATTTGTATGTCGCAGAATTTTGGTTGTTGTTTGTGCGTAGGGGAACAGCGGAAGTGCAATGGCGAGAGGTCAATTTGTATATCACTGAACTTCGGGTTCTGTATATAAAAGCATGAGACATTGGGAAAAAGGACCAATTAAACAAAAAGCGAAATCATATGAGATGAAGGGGAGTTTGTTTGCTAATTTGTAAATTGCGGAAGTCTGGGTGCTAGTTGCACGCGGCGGAACAATGGAAACGCAATGTTAAACCCGCTTATGCAGGAACCTGCGATTGAATATGTACTATAAAATATGAACATGAGATGTTATAGAGCATGTACGGATCCCGCATTCCATACTTGGCCACTTTTTGGATCGTGGGTTCTCGGACTAGCAGGCTCTAAATTGGGCATCCATTGTTTCGTGGTCTACAAATAGCATCCAGAATTCCGCGATATACAAATTGGCCAGCGGACCTGCGGGCTAGCTCGGTCAACATTGCACTCATTTTGTTTCGTGTTATACAAACAATACTCGGAGTTCCGCGATATACAAATTGACAGACGAACTCCAGGGTTGGCAGCCTCGAGAGTGCCATTGTTTACGGATTCTAATCCCTATCAAGTATTTAACATTATCTAAAAACATTATTTTGAATACTAAATTATTGATATTAAATATTGATATTGTACAATTTAATTAGACAAGGACGTTTGTACAATATGAAATGGGGAAGTCTTCGGTCGCTGGGGCTAGTGATATAAAAGTAAGTGAAATGTGAATATGTGAATCCGCCAACTTCCTTACCAATAAATTTTTCGAAAAAAAATAAGGAATACATAAAATCTACTTTTAGAAAGTACGGACATGAGATTTTATAGAGCATGTATTGTTCCTGCATTCCATACTTAAGCCAATCTTTGGATCGCAGGTTCTCGGGATGGCGGGCTCAAAACTGGGCCTCTATTGTTCTGTGACCTACAAATAGCACTCAAGAGTTCCGCGATATACAAATTGACAAGAGGACTTGCCACCTGGCTCGCTCAACATTGCATTTCTATTGTTCCCTGTCGTTCAAACACAAATTCACAGGTGGACTCCAGGGTTGGTGGGCTCAACCTTGTGATTGTTTACGAATGTTGATCCCTATCAACTATCTAACACTACCTAAAATTATTATTTTCAATACTAAAGTATTAATAATAAATATTCATATTGTACAATTTGATTACATAAAATTATAAAAGGATGTGAAATATCTTATTTCAAAGAAAAACCCGTGTATTCGGAAACTTGCGTTCCAAAAATTTTGTATAATATGAAACGGGAAAGAGGTCAATCAGGTTGTTGATATAAAAATGGGTGGAAATCTGAGCATGCTTAGCCACTTTTTGGATCGCAGGTTCTCGGGCTGGCAGGCTCAAAATTGGGCCTCTGTTGTTCTATGCCCTACAAATAGCACCCAGAGTTCCGCGATATACAAATTGACAAGCGGACTTGTGGACTATTTGAATTTTAATGGCTTGTTGTCGATGTATTAGCACAATTGGACTTGGTCCATTTTATATTTGCTTTTTACAATATCAAACGGAGAAGCAGTCGGTCGGCATGGTGATATAAAAGTAATTGAAATCTGAAGTCGTGAATCCTCTAACTTCCACAGCTAGAATTTTTCCGAAAAATGAATAATACATACTAAGTATGTACTCTTAGAAGGTATGGACATCAGGTTTTTATAGAGCTTGCACAGATCCCGCATTCCATACTTGGCCACTTTTTTCGATCGCGGGTTCTTGGTCTTGCGGGCTCAAAATTGGGCCTCTATTGGTCCATATCCTACAAATAGCACCCAAATTCCCACGATATACAAACTGACAGGCAAACTTACAGACTGGCTCACTCAACATTGCAGTTCTATTGTTCTGTGTCTTCTAAACAACATTTGGAGGAAACGAGCAATACATACTAAAGATGTACTTCTAAAAACTATGGACATGAGATTTTATAGAGCATGTAAGGATCCCTCATTCCATACTTAGGCACTATTTGGATCACGGGTTCTTGGCCTGGTGGGTTCAAAATCGGGCCTCTGTTGTTCCATGTCCTACAAATAGCACCCACAATTCTACGATATACAAATTAACAAACAAACTTGCGAGCTATTTGAATTTTAAGGCCCTTGTGTTGATGTCATAGCACATTTAGACTTGGGCCAGTTTATATCTGTTTATTACAATATCAAACTGGGAAGCGGTCGGTCGGGCTGGTGATATAAAAGTAAGTGAAATCTAAATTCATGAATCCGCCAACTTTCGCACCTAATTTTTTTTCGAAAAACGAGTAATACATACTAAGTATGTACTCTTATAAAGTATGGACATGAAATTTGTATAGATCATGTATAGATCACACATTCCATACTTGGCCACATTTTGGATCATGGGTTCTCGGGCTGGGGGGCTAAAAATTGGGCCTGTATTGTTCTGCGCCCCACAAATAGCACCCACAATTCCATGATATACAAATTGATAAGCGAACCTGTGGGCTGCCTGGCTCAACATTGCACTTCTATTGCTCTGTTTCCTCCAAACAACACTCGAAGTTCCGCGATATACAAATTTACAGATGGACTCCAGGGCCAACTTCTGCACCTAGAAATTTTCCGACAAACGAGCAATACATAGTAAACATGTACTTTATATGGACATGAGATTTTATAGAGCATGGACGGATCCTTCATTCCATACTTAGGCACTTTTTGGATCGCGGTTTCTCGGCTTGGCGGGCTCAAAATTGGGCCTCTATTGTTTTGTGTCCTACAAATAGCACCCAGACTTCCGCGACATACAAATTGATAGGCGGACTTGCGAGCTCTCTAGCTCAACATTGCACTTCTATTGTTCTATGTCCTCCAAAGAGCACTCAGAGTTCTGCGATATACAAATTCACAGAAGGACTCAAGGATTGGGGGGCTCAACATTGCGATTGATTACGAATGGTCATCCTATCTAACATTATCTAAAAACATTATTTTCAAATACTAAATTATTAATATTAAGTATTGATATTGTACAATTGAATTACATAAAATTATCAAAGGTTGTTAAATCGCTTATTTTAAAAAAAAGGAAGGAAACAAAAGAAWTTTTTTTAAAATTTTATCACCGCAAGCATAACAAGGACCAATTTGAATTTTAAGGGCCTCTTGTTGATATCATACCACAATTGCATTTCACACAGTATATATTCGTTGATTTCAAATTATTCCAGGAAATTAATTTTACCAAGTTTATGGATCAAGCAAAAATGCTAAAGCAACGACCAATTTGACTTTTAAGGGCCTCTTGTTGATAGCACAATTTCACTTCGCACAATATATATTCGTTGATTTCAAATTATTCCAGGAGATTAATTTTACCAAGTTCATCRATCAAGGAAAACTGCCAAAACAAGCCACATACTACATTTGCGTCACAGCGCCATAGAAATGATCAGGTAGATTTGCGGGCTAGCTCGCTAAAAAATTCAATTCTATTCTTTTGTGTCCTCCAAACAACAGTCGGAGTTCCGTGATATACAAATTGAAAAATGAAGCACATAACCAAGAACCATCTAAACTTCAAACAGGGCGCAAGCAAGTTCCCAGAAGGTTCCACAGAGTAGGACGCATCCACCTTTGCACCAAACAATTTCATATACAAAGAAAAGACGTCGCCACATTCATTTTTCTCTTGCATATGATATATGTTCCTAGTATAAAATAATCGGGGCCATGAGATATATGGTGTTTGCTGCCATGCTTCCCATTTTTTGGACCAAACAATCTCTGATGAACATTCATCTGGATGTTAAAGAAATATTACAGAGACACATGAGGTATTTTTCGTTTCCTGACAAAGTTTCATATATATATATTTTTCCCTTCTTCAGTCGATATGCAAAATTGCATTGTCCTCATTTAAGGTGAATTTGTTGTGTATCCGAAGGTCCCGCAACATGTAGACAATGCTTGCCTTTTTCTGTAGATACGTTTCATACGGCAACTCTGCCAACTTAGGAAGCACATTTTCTAATAGAGGTTGTCTAACCGTACAATGCACGGTTGTGTTGTCCATGGTTCGGACGATAGCATTGACGCAATGTCCATATATATATGAACATTTTTCACCACATTGCAGACAATCAATCGTATCATCACTTATCAAAGCGGAGGCAGAAGCAAGATAGTTGCATTTTTCACATACAGATTCAAAGGGGGTTGAGTACACATTGGCTGCAACTAAAACACCTTCAACCTGGCAACACGAGCATAGGAATTAATACATTGAACAATATAATACACACTTGCACCCCCTCCTCCCCTTAAAAAAATAAATAAATAAATAAAGCAGGCCGCGGAAATTTGTTCAAGGGTATTTCTACAAGCAAAGTGAGGATGATTTTGTGGATGTGTACACACAATAGTTGTAGAGCTAGATATTTTCTTCAGATCCTCTACTATATCTGCTCGCAACTCTGTTACAAAGGTTTCTTGGGTTGTCCGAAAGATCATTTCTCTAACATCCATTTTCTTTGTTATATTTTTGAAGAGCATAAGTCGAATATGCCCTTTATGCAATTGTTGCTCCATTGACGAAAACAAATTTGAATACATATCGAACAATTGCAGCTGCAACATGGAACACTACAATATTTGAGTAACTTACCGAGATACATGCACATGCGAAAATAAAGGAAAAAATTGAATATGAAAACCGGTACCATTGCCTTGTTGTTGTCTGACTCTCCATCCTTTATATGGAGAATGTGTTGCGAGCCAAGTTTTCTCGCCAATGTGACAGCTACGCCAATCGTTCTGATTGGATAAATGTTAGTGCTCTGTGCAAGTTGTCTGATAGTCGAGTCTGGGACGAAACGATATTCTGAACAAACAATGGAAAATTTTTCCACAATATTTGTTTTGTTGAGCGAAATAATTCGATCACAATCACAACAGTCATATATTGTTTTGGGCAATATATTAAAATTTGTAATGGATATCCCATTACCCGGCAATATTTTTTCTGCATGTTTCTGGACAAGTTGTGGAGGAATAGTCAGTGTCATTGTCATCATGGCCTCCTTGTATGTCATGTCAACACGCATGATGGATCTACTTTTGTTTTCCTTGTCCAAGTAGGTGCTATAGACAACCATTATGTCCCCGACGAACACGTGTCCAGTTCGACGGTTGTTCAATCCCTCTATTGATAGTACTTTAGATGTTACAACTCTAGACCTGGTGACATTTTTTGAACAGGAAAATTAAAGTGAATGAGACTATATATATATATATATATATATATATATATATTGTATTCTTCTTTCACTGGCATAAATCTACAAGTACATGCATAGCTTTGATGAACTATGGAGGTAGAGTGTTGCAACCACACCTCTTAGTCTGCAGAACATGTGGCACATTCGGTATCTCGCTTGTACTTGTTGACACTTCTTGTGAACTGCAATCGATGTATTGCAGATGACATCAGCATATTCACCATGCCATAGATGAATATATAGCCGAGGATATTTGTTTGGTAAACATAGTAAGAGTAGAGCGTATGCATCTTTACCTTTGGCCTTGTCGGTCTGTCGATGTCTGGGATGACTGACTTCTCATGCCCATGTCACTAATCCAACTTTTTCTGATGCAAGCAAGTGCAGATGAACATCAAGACTAAACAAGCATATGCATTGTATATTGTCCATCAGAAGGACTAAATAACCATAAAATTGTATGCATCTGATTTGTTTAACTGGAAAAAAATTTAACAGTAAATAGGGGGTGAGGGTGGGGCGCCACGATCAATCTGTAAATCGTGGATCCCCGGAAGACAAGGAAGCAATCTTGAACCTACCAGCCCAGCACCCGCAATCAACAAAGTGGGTAACTATGGAATAAGGTAGAAGCTCGATCATAGGTGTGAAACCGTTAGTCCACCAACCGACGCAGCAAGGCATTTTTGGAAAGAACACTAAGCAGATGAATTAGAAAACAAAAGGGATAATAGAAAATGGAAAAAATAGAAATAGGGAGCGCAGAAAGGCCCATTGCTGCGAAGCCATCCTTTTCAAGTCTAATATTATATGCCCCCACGTGGTTTGTATATTTAATTTACCAGCATGGTTGGTATACCTTTTACAAGATTGTACCACAGAACCCTTTGTTGTTGCACAAAACAATTCATCTTCATGTCCAAGCAACCTGTTTTTTCCAAGGCAGCAACGTCGATTATGCAATGGACATGAAGGAAATTTAGTATGAAGACAGACATCTAAAAGAAAGAGAAACAAGTCTATTTACCCGCCAAAGGGTCCATCGCCCTCTCCATCCATTGTGTTTGTTTAAATGCAGCAATGCAGCGAAAACACAATGGACATGAAGTAGGTTAGTATGCAAGAAGGCATGTATTGAAGATAACTTATAATGAAGACAGACATGTAAAAGAAAGAGAAACATGGGTATTTACCCACGAAAGAGCCCATCGTCATCTCCAGCCAGTTTGTTTGTTTAAATGTAGCAATGCAACAAAAACACAACGAACATGAAGCAGGTTAGTATGCAAGAAGGCATGTAATGAACATAAGTTACCATGTAGGAAGGCACGCAACATGTACATATAATAAAGTAAGTGAACACATATACACACAATAAATGAAATAGAAAACAACACAATATGATATAACAGTACAAGCATCCACCTTTCTATATCCTCTTCAACCGATGCAGTCAAGACTCCGTCGTTTTCTCCAGCTATTCTGTTTGTTTGAATGTGGAAACGCACAAAATACAACGAACATGAATGGAAGTTGGTATGCACCGGAGAACAAGCAATATGTACATATACCAAAAGAGACTCAATGAACAGTCTAGAAGATAGGCAGAAACATGAACCCTTGCACTTCTCCATCCATAGTTGTAAACGTGTAATTTTTTTTGCCCTGCCCAAAATATATTACAAGCCACAAAATATTACGAAATTGCATGGTCGTAGCTAAACAATTTTTGGTTTTCCTTGGAAAATTATCCAGATAAGTTTCCACCGATGGAAATACCTGTTCTTTATCCTCTACACAGACTGTTGTGCCCACGATACAAATTTTTGGTTTTCCGTGGCAAACTACCCAGACATGCTTCCAGACATCGAAATACAATCTTGCAGAATCTTTGTTGTACATATCATAGCTCAAGTACAACACAAATTGTATTGTGCGCACACAAGTCTGTGTAGAGGAGAAAGAACATGTAATGTCATACGGGCACATTTGACCATACATGGTTTATAAATGTACCCCGCATATGCTTTATTCTAACAAGAAAACAGCGCATATTGCAATTTCACATGTAATCCTCCAACAATTTTGCATGCAACTATTTTCTTTCATGCCACCACTGAAGCACCAGCAAAATCTCATAGCAAAACAGATATCGACTTCGGTAGACAGGGAAAATAACACAATTGCATGTCGACTTCTGGGTGCATGGGCTGAACATCGCAAAGCGCCCCAAAAAACAATAATAATCAAAAAAAAAAAACTCCAACCACCGGTGTTGGACCCCAACCCTGCAAGGCCGAATCAAATAAAAGAAAACAGCAGTAAGCACCAAACCAACGAAAAAGCACGAACATGACAAACTACACCCCCCAGGGCCCCAAAGCGTAAACCGAAGCCAAATAAACAGAACCGGCAACCCATGAACCAACGAACCAGCAAGAACCATCGAGCCAGTAAACAACATATGTATCTCCAACGATTACGAAATTACAGTCGAAGCATAGAAGGAACCGAAAACATATGACGACCATACCACTATAAATAAGCAAACATTCTTACTTCCAAACTGCAAACACTGAACAACAAACAAAGAATAGAAAATGAAACTATGGCATGGAAATTTACTCCGAAACAACGAAATGTAGAAGTGCATGTCGAATCAAGAACTAAACAACAACCAGCAACCGACGAACCAACAAAGAAGAAGCACTCACCGAACCAGTAAACAATGTATGTAGCTTCAACGATGACGAAATTGCATTGCAAAGGTAGAAGAAGGATGAAACATACAATGGCTATTCAAATGGCGGTGGACAACAACAGTGTACAAATTCACTGTAACATTGTATGAAAAAAATCGAGGAAAAATGTACTCCGAGAAGCGTATTTAGATAAACATTTAAGCTTGGCAGGCTGACTAAGGACCTCGCGGTATGCAAACATTTAAGCTATCAGGCCTCTTGGAGGACCTCGCATCATGTAAACATTTAAGTTGTCAGACCTATTGAGGCGTCTCGAAATAAGTGTCAATACATTTCAATACAAATACATGCAGCGAGGACATTATAAATAATGGAATTCTCAATCACTATAAAACTTCGATATCAAAACATTTCCATATGATTAGAACAAATAAAAACTTACGGATATATTAAGCTAGCAGAAAATGCTAACACAAACATTCGAACTAATACTAGCATTAATCCACCTTCAAGCAATACATAGGAAAATTATATTATTCAAAAAGACTGTATACGAAAAAAAGTTTGGATATGTTGCCATATAAAACATTGGGAATAACGAAGCCGGCAATAAGACCTCCAATCTCTTATCCAATCAGATCATTACATATATGTTACTTTTTATTATATAAAAATATATGCTTTTAATTCCCTAGCTCCAACAATAGGTATTATGCAAATATTTATGGTCAAAAGACAAACTAATATGTAGTCAACGAATTATCAATCACTATAGTCCCTCTATGCCTACAGCATGGGACTAATAAAAAGATAAAAATACACATTATATAATTATACACACCTTGATCCCCAACTCCATCTCCACAAACATGAAATGTATATTTCAAAAACACACATTCACTGCATATCTTGATTGTAAAAATCTATGATGTAAAATTTTGTAAAAATACTTTAAATGTTTAATCTTGAAAGGAAGACTCATCGCTCTATCATAAATGTTTATAAATATTATAAAACTCATTTTACAATGTATATATACTACTTCACTACCTTTAAATAAATTATGTTTACTATTTTTATTATAATAATATCATTATAAAGTCCCAATCTAACAAAGTATACATACTACTTCATTACCTTTAAATAAATTATGTTTACTATTGTAAATTACCAATTTAATAAAATTCTATAAAGTTAATGTTCTAGGTAAAAGATCCAAAATTGGTATAAAATATAATAATAATAATCTATTTTTAAGGTCACACCAAATTTGTGTATGAGACCCTTTCCTTTCACTTATTTTATTGGTATACATACCCTACTCTTTTGGATTTGAACATGTAATTTTTTAGGGGAAACACATATTCTTAACCATTAAACTCACTCATATATATATATATATATATATATATATATATATATATATATATATATATATATATAACTATTAAAGATTCCTAAATCAACTATATAATTTTAATTTCACATGACAATTTTATGTTTTTTAAAAATTTAATATTTTTTTATATTTGACTTAAAAAATAAAAATAAAAAGTTGAAGTTCAGATTTATTTGTTATGTTTGATGAGAAAATGTTGATAAATATTATGTTTTTCACAACAAAATAATAAATGTTATATAAATTGGAATATATATATATATTATTGAATTTAAAATATTTTGAATAGAATAATATATAAAAATAATAAATGTTATATAAATTGGAACATATATATTATTGAATTTAAAATATTTTGAATAGAATAATATATAAAAATAATAAATGTTATATAAATTGGAACATATATATTATTGAATTTAAAATATTTTGAATAGAATAATATATAAATTTTAATTAGTAAAAAAGTATTAAAAAAATATACTTTTCACTACAATTCAATTTTAACTTCATTTAATTAAGAGAAAATAAAATATATATAAATAAATAAATAATACTATTTTCCCACTTATAATAAAAATACTATTTTCCAGTTACATTAAAAATACTATAAAATTAATATTGTGAAATATAATGATTGTGAAACAATATTGTATATCCAAAACTAACATATAACTAAACAATAAATCAACCCTAAATCAAAATAATAAAAAAATCACGCAATAATATTTATCTTTACCACAAATGTCCCAAAACCCTCTGACATTTTTTATCTTTTACTTTTCATTACCATTTCATTTATATTATATAAGAAAGAACAAAAAGACAAAAGATTGGGAGTAAGTTACGGACACTTTTATTACACTTTCTTTGTATTATAAGAAAAAGGTAGGTCATGATGGATATTGAGTGACATGTACCAAATAAATAAATAAATTATATAAATAGATAGTATATTTCTTATTATTATTGTAAATATTTTGATTAATAATATTTAAATTTTTTATTTTATTTTTATATAAAAATATTAATTATTTTTTTTATTTTAAAAAATATTTATAATATAAAATTTGATTTTTTCTCATATTTTTATATTAAAATGAATATTTTAAATATGTTATTGATTATTTAAATTTATAAATAATTATTATATAAGATTTAAATTTATCTTCTCTCATATTAAATAAAATATTTTAAATATATTATTATCCACTCTTTTATATATATATATA
>ML783585.1:159333-184691 GCA_009831015.1 Picea engelmannii
AAAATAGCCTGTTATTCATCACAAGAGATAATTACAAGTCAGAAACGATCCCCACACTACCACCACTGAAATTCATCACAAGAGATAAATACAAGTCAGAAAGGATCCCCACACTACCACCACTGAGAAAAGATGCTATCACATCAACCAAACACTTACACCCCATGCAAGGTTAGACAAATTAGCAAAGCTTTTGTCGTAATTTTTGTTATAAATGATGCCTGATAATCCCTTTTATCTTTCACAGTTGTTACAAATGTGAGATTAATCAAATTTTCAATCTAAATATGTAGGCAATGTAGAGGATGTGAATAAGATCCAAACTTCAGCCCACAGACAGAGAAGCCTGTTGTGCAACACTGTAAAACTAGAAAATCAAAAATCAGGCCACTGTTTCAATGTATGGAAAGACACATGGAAATAGGAAAAGACCAACAAATCCGCTCAAACAGTATTCTCATTTTAATATACGAGGGTAGGATATTGAATGAAAGGCTATACAACCAGCTACTGCAAATTTTCAATATATGAATTGCATTTTATTCAATCATATCTATCATAACAGTAGCCAGCCTTTACAAACAATCTGAATACATGCAACGCATGCTATTCAATCTAGAAGACTCGACCAACATCTATTAGATTTTCAATACATAAATACCATTTGTTCAATCATAAAAGCAGCCTTTACAAACAGAAGCCCCTCCACATAAAGAAACCGAACATAGGAAAATACAGTTACTAGCTAATAAGATTTCCTTCCTGTCATCCTGCAAAAGAAATTAAGACCAAGTATGTTGGAAGATGAAAAACTCGTATCAATGGATGGACAAAAAATGGTTTAAGCTCATTAAGTAGTGCAGAAGAGCACACAGTTGATTAGGATATAACTCTGTAATAATGCAGTTATCAGAATTCAGTGAGTCAGAGTTCAAGCTGGCTCAGCCTCAGTTTGCTTGCATTAACATCATCATCAGCTGCACTCTGCCGCTCACCGTATTCATTTCCATCAGCTTCTCCATGTTTGATTGATTCGGCATGCTGTTCCCCTCGGTCACATGGCGGTCGCCTGGGAGCTGAGCAGACTGGTATTACAGACCTAATGCAGACAGCAGGGGCTGGATTCAGAGATGGGACAGCAAAGTTTGAAGCCAGAGTCTCTGGCGCATCTCCTGCCCTAATCCTTCCAGGTGCAGGAGGGGCAGAGCAGACTGGAACAG
Organism: Picea engelmannii; assembly: GCA_009831015.1. NCBI lineage: Eukaryota > Viridiplantae > Streptophyta > Pinopsida > Pinales > Pinaceae > Picea > Picea engelmannii. Next base: position 160,554 of record ML783585.1, read on the forward strand.
CAGACCTGATTCTCACGGGTGAAGCCCTTGATGTTAGTGGAACTAGGCATCTGGAATCAGAGGAACTGGGTTTGTTTCTATATGTTGTGGATTGCTGTTGTTGGAGGGCACTGAGATTTGGATTTCTATAGCTAAAATTCTGAGTTTGCATTGAATAAGACGATCCAGATGACGTATTTCCCGACCCAAATGCAGCATTTCTCCAATCGATCAATTGGTAGCCTTGAATTGCAGCATTTTTATCTCTGCTTGAAGTGTCGGCGCCGTAAAGCCATTCGTCTTCGTCTCGTTGGTGTTCCTCCAACGGAATTGGGATCTCCCGTCTTTCACTTCTAGTGATTTGCAATCTCACTGGAGGAGGCTTGCAGACGTCCATGATCACAGTATTATTATTCATGGAATAGTTGGGCAAATGACAGATATCAGTCTTCTTGTTTACCGCGTTATAGGATTCCCTGGGGAGTGGTGATAGTTGTGTCGAAGTAATACCAGGGCCCGCAGATTGTTGTTGTTGGGTTTTCTGAGGAAATATCGAACGTATGAATGGGAGAAATTTGGAAGTAGGAGGTGGAGCCGGGGGCTGATGGGACTGAAACCTCGGAACTAATTCTGAGTGCACATACTGCTGAGAATATGCTGAAACAGCGGCACTTTTATCCCTCTGAGCAGGCAGCTTCCTCCTCTGCTGCTGGGAAAATCTGCCTATCTCGTCTTTACAGAGATTTGCCAAAACTCTAGCAATGGTAATCTGCTCTTGCTCTTCAGTGCTCTCACTGTCACAGGAAGAAGAGCACAATCCACTCAACTGTGATACTGCATGTCCACCATATACACAATACACAGAACCAGCACAAAATCAAAATTCATGCCCACCATATACCCAAATTCACAAAAACAGCACAGTATCAAAATTTATGCTCACCATAACCCAATACACAAAACCAACAAAATTTTATAATTCACAACAATGAAGAAACAACACCCAAAACTGTTACAAAAAACTATAAACCTTGCCAGGATCAATGGAAAAAATTAAGATTTGATCATGGTGGGCATCTACATACATTGCTTGAGGGCCGACCAGGCAGCCATTGCAGCATTCTTCTCAGCTTGCTTCTTCGTCTTGGCAGGCTCCCCATAGAATCTTAATCCAGCAAGGTCTACACTGCATTTAAAAACAGGCAAATGCCCAGGCCCTGAACGGGTTGTAGTATACACAGGAAGACTCAAACCCGCTCTGTGGGCAGTCTCCTGCAACAAATTCTTGTACACTCCAGTCTCATCCTACCCAACAAAACATTACAACAACCCACAACATGCAAAACCAGAAACACACTCAGCAGATTATAGAAGAAAAAAACCCAAAGACATTACAACCCAACAAACCCCCCTCAAAAACCACAAATCCACACATGCAGACAGCTCAGCTGAGCTTGCTACTTCAATGCATTTATGCGTGTCTATGCATTCATGCATCATATCAATGCTCAAATAACATAACACATACATTAAAAAAATTTATGACTTACCAGGACTTTAGCAGCCAAAGACCTAGACGGTCCTCTCCTTGACAATGTATTGAGAGCAACTTCTGCAGCAGAATGTTCGGCCTGTCTCAGAGTATTGCAATAGTTGGGACTTTCAAAGATCTCACCATTAAAGTTCACAGTGGCTTTGAATCTAGGAGCATGGTCTGGCCCTTCTCTCATACACCCATATGATGGCAGGTTGAAGCAGCTTCTCTGTGCCAGCTCCTGAAGCTGATTCTTATACATATCTAACAAACATTGCAAAACCCAAATGAATAAACAACATACCAAAAACCCAAATGAAAAAATAACATACCAAACACAAACGAATAAATAACATACCAAAATCCCACCATGAAGAAAACCCAAAATGAATAAATAACATACCAAAATCCCACTGTGGAGATTGAATTCAATACAAAGAAAAACCCAACTAAATAAATCCATTCATTCACTTACCTGCAGTGATTTTCTACAGCTCCAGGGCTCGAATCTCCGACCAAATCAACCCAAAAACCATCTAAACAATCAGTAAGCCATAGCCGAAATATTCAGAGACTTCTGCTAATCTTTATAGTGCATTTCGAAGATCTTGGAACCAAGCAGAGGCCTCTTCAGTAGTTTTATCCACCCAAGCCCTCATCATCATCACCCTCCCCCTTAACGTGGATTCCGCACGATTGAGCTCGTAGTTTGGTGCACATACAGCTAGTATTTTTATGCCTGATTATTATAAACTGTACAGAGACTTCAACAAATTTTTCTGGGCATTGAATTTGATTTTTTCTTTTAAATTTAGAGGCTTTAATGAAGGAATCGCTGGCGTGTTTATGCATTCATCTCCATAGGATTGTTTTTTAATTTGCTTTAATGAAAGTTGCAGTGGGCTTTAATTAAATAGCCCGTTTTTTAAGGGTGCCCTTAATTGGGACTTCAATTTCCATGGAGAAAACCTTTATATCTCTTTAAGGTGGATTGGTCAGAAATGACGGGCAGGTCACGAGTTCGTATCTCATGGTATTGGTATGATATCGTATCAAAGTGGGTTATTTATGTTTCATTAATGTGGTTTGTTTTAACATGCTACAGGGGCAAGCAAATGATAGACTCAACACTTGGCAACTTCATTAATGAACCAGGCTCTGTTGGCAATTGAAAATTAGAACAATAACATAAATATACTATATATAAAGGTCTTTTTAAAGATACCAGTGGTTAAATGCATGTTTATGTAGTTTTAATTGACACTGTTTCATTGTAATTTGAATCAATAAACATTTAAACAAACTTGCTCTGTCCTTTTAATTGACAACTTCAAGGATTATTTTTCTGTGATTTTAATTCAGAGCCATGTGCTGATGAGGTTTTTGATTTTTTAAGTTTTGATTGAGAGCGACTACACAAAAAAATTTTAGTAGCTTTGACTAAACCAGATTTTAATTAAAACTTTTACAAATGGGGATGTATTTTTTAAGTTTTAACTCATCATAATTTTATAAGATTTTTTTAATTTCATAATATTTTTTGTTGAAAATGTAGTAAAATATATTATAATTTAATTGTCAATTTGTAATGAAGATATTATTTTGTATATCAGTGGACTTCTTTGTTGTCACTGTAAGCACAATTCTCCGTTAAGCGAAGCTGCCCCTATATTGTTTAATTGGACACTTTACTATACAAGACTATAGTGGGGATACTTATCACTTATGTTATGTGTGAATGTAGGTCAACTCATTACCATTTTATAAGGAAAATTAAGCTACTTGAAATAATTCATTGATGGTTTGTAAATGGGCAGACTCTTTGGATCTTGGATTGTTAACTTGTTTTCTTACCTCCAAGAAAGATGAGCTCTTAGCCAATCAAAAGCACTTTTAAATTTTACTCTTGAGATAATTAAGAACCATGTATTTATAAGTATTATTTTTATAGTTGTCAATTGGGTTTAGTTCTAGTGGTTGGAGGAATTTGTTATCCTCCCCACCCGTGTTCAATTCCAACAAGTGACATGTTGAGTTTTTAATGAGTATATTGTTGAAATGGCTTCAAGTCTTGCTTTTGAAAGGCCTTGTGCCCTAAAGATTCTAGGGTTTACCCTAGGTACCATCCTCGAAATTAGAGGGAAAAAAAAGTTTTTTTTTATAGTTTTAATTAATAATCATTATCTAACTTTCTAGGCTTTGGTTCTTTTTGGTAAGACACTATTGGATCTGCGGATTTGAATGGTTATAATCAAGTGCCCCATGGATTTTTCAGGAACGTTGAACATTTAAATAACTTCATCATTTTTTAGTTTTAATTTACAACTATATGTTATATGTTTTTTAGTTTTAAATAATATTTATGATAAGGAAAAAGATTGTTTATATACCAATATAATTAAAAGTAGTATGTTCTATTATTATTTTTTCATAAAAGTTGGTATTCCCCACTAAAACATGGTTATGATTAATTACCTAATGTACAAGTACAAAACAACTAACATAAAATATTAAAGATTTGGTAAAATTGTTTTAAACTTTAATGTGGATAAATGCAAGGTATTTTAGTTGAAAGTGCTTTCATTCCTCCACCTTCTTAGTATATTGTGCCTTAAAGATTTTAGGGTTTATCGTGGGTACCATCATCAAACTTAGAAGAAGTACTTGGGAGTTTTCTAGGCTTTGTACCCTAAAAAAATATAAGGTCTACATTGGGTACCATCCTGAAATTTGGAAGAAGTACTTGGGAGTTTTCTAGGCTTTGTACCCTAAAAAAAGGATATTTTTTATAGTTTTAATTAATAATCATTCTTTGTCCCCATGGTGTAGAGCAATCACTGAAGTCACTGAGAGATTGCGTTGTTAAGGCACTTCCTAAGTGAAGTCACCAGTTCGAAACCTCTGGAACACCTCAAATCCATCCATGTTAAGGGCTAGTGCATTCTAGGCAAGGTGCAATCTCCAGGTTATTTTGACCGCTTAGATGCCCCTCGATCGTGGCATCTCGACCACACGCCAATCCCGCAAGTTAGGGATATTTAGCTAACAAAAAAAATTAATAATCATTCTCTAAAATTTTAATTGAGAGAAAAATACATGCATTATTTTTTAGTTTTAATTTACATTTATATGCTATGTTTTTTTTAGTTTTAATTAATAATTATGATAAGAAAAAAATATTGTTTATATTCCAATATAATTAAAAGTAGTATGATCTATTTTTTTTCATAGAAGTTGGTTTTCAAGAATAAAACATGGTTATGACTAAGTACATAATGTAAAAAGAAATAAAAATTAAAATACTATAAAGAGGTTACTAACTTTATTGTAAAAGATTAAAAGTATTTCTTTATTATAGCTAACTTAAAAAAGAAAATAAACAGAACAAATTTTAAGAACTACATAATAAATCAAAGCATTATATTATTCTTAAAATAACATGGGATGAAATAATTTATCATCTTTGTGATACTAAGAAGGTGGAGGAATGAAAGCACTTTCAATTAAAATGCCTTGCATATATCCACATTAAATAATTTCGACCTTCTTAACATAGTAACTCATTAAAATTACAAAAAATTGAAAAGGCTTCTTTATTTCCAAACATAAAAGTAAAATTTTAAAATAAATCAAATAATTTTCTTACCATTTTTCTTAATTGTTAATACATCAAACTTGGTCTCCATAAATGATACAATCATCATTATTATCATTATATATTTCATAGATAAAAGAATATTCATGTTATTAGTCCCTGCCAAAGGCGTAGATGGACTATAGCGATCGATAATCCGTTGACTTCATATTAATATGTCTTTTGACTATAATTTTTTGCATAATCTCTATTGTTCGAACTAGAGAACTAAAAACATTATTTTTTATATAATAATAAAAAACCTTATATGTCATCATCTCATTGGAGAATAGATTCGAAGTCTTATTGTCAGCTTCGTTATTCCCAATGTTTTAAATGTTTAGATATCCAAAGTTTTGAGCATCGACGCTCTTTTTTAATTTTTCTATTTTTATTCAAATGTTTACATACCGAAAGTCTTGAGCATTGACACTATTTTTGAGGTACTTGTTTTTATTCAAATGTTTACATACCGAAAGTTTTGAGCATTGACACTCTTTTTGAGGTACTTGAATAGGCCTAACAACTTAAATGTTTACATAGAGCGAGGCCCTTAAACAGTCCTGACAGTTTTAAATGTTTACTTAAATAGGCATGTCAGAGTACATTTTTCCTCCAATTTTTGCATACAATCTTGCAGTGAATTTGGGCAATATTATTGCCCACTGCCACTTGCACAATCATCATATGTTTCATATTTCTTCTATGCTTTGAATGCAATTTATTCATCATTGAATATACATATATTCTTTATTGGTTCATTGGTTGTTGCTTTTTCACTGGTTCGTTGGTTGTTGTTTGTTGTTGTTTGGTTCAACTTTGCAAGGTTGAAGTCATGCACCTACAGTTGGACCTGTTGGTGCTTGCTCACTGGTTTGTTGCTTGATGCTTTCTTTTGTTTGCTTCAACTTTGCAAGGTTGGAGTCCTGCACCTGCAGTTGGAGTTGTTTTTTCACTTCGCAGGGTTCAAGTCATGCACCCGCAATTGGACCTGCGATTTTGTCGTTCATCATTGACGAGTAAGTTTCAATACCATAGTTTCATTCGTATTCGTTGTTTACTGTTTACATTTTTCAAGTAAGAATGTTTAAGTATTTATTTATCATTCTTATCCTGCAGACTTTCCATGGAGGTTGGCATATCTTTTTCTCCTGCTCTTAAATTTTCCTCCAATTCTTTCCCCAAACTTTGCACCATGTGCATGTCAATGTCGTCTGCACAGCTTCGGCTGTCATTGTTTCTAGCATTACAAATCTCGGTCCTTTGTCGTATGTGACGAAGTGGAAATCTAACACCTCATTTGAATAAGGAAATTCTTTAGCCTTCACACCTTGCCCTCGATGATATTCCCACCTTGCCCAGGAATGAGTACCTACCTATCCCATACGGGAATCGAACCCGTGTCTTTCACATGAAAAAATGATGTCAAGCTTGTTGCCTTTGCAAAATGTTCTTGTAGAAGAAAACTGCAAGTAGGTGTAGAAGGGCTAAGTATGATACAACGGTAACCAAGCTGAAACAAAATTGTACACCATTGCCAGGCATTATCCATCTTTATCGGTGAAATATTTTAGTAAGTTATAAAGAAAAGAGTTCCAGGACCTGGAATGCAAATCCTAGGTAATTCCAGGACCTGTTATTGCACTTTGCAGGGTTGAAATCCTACACTCGCAATTGGACCTATGATTATGTTGTTCATAATTGACGAGTAAGTTTCAATACCATAGTTTCATTCGTATTCGTTCTTTACTCTTTACTATTTGCAGTTTGCAAGTAAGAATGTTTATGTATTTATTCATCATTCCTATCATGCAGACATTCCATAGAGGTTGTCATATCTTTCCCTCCTACTCTTAAATTTTGCTCCAATTTTTTCTCTAAACTCTGAACCATATGTATGCCAATGTTGTGTGCACAACTTCGGCTGTCATTTTTTCTAGCATTACAAATTCAGGTCCTTTGCCTTATGCGACGAAGTGGAAATCTAACGCCTCAATTGAATAAGAAAATTCTTTAGCCTTACCACCATGCCCTCGATGATATTCCCACCTTGTCCGAGAATGAGTACCTACATGCCTTTGCAAAATGTTTTTGTAGAAGAAAATTACAGGTAGGTGTAGAAGGGCTAAGTATGATACAAAGGTAACCAAACTGCAACAAAATTGCACACCATTGTCAGGAATTATCCATCTTTATCGGTGACATATTTCAATAAGTTATAAAGAGAAAGTTCCAGGACCTTAATGTTCCAGGATGGTGTCTACATTGTATAGGAACAGGAAAAGGAAAAAACAAATTGAGACCTTGGAAAATTATGACATTGACTTCCTCATGAGAAAAGACCTATTGACATGTACTTGTTACTATAGACATAGAGTAAATGCTTTGAGGCAATTGATATGTCATGCATATACAGGAAAAGTTGCATATAATGCAAGTGGAACAACAGTCCACTCTGCATTTTCTTCCACTCAACAAAGAAATGTTAGATACCTTGTCAAAGCATTATGACGAACTACAACTTGTGTTCATAGATCAGGCATCCTTGATTGGAAGTCGCTTCTTATATTCCATTGACAATCGACTAAGAAACATAAAACATGTCCAAACCAAATACTTTGGAAACATTGATATGGTATTATGTGGGGATCTTTACCAGGCACAACCCATACAAGATTCTCTCATATTTTATCAACCTATGATCAACATGCAAACAATGACACGTGACTTTTGGAAAGACAACATAAAGTGCTTAGAATTACATACTACAATGCGCCAGACAAATGAGAAATTTATTGCAATTCTAAATAGAATGTGGACAAACAACCAAGCATGTGATGATTTAACATATATCAATTCAAGTTGCATGTGACTTGCGCCGACCGACCCAACCTTCCCTTACCTATTCTACAAGAATAAGGATGTTGCAGTGCATAACAAGTATATGTTATCGCTCATTCCTGGCAATGATATCATCATCAATTCAATTGATCTCAAAGAAGAAAACCATGGCAATGTACCATGTCATCAACATACAACAACTTTCCCTTCGCAACTTGTCATGAAATTAGACATGCTAGTTGAAATATATGCCTGCAACTATGATTCACGGGATGGCTTAGTGAATGGTGCAGATGGAATACTCAAAGCTTATACCAAAACAAAAAAAAATTATGTCCTCTGGATTAAGTTCCATGACCTGCAAATTGGCCACCGACAAGCCAACAAGATAGCTTATCTTTATCTTAGACATATACTGGTCTGACCATGATACAATTTGTCTTGTACTTGAATTATGAAATATACATCAAACATATTACAAAATCATATTTCCATGTCTCAAAGAATATCTGAATACTTTGTTGAACAAAACCAAATCATTCAGCTAGGATCATCCAACTTCTTAATATTTTATGGCTTGTAATATATTTTGGCCAGGAAAAATTCTATATAACCACAACCATGGATCAAGAAAAACAAAGGTGCATACTTCTAACTCTATCTTTTATTATATTCCTTTGATTCTCATTTACTCTATGTACATATTACTTGTTTTCCATTACATACCAACTTACATTCATGTTCATTGTATTGTGTGTGTTCCCACATTGAAACAAACATGATAATTGGACAAGACGAAGGACTCTTAACCACAAATGTAGAAGAATACATACAAAGGTGCATGCTCTACTCTTATTTCATATTCCATTGTTTTGTATTTCATTTATTGTCTATATATTTATTCTACTGCTTGCACCTAATTTATTATGTGTAGATACTACATATCTTCCAACATAATAACTTATATTCATGTCAACTGTATTTTATGTACTGCTACATTGAAATAAATAGAACTATATTTATTTTTTTATATGTCTTTCTACATACCAACTTACGTTCATGTCCATTGTATTTTCCGCATTGCTACATTGAAAGAAACAGACTAATTGGACAAGAGGATGAAATCTTATATGCCACGGCAGAGGAAGCTGAAGTACAATCTTCGAAAAGGTATACCAATAGTTATAGTAAATCAAACACACAAAACGAGTATGAGGATAAAATATTGGACTAGAAAATGATGATTTGGCAACAATGGGCCTTTGTTGAGACTTCTCGTTTTGAAAATTGACCTCCCCTTTTCTATTTTCCCACTCTCTTTTATCCCTTTTTTTCCCTCATCTATACTTAACCGAAATCCCCTTTTTTTTCCCCTCTACTTTCCCTTTCTGGTTACTTTACTTGGTCATTTTTCCGAAAATATCTAGGTGTGCAGGTTGGTGGACTCACGGGTTCACATTTCCACTCATGCTTCTATATCACGAGTCCGACTGACCACTTCCCCATTCCATACTTAGCCACTTTTTCGATCGTGGGTTCCTGGGCTGGCAGGCTCAAAATTGCGCTTCTATTGTTCTGTGTCCTGCAAACAACACCCGGAGTTTTGCGATATACAAATTGACAGCCGAACTCCCGAGTTGGCGGGCTCCCAAAAAAATATTATGAATTAAAAAAAAATATTATAAATCATAATTTTATAAGATTTTTTTTTTAATTCATAATATTTTTGGGGGAATGTAGTAAAATTTATTATAATTTAATTGTCAATTTGTAATGAAGATATTATGTTTTATATCAATGGACTTATGTGTTGTCACTATAACCGCTGGAGAAATTGTACGCCCCTCAAGCACAAGTCTCAGTTAAGGAAGGAATTCGAACTTGGGTGAGCTGCCCCTATATTGCTTAATTGGGTGCCTTACTATACAAGACTACATTGAGGATACTTATCACTTATGTTATGTGTGAATGTAGGTCAACTCATCACCATTCTATAAGGAAAACTATGCCACTTGAAATAATTCATTGATGGTCACTCCTATCAGATATCTTTGGATCTTGGATTGTTACCTTGTTTTATTACCTCCAAGGAAGATGAGCTCTTAGCCAATCAAAAGCACTGTTACATTTTACTCTTGGGATAATTCGGAATCGTGTATCTATAAGTATTATTTTTATAGTTGTCAATTGGGTTTAGTTCTAGTGGTTGGGAGGAATTCGTTATCGTCCCCACCCATGTTCAATTCCTACAAGTGACATGTTGAGTTCATAATGAGTATATTGGTGTAATGGATTCAAGTCTTGCTTTTGAAAGGCCTTGTGCCCTAAAGATTCTAGGGTTTACCCTAGGTACCATCCTCAAAATTAGAGGAAAAAAATGTATTTTTTTTATAGTTTTAATTAATAATCATTATCTAATTTTCTAGGTTTGGTTCTTTTCGGTAAGAAATTGTTGGATCTGCATATTTGAGTGGTTATGTCTGTATAATCCAAATGCCCCATGGATTTTTGAGGACGTTGAACGTTTAAATAACTTCATCATTTTTTAGTTTTAATTTATAGCTATATGTTATTTTTTTTTAGTTTTAAATAATAATTATGATAAGGAAAAAAAGATTGTTTATATACCAATATAATTAAAAGTAGTATGTTATATTATTATTTTTTCATAAAAGTTGGTATTCCCCCACTAGAACATGGTTATGATTAATTACCTAATGTACAAGTACAAAACAACTAACATAAAATATTAAAGATTTGGTAAAATTGTTTTAAACTTTAATGTGGATATATGCAAGGCATTTTAATTGAAAGTGCTTTCATTCCTCCACCTTCTTAGTACCTTGTGTCCTAAAGATTTTAGGGTCTACCATGGGTACCATCCTCGAACTTAGAAGAAGTAATTGAGATTTTTCTAGGCTTTGTACCCTAAAAAAAATATAGGGTCTACCGTGGGTACCATCCTCGAACTTAGAAGAAGTACTTGGGAGTTTTCTAGGCTTTGTAGCCCCCAAAAAGGATTTTTTTATAGTTTTAATTAATAATCATTCTTTGTACCCATGGTGTAGAGCAATCAGTGAGGGAGTGTGTTGTTAAGGCACTTCCTAAGTGAAGTCACCAGTTAGAAACCTCCGGGGACACCTCAAATCTAGCCATGTTTAGGGTTGGTGTTGTCCAGGTCCCCAAATCCATCCATGTTAAGTGTTGGTGCGGTCCATGTCCCCAAATCCATCCATTTTAAGGGTTGGTGCGGTCCAGGCCGAGTGCAATCCCCGTATGATTTTGACCGCTTAGATGCCTCGCAAGTCAGGGATATTTAGCTAACAAAAAAAATTATTAATCATTCTCTAAAATTTTAATTGAGAGAAAAATGCATGCATTATTTTTTAGTTTTAATTTACATTTATATGCTATGTTTTTTTTAGTTTTAATTAATAATTATGATAAGGAAAAAATATTGTTTATATTCCAATATAATTAAAAGTAATATGTTCTATTATTTTATTTTTCATAAAAGTTGGTTTTTCGGGATAAAACATGGTTATGATTAAGTACATAATGTACAAAGAAATAAAAATTAAAATAGTATAAAGAGGTCACTAACTTTAGTGTAAAAGATTAAAAGTATTTCTTTATTATACCTAACTTAACAACATAGATTCCAATAGCGCGGACACCAGCAACGTAGACTCCAATAACGAAGACACCAACAATGCAGATTTCAATAGCGCAGACACCAACAATGTAGATTCCAACAACGAAGACACTAGCAACGTAGATTCCAATAACGCAAACACCAGCAACAAGAAAGTGGTAAATTTGTCATCGTATAAACCTATAGAAGCCGAAATTAGCGTTCTAAGGAAGGGTTTGAACTTCGTCGTCTCCCCAAGCACATTCTGATCAACAACATCATTTGTTATATTGAGAACAATATTCAAACCCTAACAGACGATGTCAAAAACCAGGTAAGACAAGACTGCTCCCTCATTCTTAGAAAGGCGAAACCTCCAATAAGCAATATCAGCAAGGAAGAACGTGCAGCTCTAAAAAACCTCAGAAATAATGAAAACTTAGTCATTCTTAGAGCCGATAAAGGTGGTGCAATAGTTCTTTTAGACCAAAACGATTACAACATGAAAATGACTGAACACGTCTCCGAAAGTGGAAGCTATATAAAACTCCCCAACAACCCCATTAAAAAGATTATAAAAGATGTCAAGAAAGCCATCAACGACTCCAAACTAGATGAAAGAACCAAGAAACGTTTGTACCCCAAAAACGAGATCACTCCTAGGATTTATGGCCTACCGAAAATTCACAAGAAAGATGTTCCTCTCACACCCATAGTGAATACCATAGGCTCACCAACCTATGAACTAGCTAAACATGTAACCAAGATACTTAGCCCCCTAGTAGGCCATACCGACTCCTTCATAAAAGACTCCAACGATTTTATCAAAATCATTGAAAAAGAAAATTTGAAACCTGAAGACACTCTCATAAGCTTTGACACAGTTTCCCTTTTCACAAACCCCCCCAGATGAAGCTATCCAAGTTGTAAAAGAAGTAACTGACCTTGAAACGATGAAACTAGCCGAGGTTTGTCTTCACTCCACATTCTTCATGTACCAAGGGGAATTTTATGAACATATTAGTGGGGTAGCAATGGGATTTCCATTGTCCCCAATTGTTGCCAATCTCTTTATGGAAAACTTTGAAAAGAGAGCCCTAGATTCCTACCCTCTAAAACCAACAAGATGGAAAATATTTGTTGATGACACCAATGTTATCTGGCCCCATGGGAAAGAAGAACTTGATAAATTCTTCCAACACCTAAATAATATCTCAAACGACATAAAATTCACAATAGAACTTGAGGAAAACGGTAGCATCCCTTTTCTAGACTCTCTAATTAATAGGAAACATGATGGAAGCTTAGGGCACACCGTTTATAGGAAAGAGACCCACACAAAGAACTATCTACACGCAAATTCCCATCACCACCTCAACCGGAAACTAGGAGTCCTTAAAACCCTAGCCACGAGAGCCATAAGAATCTTTGACAAGGAACACTTTGAAAAAGAAAAAGATCACCTCTCCAACATTTTCAAAAACATTGGATATAATAATAAAGACATTAAAAACGCAATCAATAAAGCCAAAGAGAAAATGAACATAACACCCAAACCCCCTGATAACCAAACCCGCAATAACACTACTTACCTCCCTTTCATCCAAGGAGTAACAGACAAAATCGTCATAGTCCTCGGCAAAAAAGAGATTAAGACCTCCTTCAAAACCACATGAAACCATCAAACAAAATATGTGATCTGTCAAAGATAAACTTGATCCGCACAAATGCAAAGAAAATTACAAGATTGAATGCTCATGTGGTAAATGCTACATCGGTGAAACTGGGCGCTCCTTTCAAATTAGAATTAAAGAACATGGAGCATACATAAAGAATGAGCACATTCGTAACTCAACCTTAGCAGAACACTCCCTGAAAACAAAACACCATGTACGCCTTCAAGAGACAAAAGTTCTGGCAAAGGAGGATCACATATTTAAACGTCGCATTGGGGAAGCGATTAAAATTCAAAGAAATCCAAGCAACCTTAATAGAGATAATGATCTAGAACTGAATGAAATCTGGCTCCCCTTAATAAAAATAAATAATAATTAAAACAATCAACTTTTAGAAAACCCTAATTTTAAATTTAAAAACAAATTTAATCCAATAAATCTTAAAATGTAAAGTTTTTCTCATGATTAATCATTACTTAAATACTAACATCCTCAAACAATCTAGATTTTTATAAATAATTTTTTTTTAATAAAAATAATTAAAAAACAACATTAGAATACTCTCATTAAAAAATAAATAATTAAAATTTTTAAAAGCTTTTAAATAAAAACAACATTAAAATTTTTAAAATGAATTGTAAATTTCAAATAAAATCAAAACCTAAGATCAAAACATAAGAACAAATTATAAAATAATAATTTGAATAACTGAAAATAAAATATTATAAATAAACTTAATTAATTAATTAATGTAGAATTAGGGTTCTTCCCAGTCGACATTTAAGCTCTACTCTCTCCATTTAGCATTTATATGAAGCGTCTCTCTTAAATCATAACCCAAGCTTCTTGTCCTGAAAATAGATCTTGATATGGATCTGAAAAGTCAACAATCCATTTATAAAATTGTGATTTTTCCAAACTTGAATGAAAACCCTCACCACATAAATCTTATTGAAAAGAATATTCATGTTATTTTAATTTTACTATCATTTAAAAAATTAAAGAAAAAAAAATATTTTAAAATTTTAATCATTTATTTTATATTTATAAAATAAAAATAAAAATAATATATATATATAAGGTAGGGCATGTATATTTTAGTAGATTTTAGAAGTCAAATAGTTGGGTCGAGTGAATCTTTTGTCACACAAACAAGGGAGTCTCATACACCAATTTGGTGTCTAGCTTAGCTATAATCTTAAAATTAACACCATATATATTTACAATTGTAAAACTATTATTTATTTATTTATAAATAAACAAGTATCAAAAATATAAATAATGAAAATTTATTTATCATATTTATATTGAGAAAAAATCAATATATAATATTTTTGAATTTCATACAAAATTAATTTGATCTAAAACTTGCTACTCATAATTAATAATCAAATTTTGTAATTGTTTTTTACTAACGTTCACTTTCCTTTTTCCTTTTTAAATTTAATTGACCTCATTTTTCCTTTTTAAATTTAATTGACCATTACTTTAAGACCATATACAAGTACAATTTTTAAATTTTTAATTGACAACAACTTTTTTTAAGTTTTAATTCACTACCACTTTCTATATTTTAATTGAGGCCCCACATGCAAGTAGGGATTTTTGTAGTGTTAATGTGCAACCATAGTATCCACTTAGGTTTTTGTAGTTTTTAATTACACGGCCTTTTATGGTGTTCCTTGACAATTAGTTCGATAATCTTAAATATAAAGAACTATATAAATGCACTTTTTTGGTAGTTTTAATTCACAGCCATATGCTTGCAATTTTTTTTTTAATTTTACTTCGATTTTAACCATCAACACATTTTTTTTTTAGATTTAATTGATAACTATATTTATAATTTTAAAAGTTATATAGTCACATTATTTTGTAGTTGTATTGTTAATTTTTTTATTTACAATAATGATTATAATTATATTATGGAGACTTTTTTATCCCTAACTTGATCACTCTTCAAAATGGTTTGATTAAAAGTAGAAATGTTCTTTTGCTCCATAAGAATAGACATTCTCATTATATTATATAATTTATATGCAAACATAAAAAATAATAATGGAAATAGCATTTTCTATTCTAAATTAATTCATTACCCCATACATATTTAGCCATTCAACACATAAATCATATTGTTTATTTATACATGGAATACTGACTACCAATACATAGGAAAAAGAAAGAGCATACATATCAAGTGTTTTCATAAATTTTATGGGATACCTACAATGTTATTTACAACAATTTGACATAGTTGAAGTTTAATCTACAAGATAAAGGTATAATTATGCTCTATGCTTTATAAATGATGGTAGTAATAACCATAAACTTTGCTTTTGATTATCTCCTAGACGGTCCAACACGCATTCACAAAACAATGTTAGATCCTAGACTTGCATTTTTCTCAATTAAGCACATATTTGTCATCTATAGCAATATCACAAGCAATAGTGGTCAAAACATAACAATAAAGACCAAATTACTTATATGTTATAAGTTGCACTTGGGGAAATAGCTCCATGGGAGTATTTTTCCTCCCAACCATAAGCACCAACTCATGTAAGTGCCACCCCCATGTTAGGAAATGAAACAACGGGGGTGATTTTACTGGATATGGCTTTGCTTTCTCTCACTCAACCCGATATCTAAGTATCATAAGCAAATAATTAACCTTTCAACCCATTCTTACTACAACAGTCTCACTCACCAACCTCTCTACCCCCTTAACCTTGCATAACACAAGGAATGAGATCCCCTTCTTTGCTAAACAGTCCCTCGGGCTATCCCTCTTCCCTTTGGTGCTTCAATACAAATTGGTCAGGGAATCTCTATTGCTTGGAATCATAGAATCTCAATTGTAACTTAGCCATTACCTGTAAACTCGGTCATGGTTTCCACATTCATTCACATCAGCAAACTATGAAAACATATCCCCTTGGCAACATGTACTTTCTCAGCACTAACATACAAATGATAGAATGAATGAATGATTTTCCCAAATGTTACCTTCTCAAAAGCATGCATGAACATTAAGTTTTCATGGAGAGCACATGCCCTACCACAAAGCTTTGGGAATAAACATAAGGCATGTAATACAAAAGGATAGAAAGGCTTTGGAGATAGGCACTTGGCAGCAATAATAAAATAATGTGTAATGGTTCCCCCTACTTCCCCACTTGTTGGTTCATTAGCCTCTTGGTGCTCCTAGGGAGTTATAACCCTAAGTGCACCTTTTATTATATTATTATTGTTAAATACTATTCCAATTTAACAAAATGATAATTCACTTACCAAATTAACGCATACTTACACATTATGTTGAATGCGCATATGGGGGTATTACACTGACTGATTGAAAATAGAAAACAACAACACATATTATATTTTTTTTTAAATAAAACTTCAAAGCAGTATTGGTTGCTAATTCCACCTAGATTTTGGTGTATGGTTCTACCATCAACTCTACTCTACACAAAGGTCCCAATAGTATTCTTTATGGAATAGGTTAACCCACATAATTGGCAATTTGAATAACCAGTTCCAAGAGGGCTACAGTTGACTCTTCCAGCTACGCATTCTTTGCTTGAGCTAGAGACCTCGTTTTCCCTTCCACAATGCTTAGCTACTTGTAGTTGGACATATTGCTCTAGCTTGTAGGATCCCCTCTTCTCTTCCATTTCCCTTAGGCAATTTTTCATTTGTGTCTTCCACCAACCAAATTGAAAGGGAAATGTATTTGATGTCATCTCCTTGGGTATCCTTTAAATCTCAATCAGTGTTGTTAAGGATCAGAGGCCAAACCTCCCTAGTTAATGCATAAGAGCAATAGTGGCATTGACCTATGTCCATGGTAGCAACGGTAGAGCAAAGAGGGGAGGGCTAAGGAGATGGAAGGAGGGTGGTGCAAAGGTAGAGGAAGGTGGAGGGTATGGTATGGGAGAGGAGCTTGAGGGTTCAAGGGGAAGTGAGGGAGGAGGAGAAGGGGGTGGTGTAAAAGGAGAGGGAGTGCATGAGGAAGATGGGAGGTGTCATCCTTAAAAAACGAAGTTGAGGGATGCATGACTTGAATTTGAGGAGGGTGATGGAACCCCTCCTTAAACCTTAACCTTTTCTGATTACCCCTATCCAACAAAGAAGTGATAATTACATAGTGCATAATGGTCATGGGATATGATATGTGAATGTTTATGGACCTTCTATGTTTCAAAAGGTGATCTTTTCTGCCCTTAGTTTGTCTGCATCCACTTCTCTATTCAAATGTCACTAGATATGAGAAGGGTTAACTTTACTAAATATTTGGAGGAGGGGTTCTATTCTTTGGAGGGTCTAATTGATGCAAGACGAGGACAATTGTGACTTGTTTCTAGGGGCTAAGAGGATAATGTGAGAATCTTCAAGGATGAGAATAGGATAAGAGGTTAAGTCTCCTAAAAGTTTGATTCCTTGGAAGGTTGCAAGGGCTTCTACTTCATTATTGGTTGCTTCTCTGATTCCCTAATCAAAAGATAGTCTTAGTTGTCCATTAGGGCCATAGATGACCCCCCGCCCCCTTTAGTACCTACCACCCTAGGATTTCACTTCAAGTCCTCATCAAAGAATAACATATGGTTGTGTTGTTGATTCATCCATTGAAGAAATTCTTCTCCTCCCAATCTCAATTTATGTTTCCATACTTGATGGTGTGAACGATGCATATGTATTCAAACTCTAAGGGAGAGCTAGAAGCTATTGAAGCTAGAATCATTCATGCACATTATAGAGCTTTATATGAATGGGTCTTGTGCCTCTCCTATGGATTGTTTATGTCAGTAGTTCAGAGGTTGTATCACTATATTTCGTGGGTTGATTGGCTCATTTTTGAAGATATGTTTGTTCCTGGCTAGAAAGATCTGTTAGGTTATGTACTTGGGGAGGGAGATACATTTTCTAGCTAGTAGAGGTTGATTTTAAAGAGGAGTAGGATATACTCTCCTCCAATTGGCGAATAATTAATTCAAGTTTATTGGGGGATGTATATCGATCTATCGATCTGTTAGAGCAATTTTCCATATGCTTTTTATGGTGTTGCATCAAGGAAGAGATGTGAGATTGTCTCTTCTACATTGTTACACATTATACATCTTGATTGGCTTTCTATTCATTTGTTCTAATTATGTTGTCTACTGTTAGGAGCTTATTGTGGACCAACAACTAGTTGAAATTTTTTGGGAGGAAATTTAGGACTAGACCTTCCCCCAAAATCAATAGATTGCTTGGTCATCTTTTTGAAGGAGGAGATACTTGTAGCCCTACTTGACAGTGTAGCCTTTGCTTGAGGATCCCTGAGATATTTCATCATTCATATTTCTCCATAGAAGGGAGGATCCATTGAGGAGTTGAAAAAATAAGGAGGTCACCTCACAAGTTGCTAAAGGGGGGTTGAGATCAATCTAGTTGAATCAATTTTAGCCCTTGTCTTGGTCCCATTTTGATAGGTTTGTCGGAGTGTTTAGACCTTTTGATGAGAGTGGTTCTTTTGCATCTGAGATAAGTATTCCCTTAGATGCTAAGTATTCAAAGATACTTCTTATGGATTTCATCCTTCCACCATTATAATTTCCTTGTGATCAATCTCTAAGCCACTTTGGCTCTAAGAGCCTTGTTCATAAAGGAGGGATCTCGAATGGGAAATGCCCCTATGTTTTGAGGAGCTCTAATTGTTTTCCACTTCACCAAGTCAATTTTTTTGATGTTGTCCTTCACACCTTTCCACATAATCTTATTTTTAGTTTTCCTTGTGGCATTAAGGATGTTAATGTGTGAAAGTCAAGTGGAGCACATGAAAATTGGAAATGATGAGAGAACGAACTTGATGAGGACTATCCTCCCTTGTGTGTTAAGCCATTGGGATCCCCGATTGGTCATTTTGGTATTGATATTTTAAAGGATGGGAGTCCAATCTGAAGCTTTGGTTGACTTGAGGAAGATGGGGATGTTGAGATATTTAAAAGAATGTCATTGCACCTCAAGAGGGAATTCTAGAATTCTTGCAATTTTCACTAGAAGGCCAGTTCGAGTGATCCAACCATACAATTTGTTTTTTAGCTTGTTAACTTTTGTTCTCCAAAAGGATCTAGGAAGTTGTTTAGGATTTTTTTGAAGCAATTAGTAATGTTGATAGAGGCTACTCTCACTAGTGAGGTGTCATCAACAAACTAGGATTGATTGATGTTTCTTACCCCTCTTGCATCATTGATATCTAGAAAATAGTTGGATAATCTCTTTACCTCTAGAGCATGGCCCAATGATTCTACCATTATAATGTAGAGTGTGGGTGAGAGGGGGTAGCCCCGCATTTCCCTACCGATCCTAGATTGGCCTCTCATTCAAAAGTGTTGCAATCTAGGGTTTATTCACACAAGCTATGGCCCAATGTATAATTTTTTTGGTGAACCCAAAGCTATTGAGGATTTCAAAGAGCAAGTTGTGGCATACTCAACCAAATGTGTGGCACGTGTTCAATTTTATGACTGTTCCCTACTCTTTTGCTTGACAATTGGAATGGATTACTTCTTTCACCAATATCATATTGCTAAAGATCTGTCTTCCTCTCATGAATTAGTCATGTTTAGGAGAGATTATGAGATGAATGATTTTGTAGATTCTTTAGGCCATAATTTTGGATAAAATTTTATAGGAGACATTACAGAGGGATATGGAACGAAATTATCTATAAAATAAGGTGGGAGTTTTTTCTGTGGGGATCAAGGATAATAAGGATCAATTTATCCATCCTCCTATTTTCTTCTTTATTCGTGTTCTCTCTATCATCCTTCAAAGACCATGCTTAATAATGTGCTAGCAAGCTCAATATAAGTGGCTAGTGAAGTCATCTGGACCCAATGCTTTACCTGGTTCTATCTTCCATATGACATTTCTTATCTCCTCCTTTGATACTTCCTTCAATAGCTCATGATAGTCCTATTCCTTCAATAGCTCATGTATATGTGTGTGTGTGCGCACACGCACACATATATACATATATGTATCTATGTGTGTGTGTGTGTGTGTGTGTGTGTGTGTGTGGTTCGAATCCCCTTGGGTTAGGTGCACTAGCCTATGTCAACGGGTTTACTAGGGATGCCATCCACGAATTTGTAGAAGCATCCTTTGGGTTTCCCCATGAGATTTTCCTTTGGTGTATGTATATGTACACACACACACACACACACACACACACACACACACACACCTTTGGGTTAGGTGCATTACCTATGTCGATGGGCTTACTAAGGATTCCATCCATGAGTGTGGGGAAGCATCCCTTGGGTTTCTGCATGAGGTTTTCCTTTGGAAAAATAAATAAATAAATACACACACATGCACCCTTGGGTTAGGTGCACTACCTACGCTGATGGGTTTACTAAGGATTCCATCCATGAGTGTGGGGAAGCATCCCTTGGGTTTCTGCATGAGGTTTTCCCTTGGAAAAATAAATAAATAAATACACACACACATAGCTCAAGAGTTGAGGTATGAGGAGAAATGGGGTGGTTTAAGGAGATAGAGGCACCGGGGCTACAAAAAGAGTGATGGAGACAAACAACTAGTGGACTATTCAATGGGGTTTCCACATGAGGTTTTCCTTTGGAAAAATAAATAATAAATACACACACACATATAGCTCAAAAGTTGAGGTATGAGGAGAAATGGGGTGGTGTGAGGAGATAGAGGCACCAGGGCTACAAAATAGTGATGGAGACAAACAACTAGTGGATTATTCCATGGATCCACTAGAGTGCATAGGGACAAATTACATATTTCCAACCTTTTGTGCTTCTTCTTCCAAAAATATCATGGGTAAGTTATTTCCCTTTGATCTTAAGTTGTATTCAAAACGTAACATTGGGATAAGGTTTGTTGGGAACCCTAGGTTCATCCCAAGGGCTAATGAGGTGGGTAGAGACAAAGTCGCCTTTATGGCTAAGGGTAAGGAGGTATTTTAGTCTCCATCTCCAATTTTTACAACTTTTTTGAAGGGAAAATGGATTGGACTTGTTTATTTCGACTACAAGAAAAGTGAAAATGTGTTTTATGGTGACAATCCACTAGCTGTGATGGGAAGACAATGTTAGTTGTAGAGGATTGTACCTGCTATGAGTGAATTTATTGGACTAAGCTCTCCTACAAGGCAAAGTAATGCCTCACATTTGTGAACTCTACCAATGATCCCAACTTCGGAGAATTTTCAATAATCACGGACAAAGCAACTCATGAAGGGCACATTTGTATTCCTTTGGGATGATATCTTGACAAAAATGTATAAGCCTAAGTTGGAAAATAGTGGGGAAGAGAAGGTGATAAAGAATTGGGAGGATCTAAGTTGAAGAAGTGGAAATCAAGGGTAGTAAAGTAGTGTGAGGAAATGCAAAGATTGGTAGTGGGAGAGGGGATTGTACTAGAGGAAATTTTAAAATACCAAAGGATGGCATTGGTTGGAAAACTCCATGGCATATTCATATCTGAAAGTTTATTGAGACATCAGGTTGAATCCAAATGGTCTAGGGTGGTGGCTTATGAATCACCTTTCCATATTCTTACCAACATATCGATTACCTTTCTTTTTGGCGGGAAGAGGATATGGAAATAATCAAAGCAAGGCATTGGTTTTGGATTACCATGCATTTATATTTGAAAAGTTGGGAACTAGGATTTGACCCAAATGAGGAAGTTGTGACCTCTCAAGTGTTATGGGTTAAACTACCTGAGCTTCCCTTCGAATTATGGAAGAAGCAAATTCTAAAGGAGAATGGAAACACCCTAAGTAAGTACCTTTGTCTTTGTCCAAATCATTGCTCCAATTCGGATAGAATTATGGTAAAAATGCATGGAAGTAGACTTAAGAAAAGGTTTACTTGAATTAATGGAGATATTATATGGGAAGTGGAGTATCATCCAAAATATATATTATCAAAATATCCATTTTCACTATCATTGGTGTAGAAAATATGGGCATATTACATATAAATATCCACTTAATAACTGTAATAATGTATCCCCTGAAGAAAAGATAACACCTAACATGGTTGAATCTCTAATCCCTTCTTGGGTAGTTGAAAATGTTAAAGGGAAGTCAATCCTATTTCCAAATGTGAGGGTATTACAAGCTAATGGGAAGGATTTAACATAGGAAACCAGTGAGGATTAGGAGCTTATGAAGACTGATAATGATCACTTTGGAGGCTTATCCAAGCAAGAGATGAACACGTAAAAAATAAAGAAGTATCTACTAACATTGGAGGTGTGGACTCAACTAGAAGAGACCCCACTAAGGTACCCTCCCCAAATGAGAAAGTGTCAAATAACTCCTCTCATTCTATACAAAAGCGTCCAACCATTGATAAAGATCTAGTTGTGGTTGATCTACAATCTCATGAGCCAACAACTAAAGTAATGAAGGTTCATCTAATGGAGGAGATGAGAAACATTAGGAATAATGCATATTTGATCTAATATAAGGTATATGTGAAGAATTATTCTATTAAGGAAGTACCAAGGTAAAAGAGGAAGATTTTAACTGGCTCAATTAAGAAAAACAATAATTTGAGATATCTATTGCAATATTCTAAAGCATTTTCTATTGAACATTAGGACTTAGAGGTAGAAGCTGGCATTCAAGTGGATGGAGGAGAAAATGTATCCGGTTCCACCTAAGGCAAGAAATCCTTCATTCATCTATCAAAGGAGAAGGCAAAAAGATAAGGAAAGAAAGCAAAGTACCATCACTAGGACACTCAAAGTAGGAAAGTCCTCCAAAAAGGTAAAAAAAAGGATATTGTTATATAACAACATTTTTGTTTTGGGGGAAACCCATAAAAGGAATGCAATTCATAGATTAGTTCGTCCTCATAATTTGGATATCATTTGCTTGTAGGAAAAAATGATGACATGTAGTGTATCCATTGATTCCCTGAAGGGGGTTCTTAGAGGATTGAAATTTGTGGTTGTAGATTTTAAAGGAAGGCAAAGATGTTTAATCACAGGTTGGAGAAAAAAATGTAAGGTTATTAGTTATGAGCTACTTTAACCAATAATTAAAGTGGACTTACAATATTTAAACTTGGGCAAGTCCTTCTCTATTTCCAATATGTGTGGCCCTTATAAAAATCATAGAGATTTTTGGGAGGAATGGTTTGGTTGGGATTGCATTAGGAGACCTAAATTTTACAATGAAAAGAAGTTGGGTCTAGGGTATAAAAGGAATGTCAAACCCTTTTGTTGATTTCCTCATAAATTTGAAGAAGCTAATTAGTGTGATGTAGAACTTGTCAAGGTGATTCTCACTTGGACAAATAATTGTTTGGGTGATGATGGCATCTCCAATAGGATCTATAGACTTTTTGTGTTGGATGGAGTCAGTAGTAAAAAGTAGCAAAGATCAAATCATGGGTAGGCCTAGGGGGAATATTTGATCAGTCCCTAATCTTTCTACAATTGGAGGGTGATGACCTCAAACCCCCAAAACCATTCAAATTCAATCATAACTATTTAGAGGATTGGATAAGTACAAGGATATGGTGCACAGGGAGTGGGAGCATGCCAATAGTGAAATTTATGGGACAATTGTGTTCCAATTATATAAATCCTTTAAAAAGATCAAGATGTTTACTAAAGAATGGATCGAGGAGAAACAAAATAGTAGTCACATGGATTTGTAAGATGTCAAATCCAATATTGAACAAATTTATGAGTTGAAAAAGAATGGAATCTTCAATGATGATGACCAAGTCCCAAGAGGCCATAGGAATCAAGAAGGGCACTTATAAATTGGGAAAGCTGAAGGAGATGAGAATACCAGATT